>VXBJ01003467.1:637206-715317 GCA_013400055.1 Nycticryphes semicollaris
CATTACATACTCAGGAACCGCGCTTCTGCTGCAGAAAAAAACCCAATTCTTTCTCCCTTTCTACCAAGCTGAAAAAGCTCATACATCTTCAACCAGAAGCCTGATTTTATAAATTTTTTATTCATTTTGTACAAACAAAGACAACAAAAACACACTTTCAAACGATTTATTGATGTAGATGAGTGGGAGCATTTTTAAATAATTATTAAGAATATTTCAGTTCCTGCTGAAAACTATTTCAGGATGCTGGATGAGTCACGGAGATCTTTTTCTATCATAATCGTACATGATAGAGATGGACAACCATGTGGAATTTCCCAGCTGGGAATCCTGCCCTAAGTAAATGCAAATAATGCAAATTTATGGAATCTTGGCATCCCCAGGACTGTGAGTCTGTTGGGATGGCACGGTGCCTCGTCATAATTTGGCTGGATCTTTGCCCTCTTGCAACACAGATGCCAATTAGTTATTTGCTGGTTATGGCCTGTGGGCCACCTTGCGCTGTCTCACACCTGTTCTCTTCACGTGCCAAAAAAAAAAAAGGAATTCATGAATACAGGAAGAAAAGTCAAAATGAGAATTTGAATAACACTACCTGCCTTCCAAACATATTAAAAACAAATCTTCAGTTGTTAGTTTTAGACGGAACTGCAAATAGTTGCCTTCTGGTTCAGTATTTTATTCAAAACAATTTTAAAAGCTTCTTGATCACCCTGAATCAGAAAGCCATTTGGGGGTTAACAGGGCATTGTGCTTGTGAAAAGATTGTGTTCAGTTTGCTTCTGGATTATTTCCTTCTCTGTTTAATCCCTGTTTAGTATTTTGGACTCAAGATGTCTTTCCGATGTTTTTGAAACAAAAGAACTGTGAGGCTTCATGTTGAAGGAATAGGAAAAGTACTCCTCGTTTTACTGATTCGCCCGTATTTTTTCCATTTAAACTCGTCACTGAATATGACCTGAATCTGTAGACCAATTGGAGTGACCTGATTTTTCTTTTCCGTCTGAGCTAGTTTTCTGAACAGGTTTTGTGGTTCATTTTTTTGGGTTTTTTTTCAAACTTTAAATAAAAGTGAACGAATCATGGGAGGCTTGTCAAGAAAAAGGGGTACAGACAAATGAGGCAGAGCACGGTGTGATGCCACGCCTACGGTCACCGTGCTTGTCTCCAGAAATGCTCTGTCACATCCAAGAAAGATGGAAGAGTAATTAATCAAGGCTTATAAATGGACTGATTCTTATGTTATCCAGACTAACCCGGAGCAAAAGCCAGGGACCATGCAGAGCTGGTGTAGCTCTCCTGCTGATACTCAGCTAATACGCTCTTAATTCTGGTTTCCCTTGCACTTCCAGACACTTCCTTTCCCTGGCTTCCACTTTCCATTTTCTCCGTATATAGAACATCTCAGCATGCCCTCCTGATTCAGAAGGCAGCTGAAGCGGTGCTATCCAGGAAGAGTTTCCTTCCGTTCTTCTCTAGCTGGTTTACAGGGACTAAGGTAAGGCAGAACACAGAATCTAGTCCAGCTTATTCCATAATGTTTTCTGAAATGACATAAATCCATCTGCAGCGTTTTTATGACAGCTAAGCACACAGCTACAGCAGTAATTCCTGGAACTGGAATAGAAATATGCAGCTTGAAGCTGTGAGGTTAAAATCTCTTTATTCCAAACAGAATAGAAAATGCTAAATAGTAGATGTTACGAGGAGACTGCTGAGCAGGAGAATTTCCTCTACAAAATGAAAGACTTAACTTGATCGTTTGAATTCCTATTAAATTTGAACATTTAGCAAATCTGGTGCAGCACAAAACCCATCTGATCACCTATTTGCACTGTTTCCAAGGCAGAACTGCATCACTGATGCCACCGAACAGGTATATCGCTACGGCTTGTCATTTGTCATTCAGCTCACACTGTACACGTGATCTTCACTCTCAGTGTTTCTGCTCTGTATGAGACAGAGGAAATGGCTTTAGTTGTTCTGCATCTTAAGCTGTCGCGCACCTTCCGGTAGTGACCGAGTTCTAATGGTATTCAAAAAAGAAGTTCTGGTCTTTACACCAGAATACTAATGTTTGGCAGTGGGCAATATGCAGTCAGCCCGGAAGACGGCACGGTACTTTGGGATGTTGTGTGGAATTCCCGTGTAGCATGTCTGTAATGACGAGTAATTATATGGGCTGCAAGTCATCGCCCTGACCCCTTGCTATTTCCCTGACTCCACCCCTACGACAGCATTCTTTTTTCACGGGTCACTAAAAAAATGGCGTGGTGACACTAAAGTCTACTAGTTATGAGGAAAATACAAAATAAGGGTTAAAAAGTAACCACATGAATCACCATGAAGATTTGCCAGGAAAAGATCTGACTAAGACTAATCTATTACTCTTTATGGAATGATTTGTCATTTTGTTCAGCAAAATTGAAGGCACCGACCCCAGCTTTGCCAGACTCACCAAGCAATGCCTGCTGCCTCCACAGCTGGGAACTGCAGCCACAGCGTACAGCGCTCCACCATCACCCCTAAGCTCCAGGGAAATGATAAGAAATACAGGATTTTCCAAAAGAACACAGGAGAATTTAGGGAGAAATAGTATAATAAGTAGAATAATTAGAATAGTAATTACTGGCTGGGACCTTGAAACAATCTAGGCCAAATTTACTCATTATTTGAATCTAGTGAGGTTGCTGTTTGAGAAGTTCTGCATTAGACACTTGGGTAGTTAGTAAAAATAGTCATAGTTACATGAGGACTTTTTACAGAAAGGATATAAACACGTTTCAAAGCACAAGCTAATCATTGAGTTAAGGAGGATTAGGAAAAAAATTCTTACAGGCAGAGTATTCCATAGAAGTATGTTATACAATATATTATTCCACTGCATCTTCACTGGAAGCTACTATTAGTCAGTCTCAAGGACAGCATAATGAAGTAAACCACCCGACTGATCCAGGATGGCAATTAATAGGTGCAGGTATAACAAAAGCCCAGTCCTAAATGGATATGATTTGCTTATCAATTACTATTTTTCTTCTTTGTATACCATGAAGGACATGTATCCTTGTTTGTAGTGATGCACTTTGTCAAAGTGACAGCTTTGCACTGCTATAACCTTGTTCTAGATATCATATTTACATCTGATAAGGAAGTGGAAGATGTAAATATGCAAATAGGTAACAGGAGTTACATACTTTTGTATGGCTGTGAGGTTTAGGGAGAGCTTAGTGCAACAGCTAAATTAACAGCACTTCTTAGCAGCAAAAGCTCATTAAACACATTATAGCTTTAAAGAGACAGAAGGAGACACGTAAATATGCTGCTTTCACTGTAAGCTTGGACAGCAATTGTCACAGTTGAGCTGTTACCCCTAAGTGTTAACAGTGTACAAATTACATATGCCTATAAATATGTATATCTGTGTGTATTTCTGAAAGGTCCAGAAAAGGAAGCACATGTGGAGTGGAGAGATGCTGGCCAGCAGCACTAGCATCAGAGTCTTAAATGTTGTCACCTTCTCTCTGAGCACCCAAAGATGAGTTATAAGGAGGGCTAGGAGGACGATTACACATAGTTCTACTGTTACTTAAGGAAATGCCTCTAAAGTATAAGATGACACATACATGGAAATCCAACAGGTGTGCAGTGGAGGCTGGCATTGGGACACTTCAAGAGACTGAATGTGTCTGTATTGAAAGAGAAGAGACAGAAAAGGCTGCTTCTCTACTGAGAAGGTGGTTGGAAATGAAAACGGTTTTTGATTGATGCAACAGAGAGAGGAGCCATTTGAGGGATGTAGAGAGGGGACAATGTAAAGAAAGGCTTTGGGGAAAAAATACATTTTCCATGAGAGTTGTGTTCAATTTTCATCACAGGGCGATGAGTCAAGCTATCTAGAACTAAAGTGAGGTGTATGGGAGTAATTCCTCAGAAATGTCTGCAGACACACTACATGAACCTCAATTGTGCCCTCCTTAAAATTCATCCTTGCTGTTATACAAACAGGAAAAGCTCAGCAATTAGTAATCTGGTGGTTTCCAGTCATTGTCTTTTAATATGTTGACCAGTATGATCTCACTGTTACCTTGTGCTTGCATTATTTGTTTTCTTTATAGAACTGTCGGCTCTTAATATTGATTACAAGGTGTTCAACATAACAATTAAAAAAAAAAAAAGCAACACAATGCTAACACAATGGGACTTAGAGGCTGGCAGTTCTGACTTAAAGTACTGCCAGTCCTACTGTGTCCTATTTGTCTCTCTCACTGTGATATACCACCCTTTTCCTCACAGCAGCACAACTCTTCTACAGCTGGGCTACACATAAACTGAACTGATGTAGCTGGAAACACTGTCAGGAGGGGCAATTGCTGGATTTCTTTCTGCTGGATCTCTTTTTGATGGATAGGTTCCCCATCTGGTTAGGTGCAGAACCTCTTCTGGGTTGTGGCAGCACAGTAGAGGGTAAGGGGCAGTACAGGATCAGGACAGACAAGGGGGCTGTGGGACATGGCCATCCATGATACAGTATTGGTGCCGAGTCCTTTAAAACAATACATCACAACTTTACACAGGGACATCTAGGCATTACCATACAAGTAAGAAATACTCATAATAAAATTGTAAATATATATAAAAAAAGGTATTCGTACTCCCTTAAAAAGAAATTCATCATTGATAAGTGATGTAGAAAATTTAATCAAATATTAATAGTCTAAATTAGAAACAAGATTGTAGTTGGTTAATTCTGGAGTATAGGTCAAGCTGGACCCAGATTTTCTTTGTCACTTGTGAGAGCCCACATCACACCACACAGTCAGTAGCTATCCAAACCAAAGCCCATTCTTTGTAGAAAAATAACAATAATTGTTAGTGGTTCAAGGAACCTCACAGTAACAGACCAGCAGAATGTGAAAGGCAAATGAAAGACTAGGGCAAAGGAAGAGCATTCAGTTATGCTTTCAAGAGGTGCTTTCAACTCAGTAATAAGCTAAAATAAGTAGGGTTTTGTCCCCTTTAATTTTGAAAAACCTAACACAGGGCTTAAAATAACATTTTTACAATGACAACTTTGTTGTTTGGCTTGTGATTGCTTTTTAAACCTACTATTCATTAAAATATCTGCTTTTTTCCCCCACTGACTCACTCTCTTGGTTATATAAAATTAGTGGTGCTTTTGTCATTCCTGTGCTCTGTTGGAGAACAAGCTCAGCCACATTTGTGTACTCAAAGAAAGCAAGTAAGCCTCACTTTGTGCCATGGTATATTCCTTACACAGACAAAATAAAAGGAGAATTCCCAGCCCCACCAAAGTTAACAGAAACAAATCACACCTTAAATTCAGTAGCATTAAGATCTGACCTCAGCTTTTTTTTCCTATCAGGAGTGCCAGACTGAGTCCATCTGGAGTGTCTCCTTTGGCATCCAGTTTGGCTTGTGACATGGTAAGTTCAGAAAGACTTGTGACTATAAACTCTTCTTTCTGAACCCTAACAGAATGAAAGTCAAGAAAGTCAAACTTAACTGATCATCGAATAATGTGCTCTTGTTGCAACTTTAAATGCTGCTCTGCGAAGGACCTTCAGGACTGACACTAAATTAGGTAACAACCTGTGCTTCTGATTAGATTTCTTGTTACAGTTACCAAGAAAAACACTTCCAACTTCTGAGTGTGCAGGCTCACACTGAGATACAAGGAACAAACAGATTAATTTCATTGGCACACATTGCCATCTATAATAAAGCTGTAACAGGCCAAATGCTCTAATTTACACTCCTGAAACTCTCTCTCCGGTCACACTGTTGTTACACTTTCAGGATGCCAAGAAGGGAAATGGATCTGGCAGTTGTCACGGGTTGGAAGTGTAAACAATTTTTCCCTTAACCGCATCGGTTTTGCAGAGTTACCAAGAATATAAAAACGTAAAAGCTTACTTCAGTCATTAAAGAGATCTGACTCACAAAAAAGAAATCACTATGTTGAGCTAGGAGATGTTAGTTGACATAGTTACTAAACTGATTGCCAGAAGCTGGGAACTTAGAAACCAGCTTTATTTTTTTCCCCTAATTTTCTGCTAATGGCTCTTGCCAGAAGGAAGTTCCTCGGGTAGATGGCTCTTGAGACCCAATATAGCAGGGTTTGAGGTTTTGAAATGAATGCTTACTTTTACTAGTGTTATAGGCCACTATTAATTAGATCATCAGGTGATGATGATGATGATCATAATAACAATTTAATGTTGTGGTGCCTGAATTGCTGTCTGTGATGATATCTTAACATCGCACATGCTTTAGCTCTTTCCCTTAACATCATGCATCTTGAAAAGATGAATAGAAGTTACAGGGCACTAATATTAAAATTAAAATTAAATGACAGTAGGAGTCTTAAATGGTACAAAAACATCACTGAGTGCAATTTTAGCAAATGTAGAGAAATGACCCAATTGAGTATGGGAAGGGGTAAGAAACTTCCTTTAACAAATTTCTCAGTATAAGAGATGACATCAAATAACTAGCCAGAGAACACTTTAAGAACAAAGAATCAAGATTCAATTCTCAGGTGATGAAGATATGTAGCTGAGATCTCTCAAAGCTCCTTAGCCTGAGCCTGCTTGCATGTATTCCTAACCAAAGCCAAGTCTGAGAAATCACAAACATATGACAATTTTCCTTCCCACTGCTAGAAACTCTGCCTAATCTCCCAGCAAGTGGTCCCATTTGGCTCATACTCGAAGCCTGAAAGAGATCCCAGTTTCCTATAGCTTAATATAATTTGTATGTCAATTCATTGAACAGAGGCATTACAAGAAGCCTGCTGGCATGATTACACCTTTGTAGGCGTGCATATACTTTATGCAAACCGAGCAATATGGCACAGAGCATGTACTGTTTCTGTGTTTTTTACCGGGCTGACTAGCCCATCCACTCATCACAAGGTGGAAAGTGAGTTTTCAGATTATACAATGGCCTTTCTTTTGCATGTATACACAGACCCAAGCGCTGAGCAGTAAACACGAATCCTTTACATGGAGCAAGGAGCTCCATTAATTTCAGCCAACATTAGGTCAATCCACACGAGGTGAAGGCGTGGGTAATAAGCCATTAGATTTACTTCAGTTTCTCCTACAGTTACTTTACGCCTCTTTAAACTTGCCTTAATTAAATTCATTTTTTAAACTCATCTTAATTAAATTCATTCTGGAACATGAAAATTGCTGAGTTTCCACTGATCTGGAAATAGCTCTTTTTAGGCCAGCAACACTTTTGCCTTGAGGCATTTACTAGAGCTAGGATAGGAATCAGTGCTTTATAGCTCATAAAGATTGTTTCATTATCATGCTCAGTGAATTTGCTCAATGAGATTCATACCACACTTCCACTGTGCCAATGTTTGTTTTTTCAAGCAAAAAAGGTTTGTAAATAATGGCCCCAGAGTATTATCTGACAAACCAGTGTTCTGTTTTAAACATAAAATGAACAGATGCTACTTTCCTTACGCTTCTAAGCGATTGCAAAGTAGTGAGTGGAGCTGCTCTTTACAGCACTCAACAAGATTTGATCTATGAAAGTAAAAATGCAACCATTTGTAGTCACCGTGTCTACCTCATGCATTGGCTTATGTTCAGATGCAGGATCCTCTTTGCATAAAGCAAATCTCACAATGAAATCTAATGAGGAATCACTATCAATGATACAAGCAACAGTTTCTGTTTGGACACTGGTTGGAGGGTAGATATGAGGCAGATAGAGCAAACAGCAGCAGGGTATAAAGGGATCTTGTGAACAAAGAGCAAAGACCTGGGAATCGGGAGACGTGGATTCTCTTCCAGGGACTGCAGTGAAATTACTGCGTGAGCCAAGGCAAGTCATCCTGTATCCATAGCCAAAATTAAGACAGTCAGGCTGAAGTATGAAATGCTGGTTTTAATGTCTCTAATTCAGTGAAGTCCTGATCTGTGATAAGAGCCCCATGAAACTGTTGTAGAAATGAATCAATAAATAACAATAAAAGGAATCATTGGAAAATCAGGCAGTGGGGGAAGCTGTATTTGATAGACAGGAGAGCTCTTGTTTTTCCAATTCTAACCTATGCTTGTACTTTCCTCTTTATCATGTCAATGTTTGCAAGCAATAAAAGGGCATTATGTGCTGGTCATTGCATCTGCTTTTGAGATAAATCTATGTTAGCATTGCAAAGGGTCAAGGAACTCTTCCAGAGCAAACAAATTCTGGAGCACTGATGCCAGACGGTGTGTATATAAACTGGAAAATGAGAAAAGCAATTTACTGTGTTCCTGTTCCAGGGAGAAGTATCACCCAGAAGGACAGCAAAAGAGGTGAGAAACTACTGAGAAATTGGAGAGACAGTTTTCTCCTTCTGTAACATGTTGTTTTCTTTATATCTGAAAAGTCTAGGAACACAGAGGAGCTACAGTCCTTGTTCAGGCAAAATTATTCCAAAAGGATAACAGGAATATTTAACTAAAGAACAAAGGATTAAATCAATAACATGTATAAAGAATTACGCACTGATTTATGTAACAGGTGCTAGATTTATCTATAGAGCTCACTAATAAGTAGTGTATGTTTAGGGAGGTTTTAGTCTCACAAACAAAAGGCTTTTATGTTGCATTTTTGACAAGACTCTACAAAAGGGGCAGAAAATAATGGATCCAATCCATAAGTATAAATTAGCATAGCCTCAAAAAAGGCAAGTTATCATCGTAATTTATCCAGCTCAGGTGCTGACCACTACTAGCTCACTTGCAGCTGTGTTACATGTGTCATTTCCAAGTGTGCAAACAAACCTGCAAGTTTTAGAACTAATCAATCCTTTGTTCAAATCTAGTAGAGCAGAAGACTCTCTTGGAAAGGTTCAAAGATAAATTCAGGTCAGTGTAGGAAACTTAAAATAATTTTCCTAAATACTGAAAATTGTAACATGTTTCCATAAATAGCCTGGACTGTTGGTGATTTTTAACACTAGTCTCCGAACCTCAAAAATATGTAGCAGAAGTGTTCAGATATAAGCATAGAGACAGGGAGAACTCGTATCTTAATGTTTGTGTGGGCATCTTTGCTGAGTATGTTTTATTTGGTTACATGTGTAGCTTTTTTTAAGCAGTCCTTCTTTTTAATGTTATGGCTTCTCCTAGAACCAAATGATATAAACAAAGATTTCTCTCCATATAGGAAGAAGAACCAAACAACAATGCTGAGGTTTGCTATTACCTTCTTTGCTGTCATAACATCATCTACCTGCCAAAAATACAAATGTCTGGAAGGGGGTACCCACAAAGTGAAGCCAAGTCCTGAGCCAAATATGCATGAGTGCACTCTGTATTCTAAATGTAAGAGTGGTTTAATTTTTGCCAAATATAGTCTAGAAGTACAACATAGTTAAATACACTACTTCATCTTATATACTAGTTATTTTGGTAGTTCCCTTAATTTCTCAAACATACGTAAGATGCAGTATAAGCTGCATTTTAAAAGCTTCCTTCATTGGCATTTTGCTGCATGCAAATCAAGAGTAAGATTCTGCAAATCAACTGCAAAAACTCTCAGTGACTTCATTTATTATCCTTAAAAAATTCTGATGCGGTTTACTTTTCTTGTAGCTCCATCTGCTTAAAAAAGTTTACAACAAAGATTAACTTGTTCTATTGTGATTAAGTATAAAAATTACTTAATTGTAGCAGACACCCAATGGGAAAAGTTGAAATCGAAATTGTGTAGTGAGCAAAGTATAGTATTTATTACGTGTCTTGTACTCTCTTTATGTTTGGTAGCTTTCCAAGTTAGTATCCCGAGGGATATAACATCTGGCAGAACACTAGTAAAATTCTCGAGGCTCTCTGGGCACACCTTGAGAAAGCACTGTGGATGCCAGCCCACCTCATGTCATATTTACACTGCTACTTCCCCAACCAAAAACGTTTCAGCTTGAGTACATCATCCAGTTAGTATTAAGAGACTTTACCATGGAGAGAGACTGGACCAAAACAGATTCATCATACGATTTGAGTCTTCCAAATACAGTATTAAAGAAAATCCTTATTGCAAGATCTCTTTTTTGTTCCTGACAGCTTCCTGTTGCTATGCAGACTTCACAGAGCAGTTGGCTCATTCCCCAGTAATTAAAGTAAACAACAGCTACTGGAACAGATGTGGGCAGCTCAGTAAATCGTAAGTCAGCTTTGATGTTGTCTGTGTCCTGGTTCAGTAGATCCATGGTGTAGCAGCCACAGAGCTAGAGGGAACTTCTCCTGGAGCTGCTGATGGACAGTTCCTAGGTTGCCCTAGGGATGATGCCACCCAGCCTAGTTCCCATCATCTTCCATCTGTACCTGACCAACGTCTGGCCATTCTTCTTCTCATTCTCACAAATGCCCATGAATGCCTAAGTATCTGCTCTTTGTGCAGAAGGATTTATGCCATTTTATCAGGAAAACATTATGGTTTTTTTTCAAGTTTGCTCTCAGTATAGAACCAGATCTAGCAACGCTAAGCAGTAGGTAACAACCCAGTAGGTAACAACCACACCGCATCTCCGTAGCTCTGCAAAGCAACCACTGCATACCAATGAGCATGACCCCTAGTCAATACAGGCCAGGCTTCTTCTTTTGTTTAGAAGGCAGATCAACTAGATTATTAAAGCTTGCAAACAAAGTGCACAAGAGTCCAGAAATGAAACTTCTGAATACTTCGAATAAAAATTCTTGTAATCCTGTGGGTTTTGTAACTATGAAAAATGTCTTCATAATGAAGATTGTTAGTACTCTGTTAGATGTTAGAGCTGTGAAACATGGCAAGTTATAGAAATAAAAGAATGAAAGTACAAAACAATTAAGCAAAAACATATGTGCAAAAGTAACAGCTATTCCCTGCCACTCCCAGAAGAGCAGCACCAGTGCGCGTTTTTAAGTAACTTCAGCTGGGCTGTGGGAAAATCTAAATATTAATGAAACCATAAGGCTACAGCATAGAAGAAGTTTTGTACTATAGTTTTAAACTACATTTCATTATTGCCTGGAATTGTTCTTGCCAGGAAAACTTAAGCCCTCTGAAGTTTACGGAAAGCTTACACAAATAGGGCTGAAATATGCATGGAAACATTTTTGGCCTCTTTAGCTGGCTACGGTAATTGCATGGTCAGAGTCAGTACCCAATGCCAAAGGAATGAGTTTAGAACCCAGACATTAACAGGGCAAAAAGGATGCTTTTCTGTGTTTTTGTCCTAATCTGTAGTATTGATCCACATCAAAGCAGGCCTAGAAAACGGAGGCTATAGCCTTGATGCTAAGAAACAGGCTTATTTGTGGCTTTTCTCACCCACCACAGCTGTGAAGATTTCACAAAGAAAATTGAGTGCTTTTACCGGTGTTCTCCACATGCTGCTCGCTGGATCCATCCCAACTACACTGCTGCTATTCAGTCTGTTCCGTTGTGCCAAAGCTTTTGTGATGACTGGTAGGTTCCACTTTCTATCAAACTATTTTTATTTAGCTTTAATATGCCTGCGTTTCTCAGGTGTCAAGGAGCATGGGTGGGTAAAGCACAGCTCCCTTGATCAAGTGGTGGTAAGATTCAATGGTGGTACCTTTATCCTTTCCTCTTGTTTTGCCTCTTCACACTTCTTGTTTGCCATCTCTGCTTTCTCCTCTGCTGAGCTGCTACCCCCACAATCACAGACACAGGCTGAATGCAGGATGGAGTTACTAAACTCTGTCAGAGTTTCCTCCCGCTCTCTGCGAGGAGTCAGTACAGAGGCAGCAGAACTGACGTGATGGAGGAGTTCTCACAACATTGTCAGGCACGAACAGCAGCGAGAGCCTGCCCACCCTTTGAAAAGGCCATGCCTGTGAGTTAGCAATTACAAAGTCAGCATTTTAAATCCAAATACTTGATCATGATATGATCCGTTTCTTTATATGTATAAAATGCAGTATGAAATCATGAAAGCAGCCACCTCCTGTATGTTTTCAATTAATTCATATAACAAATTACCTTAATTCCTGCATTCTTCACCCTTGGCCTTGTTTCTTCCCTTCCATCATCCCTCTCTCTAAAACCACTTCTAAAAGCCTGATTTTAAAGAAACTTGCAGCCAAGTAATGCTAAAAATATTAATACCAATGAGCAAGCATAATAGCATTTAATTTTGTTTCCCAAAAATACAGCATCAGGGAATCACATTATTTTGTGAGTGCAAGACATGTAGTGGGACAACTGGGGTAGGAGCATTATATCCAGATAAGGTACTGAGATTTTTTCAGTGTTCCATACTCAGCATGTATCTCTCTCTCCTCTCTCCCTGTTATAAGATGTTGGATCTTAAAAAATGTTACATAAATCTCAGTACCATATCAATATTGAGTCTAGTAATGAAAGTAAGTAGTCTGTATGGTCACACTGGTGTGAGGTGTAGTACAAACAGCACAGGCTGACTTCACACTATAGGATTATAACTGCTAGCATCCCTTGAAAGTAATGAACTGGGAATGTCTGAATCCCTTAGGCTGCTCTGAAAATCATGGAAAACTGTTTTAATTCTTCTGAAGATGTTATTAAATAGCTTTTCTTGGCACAGAAAATACAGAACACACGGTAGTGCATGGTCAGGTTCTCTTGTGCTGCTCTGTACAGTCCTTTCCCTAGGGGTTATGCAACTTGAATATTATTGACACATGGATCCGTTTTCATTCTCATCTTCTCTCCAAAGGCAAAGCCATGTATGCCCTGCAGTATTTTGGTAGGATTTGTCTTAAAATGTGTCTCCATCGCTTTGTGCCAGAGAAGGAAACAAGAACCATAGCTTGGATTTGTAATGGCAGACGGTGAGAAGGGCTGATGTATTTCTTAGCTTCCCTAGAGTTTCCTCTAGTGATGAATTTTATTTCTGTGTTCGGAAACTCCATATGCCTCAGGAACAGATTTGGCATGTGCAGTCCTCCTTCCCAAAGTTTTGGTATTCTTCTAAACTGAATCCAGATTACTGACCACCATAAAGATAAAGACCGAGACCTTGAATTTGCCTCAGTGCCCAGAAATCCAAAGGTCAGAACCAAATATTACCGAAATTTGAAAGCATTTGGATTTTAAGGCCTTGAAATTGCCAGTAAGATTTAGAATAGATCTAACAGGCAAAGCAATAGAATTTCAGTATCTAAAGTAAATGTTACACATTCTATGATTCTACCCCAAAATAAGTGGCACTCAAAGTCATCACCAAATTGCTATACCTAGTGAGACTGTAAAGATGAAAGAAAATATACCCTGTAAAATTAATTTGCATCAATGAACTGGTATAAACCAGGCCTAGATAGATGAGATTTATACCAAAGTGCATATGGCAGGTCAATATCACATAGCAAAAGCCTCAGTGTCCCCTGGGTATTGCCAGATCCATCCAGGTAAATAGCATTTTTAACTTTTGTTGTTGGAGAGTATGGGGGGGTATGATTGAGAGCTGCTGCACAGGAAAAACTGACCCTTTCCCAGTATGGAGTCTCCTGGCAAAGAGGAGGCTCTACTCTAAACAAGCACCGAACAATGATCTATGGCCCCTGCTGGCGTCATAGATGCCTGGCCTGAATCAAAAATGTAATGATGACCCACTACCGTACATGCGAGCCTGCCTAATGCCAATGTCAAACCCAGTCCCTCACCCTGCTTAAGGCCTGAGGCTAGAAAAGAGCCTGGACAGAATTCCCACTCTTTCTGGTGATTTAAAGTAACATTTTTTTCATGTTCTATTCACTGGAGCCCCTTTATCGTGCTGTAGCACTGCTACTGATGTGACCTACTTTCTCTACATGCTGTGAGTGTGCCTGCTGCATACTGTATGTCTTTGTGGCCTGAAATGTGCAGAGGATTCTGAATGAGCAGTGACTTCATTTAAAAGAAATCCATCTAACTAGCCCGGGGCCTTCCTTTTCTTGCTATTGTCTTAGGATTCTTTGCTCCCACAAGTCCTAAAACTATTGCTTTTGAAAGACCCAAATATATGAGTCATTTTTGGATCCACCTGTGGAAGGGCCCTGTGCCCTTTAAAAGAGAAACAGCTAATTATAAAAAAGGTGTGGGGGGAAGCTTTAAAATAAAAACTTCCTGCCCCTTATGCCTAGGGAACTAGTATGTTCAGAAAGAATCTTCTAATTATTTATGTTTGTGTTTCTCACAGGTTTTAATTAATATTTGAAGAAACCACTTAAGGGTTTCTGGACAGCAGAAATCAGGCGTTTCATAAGTTGTGATTTTTCATAAACTTAGCTTCATAATTACTTCCATTGGGACAAAGAAAAACTCGTAACAATAATTATGCCTTGCTACCTGATTATAGAACAAACCACAGAGTCAAGCAATAATCAGAATTAGGAAACATTTCATCTGACAACTCAATAGATAATAGTGAATAAAAACATAAATACTTTCATAAACATACTTAATTCAAATTCCTGAGGAAACCAGCTGCATAGTGTGAATGCCCCAGTTCAGTAAAACTCTGAAATACATATTCATGAAATACTTATTCATAATTTGAAAAGTAAAACTGGAGGTGACACTAATTTCAAAGGAAGCAGTTTTGCCCTCTCCTAAGCCCCAAGGGCTGCACATTCTTTCCCTTACCCTGTCCCCACCCACGTACCAGTGGCACTGGCTGAGAGGCTGTAAAGGAACCCTGGTCTGGGAGCCCATCAGGCTGAAAAACACTTAGCCAAATGAAAAATGAAACCAAGAAAGAAGATTCTGGGAAGGGCACAAGAGTTTTAAGAGGAAGTGCTAGTATGAGGCAGCTTGCGGTAGATATTGATCAACTTTGCTAAAAAGCAATGAATTTAAGCGCGTGCATAAAGTAAATCTCATGCCTACATGGCTTGAAGAATCAAGGGCTAATTGTTCAATCTGGTGCTGGTATGTGCAGAGTTCATAGAAGGTGATTAACAAGAAGTTTGCATTGATGCTCCTAACTGGGCGTGCCGTCAAGCACAGTGACTAGCGTTAGAGAAACAGCTGTCACAGCAGAGTTACCTCTGTGTGTCTTTCTCAGGGTACTCACAGCAGCTAACAAACAACAAACCAATTATTCTTATAGTCCCTAGTCCCAAATCCAGTCATGGCACAAACTGGTAGGATCTTCCTCTCGGTGTCACATTACATTAATTTATCAAATTGCAGCTTCTGTTTCCAGTGGAGCCCCTTCCTCTGTCTGACAGCAGATTCCTGGATGAACACATTTGAGAATACATGTTTCCTGCCCTAGACCTGTTCATTTCAGGCCATGGATACCCTCCATCTCTTACTGCTCCTCCACCCTCCAAAAAAGCCCAGAAAACCCATGTGAAGGTTCTGCAGATGTGCATGTGCTTACCTTTCTGCATGTGCAAATGTACTGCAACGTCTAGTTCTTGTAGTTCTGTGACCACAGAACAGCCTCATATTTCATTTCAAAATGTATGTCTGCATGATATCAAAGTAGTTTTGGAAACATGGCCCTGAAGATTAAAAATGACAGAAAAATATATCCAAAGGCATTGATTATGCTAACTTTTCAAGTTGTGCCTCATGGTTTTGGCACTTCCAGTTCCCAGAATGAATGGTCCGCCTGAAGCCATTGAGACTNAGAAGAAAGTAAAGGAAACTATGTAGGATAATGGTAAGTCATGAGATCTCTCATCACATAAACCAGCCAGGTGCATACTGTACTCATTCCAGGCCATTTATAGGCTGCTTTATTTTTGCACTTTACAGTTTACAAATTAAAAATAACTCAAAATTTAAATTTTAGGCCTAAACCCTACAAGACTCTTATCTTTCCTCCTTCACTTCAAGTTTAACTTCTTTGAAAACGTCGTTCTGAGGCTGACAGCCTATTAGTTCATATGATTTTGTTCTTTGTGGATTTTCCTTATTTCAGCGCACACTCCTCATAGCAACCCCTTGCCCAGGAAATATCATTCTTTTCCCATAGTAATTCATAAATACAAATTTTCCCCACATCCCCTTCAAGCGACAGTTCACTCTTAGCCTACTTGTGCTGTCACAATATTGAACATCAGCGTTCACGGAACACCCTCCCACACAGTATTTTCCTCCACTTGGTAACATCAGCAAACATAACCAAGCAGCAAACATTGCATGAATGAGTGTTGCTCCTCAGAACACGAGCCCTTTACTTATGCCTGTGAATATAAAATGAAGTGGGTGAACTGTTTAGCTTTCACGGGGATTTAGGTTTTCCTGGCCAGCTCAGAGTTTACGTACACGTCAAACTAAGATAATGTGTACATTTCTTGAAGATCTGTTGCTAAGCTGCACTGTGCAACCATACAACATCACCAGCATAGCCCACGTAGACTTTTTGAGTTGAATCTAAGTCCACTGGAAAAAAGTGAAATAACTNTCCAGAAAGTGATCCTAAAGAAAGGTAAGAGCCAAAAAGTAGAACATAAAAAGAAGTGGAAGGAAGGAAGGAAGGAAGGAAGGAAGGAAGGAAAGAAGGAAGGAGAGAAGAAAGTAAAGGAAACTATGTAGGATAATGGTAAGTCATGAGATCTCTCATCACATAAACCAGCCAGGTGCATACTGTACTCATTCCAGGCCATTTATAGGCTGCTTTATTTTTGCACTTTACAGTTTACAAATTAAAAATAACTCAAAATTTAAATTTTAGGCCTAAACCCTACAAGACTCTTATCTTTCCTCCTTCACTTCAAGTTTAACTTCTTTGAAAACGTCGTTCTGAGGCTGACAGCCTATTAGTTCATATGATTTTGTTCTTTGTGGATTTTCCTTATTTCAGCGCACACTCCTCATAGCAACCCCTTGCCCAGGAAATATCATTCTTTTCCCATAGTAATTCATAAATACAAATTTTCCCCACATCCCCTTCAAGCGACAGTTCACTCTTAGCCTACTTGTGCTGTCACAATATTGAACATCAGCGTTCACGGAACACCCTCCCACACAGTATTTTCCTCCACTTGGTAACATCAGCAAACATAACCAAGCAGCAAACATTGCATGAATGAGTGTTGCTCCTCAGAACACGAGCCCTTTACTTATGCCTGTGAATATAAAATGAAGTGGGTGAACTGTTTAGCTTTCACGGGGATTTAGGTTTTCCTGGCCAGCTCAGAGTTTACGTACACGTCAAACTAAGATAATGTGTACATTTCTTGAAGATCTGTTGCTAAGCTGCACTGTGCAACCATACAACATCACCAGCATAGCCCACGTAGACTTTTTGAGTTGAATCTAAGTCCACTGGAAAAAAGTGAAATAACTCTTTCTTCCTCACTAATCTTCATGAAGGTACGAAGCCTGCAAAGATGATTCCACATGTGTTCATAACTGGCTGACGGACTGGGAATGGGATGAAAGTGGAGAAAACCACTGCAAGAATAAATGTATTCCGTACAGTGAGGTAAGAAAACCTGATCAACTGGAGGAGAAAAAAAATGGCATCAAGTTCTTTTTATTTCCTGAATATATGGGTGTAAAATGCAACAGGTGAATTCTTTTTCCTTCATCAGTTTCCAGCCATACCTACATCAGGCTTTTAAGTATAGAAATTTTAAAATATTTATGTAGATTGCTTACTCTAATTATATATGCAGTTAATTAGTCACTATTGATACTGCTCTGGCAGGGGGATTGCACTAGATGGTCTTTCAAGGTCCAATCCCTGATATTCTGTGATTCTGTGACACCACGTGTGAAACAGAAGTGGAAGTTGAAGCAGCACTGATGGTTTAACCCCAGTGGAGTTTAGAAAGTAAAACATAAACTTTGTTCATACAACAGAGACACTGAGATGCATTTTACAGGGTTCCTTACATAATGTGGGGCTTTATGTGCCTCTGCCTTTTTAAATTGGGATGTAAGTTCCCAAATCAGTGAGGAATTTTTAAAGTTTTCTTGCCTATTAGGCATCTTGGCCCTTTTCTCTGTTGTACCATGTTATGTTCGAGTCCTTCTCCATCCTCCTAATCCCTAAGTCCTGACATTCTTCTGTCTCCTTTCTGTTCTCCATAAACCTGTCATATTTGTGATGTGTGCTCTCCGTTGTGTCTGCCAATGGCTAAGTAGAGCTAACTTTGTTCTATATAACTCTGATGGTGAAAGAGCAGCACTGCCAAGCTTTCTGAGAGCTCATCCCATCTTTCTGAGAAGGTTTAATTGTTGGAATAACTAATTTTATCAGCAAAAGTATATAAAATGACAACTGACAAGGCTTATAAGAACAAGGTTGCCTGGAACCTTATCTACAGACCTTTCAGGAGTCAGGTAGGATTTTTTCAAGTGACTCGAGTAAGTTTAGCATCAAGGCAATATAACACAGCTCAAAACTGCTACACCAATTTGAGTATTTTTAAGAGTTGAGGATCACTGAGCTCACACAAACTGTCCAAATTGCAGAAGTAAACGAAATTTAAGTGCAGTGCTTAGGGACTGGTAGTAAGGTTTGCAGAGATCCCAGATTCATTGCTTTAAATTCAATTCAAGCGCATGTACTTCCAGAAGTCAATTCAGCAACTGATGCAGCGGAGGTCACAGTCCAGTTCCAGCAGGATCGCTGTCTGCCTTGGAAAAGTGACACTAATCAGCAGGCTCAGGAAGGTGGCCAAAAAACAAATGGGCTGTGGAAACTTGCAGCTTAGTTTCCCAGATGTGCTAAATCATCAGTAGTTCCAGATGAAGTGAAAAACTAAATTATAATCTCTGTAAATAACCTCCAGTCCCTGGTTCAAACTGTCCCTCGTCCAGAGATAGAAGTTTTTTAACTTTGAATTCCCTTGTACTTATTTCTTAAAGAAAATATACCATCTGCAGGGAGAAACATGCAGCAAATCCAGAGGTCTTATCACTTGAAGCCAGGCGCAGCTATTCCTAAACTAAATGGAACCACACCCTAAACTGCCCATATTTTTCACCAAAAATAGGCTTGCATGGTAAGTAAGAATAAAGATGAAAATTCTTCAGAGAAATTTTAAAAACACATTTGCCATATGAAAATGACACGATACACAAACTTTAGACTCGCTCCGTTTGGACTCGACTCATGGAAGAGGAAGTTACCCAGAAGCACAAAGGGTTCTCCGATGTCAGAGAACTGTGGACAGCTGCTTGCTTTCTTTTGATGCCCTCAGCTCATATGGAGGAGCAATCAGCAGCCCGACATCTGATGTCTGCAAGCGGTTGTAAGGACTATTTGGAACAAATGCTGAATATTAAGAATGCACAATGGAATCATAGCCGGTTTTAGCCTGGCTGGAATGAGGCACATTTTGTCATTGTTCTCCCAGCTGAGTGCTCCCCGAGCGATGTTAATGCACAGACCAGGACATTTTCCAAGAAGCTGAGGAATCAGAATCCTTTGCAGTAATTTAGGGACACGTTTGGTAAGTGGGCGCTGTTTGTTTGCTGCAGCGTTCTGGCTATGCTCTGACCTTTAAGCAGAGTTAGGAGGAAGGTCAAAATAAAATGACCAATTTAGGAAGTAGAAGAGCATGAATACGTTAGAGAACCTGTGGGACACAAGAATAGGATGCAGCCACGTCACTTGCATACAGACCTAAGAAAACCCATATGACAGCTTTTGATACTTTCTAAAATGATTAGCTAAAAGCAGGTAGAAATCCAGGAACTGTACAGGAGCTGGAAAAAAAACGTCTAATGGTGCTCAAAAGCACAGGAATAGTGGGAAAGAAACAGCTAAGATCTGCCACCCTGAGAGCACAAGTTGAGAACTAGATGCAGCAACCTTTCTCCATTTCTGGCCCTGCATTGCTCTCCTCCACTCTCCTCCTCCAGCAACTGCAGCATCTGTGGAGCGAGCCCTGGCCAGAGGTGGTGTGACCTGAAAAGCTGTTTTACAGACTACAGAGTCTTTGGGGGTATTTGCAATGGATTCTATTAAAAGGATAGATTTCTAAGGCAAAAGTGATGGGTTATGATTTCTTCTCATCTGCCTCCCTGCACAGCATAGGTCAACATAGTTTTGCACGCAGGGGGACAGGGAGACAGCTCATAAGAAAACGCTTGTGGAAAATAGGTGGAGCAGAAGTTGCAGGACTACGGATGCCCAGTCCCACTTCCACATAATAGACTGTATTCTGTAAGCATTAACCTTTTGCACACAGAGCAGCTTCCATGCAGAAATCTCCCAACCACAAAGGCAGGGCACCTTCTCTGACAGTCACAATGTCAGACCTTGATATGAGCTGGCAACGATGGTAAACTGGCACACCATCCAGAAATTAGAGCACAAAGAGAAACACCATAGGATCAAATAATCAGTGTCATGTGCAAGGACTACTTGTACTACTACAGACGAAACACAGCTTCCTTCAGAGAGATGCTGATGACATGGTCAAGGTGAATCAGTCCGTAACAGAACTCAGCAGACCAGCTGCCTGGCCCACTGTTTTGGTCATTAACACTCCCACTCCTTAATTCCCAAGGCTTCTACTCCTGCCGTCGCTCCCGGCTCCAACTTGATTCTTAGCTTCTGGGAGTACCTAGAGCTTCCTTTACAGAAACAGAAAAGATTGAACTTCAGCCACAAACACACGAGAGAAATGCAGGCAAGATAAAGTGTGCATCCTGCCTACTTTGTGGCTGGAGGTGCTAACTCCTACGCTAATACTTTGCAGCCAGACTCAAGCTGGGCAGACAGAAGGATGTCACAACGTGAGCTTGGCAAACAAGGAATCTCTCCATTGTGTGGTTGTACAGGTCCTATGGCACAGGCCTTACAAAACGATGTAGTATCAAGAATAAGGCAGATTCACTTACACAGAGTGCAAGAAGCTGCGGTTTACAATTTCTTAAGCCAGAAAGGCCATTGCACCACCGGACACCGCACTTCAGAAGCTTGAAGAAAATTTCTTCTCTTCAAGCAGTTTCTAAGTTACGTCTCTTCTCTTTGTCTGTGAGGTTCCTGCCCCAACACAATGTACGCTGCAGCAGGCACAGCGAGAGCTGTGACTCAGGGAATTGTCAGAGTTGGAAGGGACCTCACTGGGGCTGTCTCTCGCCTCCACATATAAAGATTCCCGTATTCAAAACACTCAGTCTGGCGCTTTCAGGGCTACTCAGATCCCAAGATATGTCAGAGTGTCCTGACATGCTACAAGTTGTACAGCCTCGTGTACAATGCCTTGTGTACACACACAGCTTTGGTCTGCCAGACCCTGAAAGCGCGCTGGGCTGTCAGCCCCAGGGTGGAAAGCAAGGGCTGGCTGGTGATCACTTCGCACTATGTATAAACACTTGCTTTCACAACAGGCAAAAGCCTTTTGCCAGTGCTGAGACTGGATAACACTTTAAGATATCTCAGAAGTGGTGAAGCATGGCACCCAGCAAGACAGTGAATGACTTGAATGACTGCAGGCTGCTTTTTCACCTAATACCAATTTTTTAAAAGTGATCCATGTTTATATTTGATGCAAATTGATTTTAACCCAATTCTTTTTAAATGTAATTGATGCTTTTCTTATTTGACACACAGATGTATGCAAATGGGACTGACATGTGCCAGAATATGTGGGGGGGATCATTTAAGGTGAGCGAATCTTCCTGCCTCTGCTTGCAAATGAACAAGAAGGACATGATGGCAATGAAGTACCTCCTCTCTGAAAGCTCTGAGGAAAGCTCCAGCATCAGCAGCAGTGAGGAGCATGCCTGCCAAAAGAAACTCCTGAAGTTTGAGAAACTAAAGGGAGAGGAAGGGGAACAAACAAGATAAGTGCTGGTGGATGTATGTCAGGACAAGAGAAATCGTCGTGGAGGCTGGGCTCAGGGCATCAGGCCAGCCTGCTTTATCCTTTACTTCCTAGTACATAATAAATCAATGGCTGGTTATATTAGTCTTTCTCTGATGTTTTTGCATCTGCATTACAAAGCTCCCAGGCAGGTTAGCACAGGTGTAATCTTGTGACTTGACCTGAACAGCTAGAAGCCTGAAGGTAACATCTTCAGGTTGACTTTCAAAGAGGAGAGGCACAAGCAGCTCCTACTGACTTAAGGTGGAACAGTGAGAACTAGAGACCTCTGGAAGGCCATGCCAGTAACACACCAAACCTTCTACCCAAGCCCTGCACTAGCATAGGCACACAGCACTCCCATCACAAATTTCCTGTGTGCCTTGCTCTGCTCAGATAAAGAAGAAATGCTGCAGGCAGAAATAGGTCAGTGAGCCTGGCTAGTGACCACTGAAAACCTATTTATTTTGTATCTTGAAAACATTCTTGCAAAACAGGGGATTGTGGTGTACTAGATAAATCCCTGGGTCCATATATTGCCAGTATACAGTATGTACAGTCTGTTGTACTGGGCTTTTACCTTAAACAGTAGCAGTACCAAAGTCTCCTACGATATGAATTTGAAGCATAATTTTGAGTGCAATTAATCCCACTGAACGATTCCAAATAAAATTACCTCTGACAAATGGAAGTGTCAGGGAGGAACCCCAGTTAAGATTCTCGCATCAGTAATTCTGCTTACCAGCACCACTGTTACAGTGAAAGTAAAACCAAAATCTATGCCATTCCCCGAGGGAGACCCATCAGGTAAGGATGAATTAAACCCTGTTTTCACTTAGGCATCTGTAGTCCCTCTGACATCACAGTAGAACAGGCAGGTCTGTGCCATTCTGTGCAGCCTTTCATAGTGGTATCACCAGGGCAACCATGAGAAGGATTTAATTTGGGGGATCAGATTATCAAACTGTGAAAATCGGCACCATCTCAGTGCTTCCTATGGAGCTAGGCACCTCACAGCACTTAAGGATCTGGGCCACATTTAAAACAATGACTTGGCACATCCAGTTAAACTAGAAGAATCTTAAAAATCCAGCACGCTTTCTTCACTGGGATGTTTATTTATTTGAATGGTTTCACACAGCTGCAAGAGTAATGCTAGACCCATTAGGTCATGCTCTGCTTCCAACCAGCTTCTCGGTATATTTAACAATGGAGTAATTCCTTCCAGCACTGAATTGGTTTTAGAATGATACTTTGCCACATCTGTATTTCGTGCTAACTCAATTGTCAGTTCTACTGTTTGCAATGAAGGAATAAGAATTTGGTCTTCTGTAAAGCTCTGAAAGTCCTTTTCCCCCTAGTTCACTATGTGCTCTCCTGTCCTTCTTTATTGCATCTGAATCAGAGCAGAAGTTTTCCTGCCCTTTATTTTGCTGTGCATAAAATTCAAGAATTAATTATCCCCGTTCACCACCATAACACCAACTTTTTCTGTATCACCACGGCCAAAGATTTCCCTCATGTTCTTCATAAGATATAGCACAATTGTCTCTGCCTGTGTCTCAGCTCTTTTTCTTCCTGTTCCACTTTATTCTCTTTGCTCTGGCTAAATTTCTCTTGAAACCACACTCAACAAACAATTCTTCCATGCTTAGATTCAGGATGACCAATGAGACTGGTTATGCATGCTCTTGAACAGCACTGGATCCTACAGCAGCTAAGGGACCAAGACCATTTAGCTTCTATTCATAACTTTCCCATTGACTCATGATGTGCCCTAAGCAAACCATTTAACTCCTTTGTGACACCAGTAATTTTTCAGAGCTACCATATTTCCTCCAGGTCATCTCTCCTCTATGCCAAAAAGTCAAGAACTACTCAGTTGTCCCAGCACAGAAATTGTCTCATACCTCTTGGTCATTCCTTCATTGATCCAGATATGTTTTATTCAAATATAAGTTGTCATCCAGAAAGACTTTCAGTCTTGATTTAAAAGTCCAAATAATGGAGGATTGTCCAATGCACCTGATAATTTGTTTCCTTGGTGTTAAAGGTAATCCCTAATTTAACATTTGTTATTTCAGCTTTCAGTCACTGGTTTTTGCTAAAACCTGTTGAATTGAACAGTTCTTCAATATTCAGCATTGCTTTTCTGCTCAGCAGCATATCCACTGAATCAAATTGCTTCTTAGCAATTAGAGCTATCCTAGCTCTATCTAGTTTACATGTCTTTATAAGACATTCCCTCTCTCCTTAAATCATACTTAGGGTTCTTCTCCGAACCTTCTCCAGTCATGAATATACTCCCTAAATTGTACAAATCAAAGCCCTATTACGTGGCAGTGTTAAGGGTGACCTACAGAGAGAGCACCATGCCCCTGCCTCTCTACACATTTCTCCCTAATTGCACTGCCCATGCCTATAGGAACATCATTCTGAATATTTGCCTGCCTCTGGTGCCCGTGTGTTATGATTCCTCTTGGTGTTACTCTTTGCACTATTCAGCTCCCTGGTCCCAGAGCTGTGAACTGTGATCTTAGCTCTTGGGTTTATTGCTTTGAACTTGCTTGTATTAAAAAACCTTCATGTGAATACACCAACCTTCCTAAGCCACTGTTCATTCTGTCTAGCTGCTTTATACTCACAGTAGTTTACATCTTAGAAAATCTCACTGTCACTCAGAAATGCTATCAGCGGTGATTTTACATTACAGAAAGGCTAAGATAAAGCAAAAGTAAAAATAACACAAATATCTCAAAACGAGAGTACAACAGTACATCGTGAAGGCAAACCAGGGAAAAGAAAGATCCAAGTTCCTGACGACTGCAGACATCCCCAGCTAATGCTGACCCGATTTGGTAAGTGCCTGCTCTAAAGCAGATGCCCTGCTTCTGGACCCACACCAGCACAGACAACTGAAATGTCTCTGTATTTAGTGACACTAGACTTGACTAAGATATTTATCAAAAAGTCACAGTGGTAGATCAAACCCTTCGTGAAATATGTTGTGAAATATGTTCTGACACTAATCAGTAGGAAACAGACTTACAACCTTTATCAATAAATTAAATTGCCAATTATTGACTTATTTACGACCTGGCTAAGTGTCAGCTTTTGTACTGTGCTACTTGGGAGTGATGTCACGTTAACCATAACACAGCCAGCTGGGTCACCCTGCTTGCTCTGTGTATTTAATTTTCTTTCCTTAAACATTGTCACAATACTATGAGTCTTCTGAAATTTCACTGAAATGCAAGGAGGTATTACAAATGAGATCTCTCTTGACAGTTCTGTTAGAGCTCTTTAGTATAGCTTATCTGAGCCTGCTGCTTTGAAGTTATTAACGTTCCTTATGATGATGAACCTCATCTTTAATTACTTGCAGACTGAAAAGGATTTTATTATCCATCTGTATTACAAATACTTCATCCTGCATATATTTCAATACTAAGCATATTAACAACACTTGCCCGCTGTATCTTGTGCTGCTGTGAGGTTTTCTTTGTCACCTTACTCAGTTGCTTTCACCTTCAGTTCAGCTGTGCCAGCCACAATTTCCTGCAGTACTTTTAGAGTCCTGACTCTATTTTTGTAGCTCATAATTCTCCATGGATATTGATTGCAATATAGCTTCCTTTAAAAAAAAAAAATAATAGGCATCAGTAATTATGACATTTTCAAATTCTGATGCATTTTTCATGTGCAGATTTCACTCAGATCATGTTATAAATATTCATTAATCTTCAAAATATACCTGAGAGAAAAATAAGTAGTGAGAAGCAAACCCAGTCAGTGGGAGAGAGTCAGTAAAGACTTATCTGATCAGTGCAAGTATTGCAGAACTATGACTAGCACGGACAAGTTCTGCTTCAGATGCTTGATTCACACTGCAACTGGAGTTGTGCTTTGTAAGGTGAACCTTGGGCAAAACTTATGCAAATATAATAAAAGACATTTTATAAAATAAAATATTACAAAACCCTGAGCATCCAAAAAATAGAACAAGTTATTAAACAATGAATTTCCATGTACCCTGAAGGTTAGCAAAATTATAAAAGTAATAATTGTTAGATTATTTAAGACAAATAATGTCAAAATTGGCTAATTTCCCTTGCTGAGAGACAATCAGCCTGCAGAAAAAGGGAAAGCTGTAGATGACATACAGCTTTTTAGGGGTTTTGATAACATCTGATGCAACATTCTGATAAGCAAACTGAGAAAACCAAATTGCAAATAAAATCACCATAACACGAATGCACAACTGGCTAAAAATTATATTAAAATATTACTATGACTATGTTGTCATTAAACTCAGACAGGTCTGAATCCCAAAGGGTCTGTTCTGACCCTAGTCATTGCTTCTGCTTACTCAGGCAATGAAGCAGAGATTTTGCAAGTACTTTGAAGGACAAGATTAGAATAAAAATGTTTTTTCTAACCAGAGAACTAGTCTGAGCTTCCAAAGGTAAAATTCTGGAAAGGGAGATGAAAAAACCTTGCACCGAGGAAAGGCAAATCAAGAAGACAAATTCATCCAAGGAAACACATGACAAGGGAACAGCAGAGCAGCCAAGGACCTGGGATGTGTGGTAGTAATCAATGCCATTTACAGTTGAAATGTTACACTGTGGAAGTTTTAATCTTTTAAGGCTTCAGTGTATGCGGAGCCCTGGAAGTCCTGAGTCATAAAGCAAGCAGATGCAGGACCTGCAGACATCCTCCCAACAGTTACTCAGAGTTCGTGACGTATCTCACATTCCATGGAGGCGCTGCTTCTGGAATGACCCCATTGCACACACAGGCTGTGGAATGTGGTGGGTATCAGGCAGAGTTTAACTCTATCCATCTTCTCCATGAGACCAACTCATAAGCTCTGTCAACGCAAGTGCGATACCTTCGAGGAGAGCAAACACGCTCCTGGTGTGTACCTAATGACTATATAAAATGAAGGGAATTAAATTAGCTGAATTTATGTCCATTTGCTGGTTATTGTCCTTCCTTTTTCTGTTTGGTTTGCATAACTTGGAGTTATTTTAAAAAATGCCACATGCTCTAGACAGCTCATGGGTCTGTTGTGTATTTGCTCTATTTTATTGTCCAAGGGAACAGGGCAATTTAGACAAGTAGAGTTAAGTAAAGAGTCCAAAAAGCATTAGGATTTGGATTACAATTTGAAACATTGCCGAACTTTACTAATGGCAAGACTAAAGTCCCACGTGCCTGAAGACTGGTAATTCTTAAGCACAACTCATTTTTCCTTTTGGCAAAAAAAAAAAGACCTGCACCTTTGATAAAGTCACGTTAGTGAGCGGGTCTAATTCAGCATGAAGCTGCAGGACAACTCCAGACACCAGTGAAAAAAGAGCCAAGCCATGAAATCAATCATCCACTTCAGATAAATGTGAGGACCCAGCTAGGATCAGACCCCAACAACCTGGCAGCTTTCAACATCTCCAAGAAAAAGCTGCAGCGATCTCCGACTACTGAGATATAACTTCTCGGAGAAATGAGGGGGCAAACTCTCTCTGCTGCAGTTTTGCTTCCCTTTAGCTACTAAAAGCGTATCTCTCCTGCCTCTGTTCTGATCACTAACTGCTATCTGAGTCTTAGCATTCTTTTGGCCTCCTTCCTTGGAAATGCAGTGAGCTCTCTGTGGAGTTTGCCTTGGTTCCCCTCTCAGACAGCTGTGATTAATTCAATGTTCAAGATCTTGAGTTAATTCTCTCATTAGATCACTTTCCTTCTTCATGGAATGATTATTCCCACAGGAGAAATGAGAAAGACTAAAACAATATTGTGCGAGTATCTGACACACTGCATCCAGGATGTTTACTTTAAACCAAATTGCCTGGAATTGCTCCAGATTTATGGCTTAAACACAAGAATCTCCTAACTGGTGGGGAACTGCTGTTGCGCAACATTCCCAGTTCCATTGGAATTCCTCCAAACTGCCTGCAAGGTGAGCGTACCCAGAACATGAACCTCTCCACACAAGTAGGGCAGATGACACAATCCTTTCATTGCTAGGGCATACAGTTTTAAAGGATTTTTCTTTTTTTAATTACTTTTTATCACCTTTCTTCCCAACACTATTGTGAAGGTGAAGCCTGGAGCACGCAGCAGTGAAATATTGCCAGTGCTCCTGAAATCACAAGCCATTATCTGTGCATTGCTCACGGAGAATGCCACATTCCCTCTGGAGGCTCTTGCAGCTCAGACGTGCTCCCCACTATTGCTGCCCACAAAATGGTTCCCCGCGGTATGGCTGGTCATCAGGGGACATCACCCCACTCAGCTGGTCTCCAGCACGGCTTCTCAGTACCTTTGGTGCCGGGTGGATTCTCAGGAGAGTTTCTCAATACCCAGTTCAAGAATGCTAAACCTGTCCGAGCTGACAACGCTGATTTAGTTTCCCCAGCCATTAACAGTTCAGCTGAGAAATGGAGAGAGCCATCACCACTTTGCAGGTAGTGTGGAAACTGGGAAGTTTTCACACAAGCCCTATATTCTGGGGTTGCCTGTGCAGAGAGGCTGGCTTTGGGGACCCCTCTCGGTCTCCATCTTTGGGTCAATTCCAGTTCAAATCTTTACCCTACACACACATGATCATCACGATTCATTAACCTCACAGGAATGAAGGCCTGGCCCAAATCTGCCAAGAGAGAGCGTTCTTATGCTTGGCTTAAGTCTGGAAAATACGTTATCTCACTGTGAAGCACAATGCCTTTACCCACTGAGATGGGAAACGTGCAGACCCTGAAGGGAAGCTTCTTCATCCACTAAAGTCCTTGAATGAAAATGTAAACTGACAACAGCTTATGCATATATATAATTAGAATCTAGTGCCTGTAGCTCATTAGAGGCTTTTGACGAGTAGATGACATGATAGCTGGTCCCGTTGGGGTGACAATGGGTTAACCACCATTGTCTCTGAGAAACCCCTTGAAAGTACCCAGGGACCATCTTCTCTCCTCCATGTTGCATGAGTGTGAACTCCAGCAGCCTCTCTCATCTTATCCCTACAAGGGGCTGCAAATCCATGATGCAGCACATAACACCACTACTCCACTACACTGTGCATCAACAGAGACTGCTGTTCTGCCAAGTATGGTAAGGATACTCCTTGAATACTAAGTCAAAATGATCCCCAAAACTATAGGTATAATGGAGAGGCTTCCGACTAGAGGCAGACGGGCAAAACTGTACTTTCAAATCAATTATTTTTCCTTTAGTATTTTTAATATATANGATCTAGTAACGTTCTTCCTGTAAGAGGAGAACTACAACACCCACGCACGCAACACCTTTTAGCCACCCTCTTGTGTTACATATTCAAATGTCACAGCACCATCTGCAGGATTTGAGAGAGGCAGCACAGACACCTTACTCTGCTCAGTAGAACATCTTCCAGGTGTCTGGAAAGGTTTTCCTGAGAAGAGTTCAGCCACGGAAATCTGAGCAGCCGTGGGCCTTTGGGATAACACAAGGAGGACTGCAATGCTTTATGGCGCTCTGGCACAGCACAGGGGTTTTTCAAGAGAAAGCCTAAAGAGGTTGATTGTCAGACTCTTCTCACTAAGAGGTTTTAGTACAGTGACAACAGCACATCTGTGCAGGTGTGACCAGTGGGGCACGTTGATGAGCACAGGGCATGCCTTTTTTGTCGCCTGTCCTATATGTCAGTCAGCATTCAGCTGGCATATTGGCAAATATCATGTTAGGAGCCTATTAAATTAAAATCAGAGGCATTTTTAATTCCTTCCCTGCAATTACTGTCATTCTTGGTGTTAGTTAATCACAAGGCTCCTCATTACACGGTGCAATTTCACACTGTCAAATGTGCTTTTCAGGCTTATTCAGGAAAATCTACAGCTTGTTTTGGGAGAGGCACAACAGTATACGGGAGCATTAGCTCCATCTTGTGCAGTTTCTGTGTGGCTACAGAAGAAACACGCTGAAGCAGTGCCCTCTTCTGGGGGCAGAACCATTCAACCACATTAATACAGTACGGGACAGGCCTTCAGGGCAAAATTAGCAGTCTCAGCAACGCTATTTTCTGTCTGTAAAATTTGGCGCTATGGTGTGAGATCCTAGTACTGGCCAAGTGTCTAACAGCTGACATCAGCCAGCGACTGAGCCACTGGCATTTAGGAGAATTCTAAGCCTTTTACTCACAGGCCACTTCCGATGAATAAAATGTCAGCACAAGAGGGGTCTGGTTTCTTTTACGGATTCATCAATGAAAGAAAAATCTCAATGCACTTATTAGCCTAGCTTAAAATGTATACTGAGTTATATCAGCATGCACCCAACTGTGTGTGCTTGCTGAAACCTTATTTTTCTATCTAGATCTATATTTTCTATGGGTATTTTTTTAAGACCAGCTTGAAAGGTAATTTTACCACTCCACTATCAAGAATGTAATGCTGATGAACAGAGAAACCAACAGTCCCCAGAGTGTATCACGATTCAGATTCCTTCCAGAAGCACATTTAAAAGTTATTACAATGAAACGCAGAATCATGAGAAAAGCCTGAGGGGCCACGACCATTGTAACTGTAAGCAGACGTGTTTTTCTTTCCCAGTCTCACAGTAAATAGACATGGAAGCGTTCCAAGAGGCTCTATGATTGCTTTTTGCTTTGGCCGCATGTCATGTTGCTAGAACAGTTGTGGAAAACTCAGGAGGGATGCTTTTGTCTCAGAATCGGGGCCAGCTCTGCCAGACCCAGTGACTGTGTGCGTGTAACTCAGTATGTGATGCTCATCCCTCGGTCGGTGCCCAGGCATGCGGTGACTCAGAGAATTACACAGACCAAGACGGAAGCACACTCTGCCTCAGGATCAGCACTGACCCCAGTGGCCCACACAGTACTGCTAGAGGATGCTGTGATGAAACATGTGTGTTGGAATGAAGAGGAAGGCCCAAACATGGCGTGACACCATAGAGAAAGAGGGTGCATGAGCTGGCTCTGCCTCCGGTCAGTGCTGGCTCTGATGCCACAGTCCAGAGCTAATGACAGGCAGCTCCCCTGCCTCACATCTCCGGGGCTCCCCTGGGCAGATGGTAGCTGTTTTCTACCCAACACTTCCAGGTTTCTCTCTCAGAAGCACTGATTAAAATGGCCAGGAACCCAGTTTGCAAAAGCATGCCTGAGGGGAATGCGGCTGAGGGACAGAGACTGTGAAGGCAGAGAATAAGGTGATGACACATCTGCCGTTCACCAGTTACCATGGCACCAGCTGAGGCGAGTGAGCCTAAGAGGGGACCAGCTTTAACTATAGACAAGAAATCTCCTCACAGAGCAGGCAACAAGCCCATGGTGCAGTAGCCAGAGGGATGAGTAGCCATGGGGATGAAGAGCCTCCACAGGCCGAGTGACCAGGCAAGGACATAGACAAAGCATCAGACAGACGTACCACAACCCGGGCAGATCCATCTCCTATGGCCGCTGAGGGAGAAGAGTGCTCAGAGCACAGGACACCTCAGCATGGCCCCCTTAGGAAGCCCGCCGTCGCCAGCCACGATCACCTCAGCGAAGTGCGAGCGCCCTCCCGCCACTGGCGTAGGCCTCCAGTGCGCATGCGCCGGCGGCAGTCAGAGCCGGGCCGCGCCGGGCGCCGGTGCGCATGCGCCAGGGCTGCCCCTCCGGGCGTTGGGTTCGGGGGGAGAGGAAGGGGGTGACATCTCGAAGAGCGCGATGGCCTGCGCTGCGGTGGCCAAGGGCGGCGGGGGCTCCTTCTCCGACCGGCACGCCCGCCTCCTCCTGGCCCAGATCAACAGGCTGCGGGCCGGGCAGAGCTTCTGCGACGTGCGGCTGGAGGTGGGCCCGGAGGCGTTCTCTGTGCACCGCCTGGTGCTGGCGGCCAGCAGTCCTTACTTCGCGGCGCTCTTCGCCGGCGGCTTGAAGGAATCCGGCCGGGATGTGGTGCGGATCGCGGGCGTCGAGGCGGATATCTTCAACACGCTCCTCGACTTCATCTACACGGGTAACGGCTGACGCGGGGCAGTGGGGACGGTTGCCCCAGTGGCAAGGGTTCAGAGTGGCTGTTACCCCAAGGGCCAGGGTTTAGGGTGGCTGTTGCTGGGGTGACGGTTTTCCCCAGGGGCTGGGGTGGTGATTGCCCCAACAGCGGGGAACCAGTGTGGCGGTTGCCCCAATGGCCAGGGCAGCAGTTGCCCTGTCAGCTGGGGACCAGGGCGGTGGTTGCCCCAACAGCTGGGCCTGAGGTGGCGGTTGCCCCAACCTGACCTGAGGTGGCCCTGGCATGGTGGTTGCCTGATAGCCGGACTGGGATGGCAGTTGCCTGACAGCTGGGGCCAGGGTGGCGGTTGCCACAGGTTGAGTGGAGCCACACTGTCATGTGCCTGCCCACAGGGGTGGTGAGCATCGGGGAGCACAACGTTCAGGAGCTGATCGTCGCCGCCGACATGCTGCAGCTGACCGAGGTGGTGGAGCTCTGCTGTGAGTTCCTGAAGGGGCAGATCGACCCACTGAACTGCATCGGCCTCTTCCAGTTCTCCGAGCAGATCGCCTGTCACGACTTGATGGAGTTCACCGAGAGCTACATCCATGCGCACTTCCTGGAGGTGCAGAGCGGGGATGAGTTCCTGGCGCTGACAAAAGAGCAGCTGATTAAGATCCTGCGAAGTGAGGACCTAAGCATTGAGGATGAGTACCAGGTTTTCATAGCGGCAATGCAATGGATTTTGAAGGACGTAGGGAAAAGAAAGAAATACGTCGTAGAAGTACTGGAGCCAGTTCGGTTCCCTCTACTACCAGCACAAAAGCTACTAAAATACATAGAAAGTAAGTGAAAGAACAGAAGAAACAATATCAGATGTTTGGATTTGAGCAAATGATGTGTCATTCAGAGTTATTGGCTTTTGATGGACCTTTCAATCATCATACTATTAATTTTAAAAATATTTACGCTATTCAAACAAATTCTACTTTTTAACAAATGAGCACAGCTTACTGTGCTCATTTGTTAAAAAGTTGAAAAAGTTTTATAAAAGTAGGCAGTATTGATTTGCCTGCTGTTTTAGGAGAAGCTAGTAACTTTTTTCAAGTGACTTACTTATTGTCTGTAATATTTCACTGTGCCTTTTTTTATCTGCTTTTTTCCTCAAGGTATTACAGATTTCAGCCTTCGGGTGGCCCTGCAAACTCTGTTGAAAGAATATTGTGAAGTTTCTAAATCTCCCAAAGAGAACAAGGTCAGCAGTTTTCTGCAAGCTTCTAAAGGTCGTCCCCGGAGGAAAGCCAGGAAGTACCTTTATGCAGTAGGTTAGAATGTGGCTGTTTGAACCTTGTAAAAGAAATTATAAAATAGGTTCTTGTGTTACAGTACTGAAGGAGATACTGGATTATTGGTTTTTTAGATCAAAACATTGTAAAATAGCAAAATATTTCAACTGGCTGAGGTAGCATGTTAGCTGCTTTCTGCTTAGAATTGCACAGAGGGGCATCATTCATATTTCATGTCATTATGGCATGATATTCAGAGCCTAGGTTTGCCTTTTAGATTATTTGCCTTTTAGAAATTATCTGCCTTGTATGGAAGTCTGCCGATCAGCAGCCCACTGTTCACTGCTGGAATGGTGTGTAAATTCTCTGCACTACCTTGTTCTTCTGATGGTTGAAATGTTCCCTGTCCAGAGTATGTGATGTGGTGGGATACTTGAAACTGCAAGTTTTCAGCAAAGCTACAGCTTTGTATTGGAAGGGAATGCTCTCATTTCACCCTCTGTGAAGTAACAGCTGTTGGCTGGTCTCTGTGTTTGACTAAGAGCACAAATGGTAATATTTGTAGTGTTATGGTGATCATCTCAGGCACAAGTTCATGACCCTCAAAGCGACCATTCTTCCTTGTGTGCAGGAGAAACAATGCTACTTGGAAAAGTCCAATTCCTACTAAAAGTGGCTAGTGACTGTTACTGTAATTTTTGGTGTAGATACAGAAGCGTGGGGAGGAGCGGGAAGCTCTTACTCAGTCTTGATCCCACTTACGTTCTAGGTGGGTACAACCGACTGCAAGGAGGACGCTGGAGTGACAGTAGAGCCCTCAGCTGCGTGGAGCGATTTGACACCTTCAGCCACTACTGGACCACAGTGTCATCTCTCCACCAGGCCCGGAGTGGGCTGGGTGTGGCTGTGGTGGGAGGAATGGTCTATGCCATTGGAGGTAACGGCTGACATGTTCTTTCTTTGTCACATGGATACCAGAGGACTCATGGATGGAGATTTTTAAAATTATCCTTCCTGTAAGTGGTTCTGAGGAACCCAATGCAACTTTTAGATGTGATGACTGTTGAATTGTAGTTCCTCGGTTCTCTACCATCACTGCTCTGTGAATGCCCATTTGGGCTCCTATGTGGGCCATTTTTTCTAAGCTTCTCTCCCCTTGTGGTATAGCAACTCACAGGTAAGCATAAGGACATATGCAGATGTACTAAGAGGTGTTGGGTATTCTGCAGACTTTGTGTACCACCACTAATAGCATTTCTTTCTTCACTTGTAGTCTAGCAGAAGCCCACAGCATAAAGGGCAGGCCACTTGTGATCTGCCTACCTGGAAAGGCTTGTTATGTGTGTTTGCACAAGGATGTGACAAGTAGCTCTACCTACCCATCATTAAAGAATGCATATGTATACTGTTTTTGTCACCACACACCACATTCTTTTGTCTTGAAAACCCCGTCAGTCGTGCTGCGGAGTAAAAACTATGTGGCACTGTGGTTGTTCACCCCTCTGATGTTTTCAGTAATGCGTCAGGGAACTGTTGATGACAACTGTTCCTAGTGATGATTCAGGTCTGGATATAAGCGAAGCTTTTGCTACTTTGATCATTTGGCTAGCTGAAAAGAAGATCTCATATTCAATTTTTATCTGTCCTGGAAGGAGTTGAAGAATGATTCTCTATCTGCAGTGCAAAACATTGTGTTTCCCCTGACTCAGTTCTTGTTCTTATTATGCAGGTGAGGACAGCGCGATGATTTTTGACTGTACTGAATGTTATGATCCTGTTACTAAGCAGTGGACCACTGTGGCTTCCATGAACCACCCCCGTTCTGGACTGGGAGTGTGTACGTGCTATGGTGCTATCTATGCTTTGGGTAAGATTTGGGGTTTTTTCTAGGTGAAGTTAGTTTTCAAGGTGGTAATTCCTGGAACTTGTAAATTGATTTTTTCTTAAGTATTACATATTAGTGTTGCAAATTTGCACGATTACGTCTTGAAAAACATGTTTACATGAGCATTAGCATACCAAATCTTTGTGGATTAGTTATTGTTCATTTATAACTTATTTCTGTTGTAGATTGCACACTGGTTTCAAAATCAGGCTGTTCTAGACCAGTTTTAGACACCACATGTTAAAAATGCAGCTAGGGCACGGCTTCATACCATTAAATCCTTTGCTGTGTTTGTTATTATTTGCAGGAGGTTGGGTTGGAGCAGAGATTGGCAACACAATTGAAAGATTTGATCCTGAAGAAAATAGTTGGGATGTGGTGGGAAACATGGCTGTGCCCCGTTACAACTTTGGGTGTTGTGAAATGCAAGGTGAGTATTGTTAAGTTTGTATTCATAAACAGTTCCAAAAGCCATTGGATTTTGAAGCTTTATGTTTCAGTCATGAATTTTTACCTTTGTCTTGTACTGTGCTGTCAGTTGCTTGTACCTCAATTTACTTGTTCTTCTAGTACCATATTTTTAATTCTGCACAGCTCAGAGACTATAAAGTTCTACCTTCCGCCTTTTATCTAATGAAAACAGTTTTTGTGTGGCTCCCAGTATGGTTATCCAGCTAGTCTTTTAACAGTTGATTGTCCTTCCTGATACTGCTTTTATTTACCTTCCATGTTTGGGGTTGTTTGTGTTTCTCTGTGACAATCTGAAGAGTTGCCACAGGTTGTTTTAAGACAGACATGATCTATAAGTGTGCTTATTATGTATTTGATCCAGGTCTGGCCAGCAGTTGCAGCATTCTGAATTCTCTCCCCTGTGCTTGATTAATTATTGCTTTCATCTCAAGCCTTAAGTTACTCATTTAACAGTTTTACATATGCTACTACTAGACAAATGGAGGATTTTTATCTGACATTCTCTAAACCGTCTTAATGTCAGGCCGGAACTTTTACTGTGACAAACATTTTCTGTCTTTCAGACTTTTGTATTATAAAACCTAACAGAGGAGAAACTCTCTTTCTACAGGTTTGATTTATGTTGTTGGTGGTATCAGCAGTGAAGGAGTAGAGCTACGTACTGTTGAAGTCTACGACCCGATATCTAAACGTTGGTCTGAGCTCCCTCCAATGGGTACCCGAAGAGCATATCTTGGTGTGGCTGCTCTCAACGATTGTATCTACGCTGTGGGAGGCTGGAATGAATCTCAAGATGCTCTTGCTACTGTAGAAAGATACTCCTTTGAAGAGGTATGGTAGAGTCCTTTCCTTTCATAAATATAGATTGCATAAAATTTGTATAAGATGCCATAGAGGTAGCATGCTTGATTTCTTTGAAAATAAAAAAGTTGGAAATTCCATTTCCTTTTCACTGCTGGCTGGTAATCTGAGCAAAACAAAGCTTCAGCGAGTGACCTCAGGGTCTGTCTGTCCTAACCAGTCTGTAGAATCTTGCTCTCTGACTTAGTGGAGTGTTTATGAAGATCGTATGCATGCTTTTGGAAAACCAAAAGCTAACCAATACTCATGATGCATTGATATACTGTATTTTGGTAAATACTTGTTAGGGTTAAGATGGGGGGATAGATTCCCCCTCTGCAATAAAATGATCAATAATCTGGGTAGAGAAAAAAAATCCTTGGAAAAAGAGTTGCCCTTTGATGCAAAGGATGTTTACGTTGAGGATATTTCTTCTGCATCAAAAAGTGTTAGTGTGTCAGCATGACTAGAAAAATCACTTTGAACACTTAAACATTTCATTAAGATAAGAACTTATTTCTGACTGTTATCACTTATGTTTATGTGATGCTCTTTGGAACAGTAGCTGGTGTTAAAAGCAGAACACAATCCATTCTGTTTCGTATTTGGAATTGAATCTAATTTTCCTTATTTCACACCTCAAGCTCTGGGCCGTTATCTGTTTTGGAGACAGACCATATCTTGCAGTGACTGAAGAAGGGGAGGGTTGGTGTGTACAGACAGTAGGTGATCTGGTTTTTAGTGACTACCATGACTTGGACCACTTTTGAAAGCGTGGTCATTTCAGTCTCGATAATCCTCTTGATACTGTACACATACCGTATTTGAGCCTGTGAAATGTATGCATAGTGTTCTTTGTATCTGTTTCAGTCTTTAAGCTTCAAAAGTTACTTTTGTCAGAACCGGAGTTCACTCTAAAACTACTTGTTGACTTTTTCACCTTCTCATTAGGAAAAGTGGGTTGAAGTTGCGTCGATGAAGATACCAAGAGCTGGTGTCTGTGTTGTGGCTGTGAATGGATTTCTTTATGCCTTGGGAGGCCGAGCTCCCAGTCATGATTTTGCTGCTCCAGTAACCTCTGACTCTGTTGAAGTTTATAACCCTCATATGGACAGCTGGACTGAAATTGCCAACATGATCACCAGCCGCTGCGAAGGAGGTGTAGCTATGCTGTAGGACACAAAGAATGAAACTCACTCAAGGAATGACTAAATCTGTCTCTTAGGGTTTCTGGTTTCAGAAACTGCTTGTAAATCGGGTGCTTCAGAAGAGACAGTGGAGAATTAGATCAGAGGGCTTCCCCTGAGCAAAAGGAACTCCTAAAACTCTCGCTCTTCAAAGTAAATTGGCTTTTCAATGGCTGTCTCAGGAAATACTCTGTTAGGAGTAGAAATGCCTTTTATGACTGGATTATGGTCACCGAAGTAAGTGGCAAATACGCCCTGTAAAAATCTGAAGAAATCATTCCAGCACATTAGAGACATTAGTCAGATTGTTAGCTCACAAAGGTTCACCAAAACCTAGCGTCTTTAGCTGGCATAATCTGGAAGGAGGCTGCTACAGACAGCTAGTGAGGAGTTACCAGGAGATAAGAGCAGGTAGGCTACTTGTTTAGTGTGGGTTATTCTTTTCTGACAGATGAGAAGGTAACAGATGGGGAACAGCTGGTACCCCTACATATGACCTTGATGCATTTGAGGCTCTTTTCTGCAGTTGGACATGATGGGCATTAAATATGAATTCTCTATTTACTCTGGCCACTTCACTACCTTTGATGGTAAGTGGCTGTGAATCTTCTGGTCTGGAAGATTATTTTCACAGTTCTAATGTCATTCCACTTCAGCACAGGCTTTTCTTTTCAGTGTCATCAGCAATGACAATAGTGCTCCTTTTTGCGTAAGCTCTGGTGAATTTTAAGCAGAAATGCTATTTATTGGATTAGCTGTTCTGTTCAGGACTGCTTCTACTATAAAAATACAGGGAAAGCCTTTTGCCCTCCTCTTTTTTTCCTTGGTTACATGTGTTTTTATGCTGCGTGACACACGCTGAGACTTGACATTGGAATACATGCTCTTCCTCAAGGTGCACAGGTTCATCCTTGGTAAATCTCGTATCCTGCCTCTTCCAAATTTGAGCAGACGGAGTGTTTTGGGATAGAATTAGCTGCATTCAGCGTTAAAGTGATCCTATGAGTGTGTTCTGTCAGAAAGAGTTTGTAGTTAGCTTGGGTACGCTTAGTAGAGCAGTACTACAAGGAGTTTGGAGTTCTTTCTAGATGCATTTAATTCATGTAACTGAAGTTGCTTTTTGCACAATGTGGTTGCGTTTTCTGCCCACTGTGGATGACTTGGAGTCTGAAATAAGGCTGCTTGAACTTTGATAGACAGCGTTAGTCTAGAACACAAAACCACAACTGGAATGTCACAAAACAGGAAGCCTGCTCTGTGTAGACAAGAAAGCATTCGTGCTGTCTAGGTCAATATTCTCCATGTGAAATTAACGAATTAATACATGAATAAAAGCCTCCAAGGTGAGTGTTGCAGGTACATTCAATCTAGGTCTTACATCCTAACACAGAGCTGGGAGATTGCCAGGCTAGAATGTGCTAGACGGTGGAGCATTTATTTCTCTTATCATTCTATAATCTCGTGTGTGCTTTTACTTTAAAAAGATTTCTTATGTGTGTAAACTAACATTTATTGTCTTTTGCTTTTTTTTTCCCCAAGTTGAAGCTTGTTTTAAAAAGTTTTAAATAATAAAATGCATTTTCAGAACTGTGGAATATATTTGAAGAGGTTGCTTTCCTGCCATAACGAGTTGTATCACTGCTACTTTCTTCTTTTTTTTCTCTTTTTTTTTTTTTTTAATTGGAAATCCTGTTTCCCAGTAGGACACTGGAGAAGATTGGTTATAAGTGTTGACTATTTGAAAGGTGCAAGTAACACACTTCTGTAATAAAATACTGATGTATTTCTCTTCTCAGTGTAAAATCAGTCAGACTTCTTGGAAGCCTGGCTGCCTTGCCAGTGCTCTGCAGCCCTCTCTGGGATCAAACACCCACATAGTGTTTCTTAGGATTTCTTTACATTTCAGGATCCCTTGGGAACTATTTGAGAAACAAGACATTAGCTCTACTTTATCGGTTTAGGAGATGGAAGTTCACTTCTGATCCCTACCTGAAAATCTTCTGTTTAGTAGAGCTTAAGGGAGCCTGCTGTTGTATGAAGTTAAGTTCTCCACATTTTCTGGTTGATTCTGTTGTGTTTGAACGCAACTTTGAAGATGATTGATTATGGTCTCTGATACTCAGCACCTCTTTGCCCAAATCAAGCCAAAACCAGTACTCTTCTCTGGGCCTATCTTAAAAAATGCCATTTCTAAGTAAGGAAGAATAAAATAACTGTTCTCATTTACAAACTCAATTTTACTTCTTTTATATTTAGAGAGCACTGAAACACATCGCTGTCTCAGAGGTATGATGCTATGACTGTGTAAAGGTGAACAGCTTACAAAAGGTAGAGGTTCATGTACATAGTTGCTGCTTCAGCAATACCGTATCTTCAGGGTAGACAGGTTTCTTTAATGTCTGTTCTTTGCAGAATGAAGAGACAATAAATTTCAAGTGACAGTATGTGATTTATTCTCTGTAGAATGACAGTGAGGAATAGTGCTGTAAAAGAACTATGAGGATTTTCTAAGTTGGTCCTAAGATTGTGTGTGGATGTCACTTTTCAGCTTTCTTTTTGCATCTTGTACTACACTTAGAGAATACTTAAGATAAAAAGCCCACAGTAAACATGCCCACATACAATTTCATAGGTTTCTTGAAGCAGCTGAGGCTAGAAAAGAAAATCCATGTGACTTAGGTTGTATCTTCTTCCCCCAAAGGATGCGTTAGGAGGATGTAATTACAAAGTCCAGTGTTTTCAGTAACTGAAAACATGGAGGGTTTGCAGGCTACACGTCCATTTGTACCTAACCCGGGTGCTCAAATAAAATTAGTTTTGAGGAAGAAGACACAAACTACTTCCAATCCCATTATCTAATCCTTTAGGGCCAGCGATTGAGTCCGTGTGTCATATCGTACATTTGTCTGTCATCAGTGAATGGGACTTCAATTTAGGAGTGTGATAGATCTTTATGGCTACACCATGTGCAGCTTCCTTAGCTAGGTAGACCCAAGTCCAAACAAAACCTAGGATGATGGTCCTGGTATCCTTTTTTATTTAATTCAGCCTGAGTAGGAAGCTATCTTCTGTCTCGTGTGGCACCTTGTCAAAGATAAGAGTTTCCCCTTCTAGCTTTCCCCACCCCATCCAGCAGCTGGATGAGGTGTTTTAGGTGAGTGCTGATCTTGGCTTGCCACTGCGAACAGGCCTTCCCTGTCCTTCTTACCTGACTTGCGCTGAAGCACAATGGCATTTACAGCACCTTCTCAGCTGAAGTAAGACAGAGAAGAGTTTTGTTCCACAACACAGGAATTGAACACGTGCTTTTCCACATTTCTCTGCTGCTGCTTTAAACGTTCACCTAGAGTTGCTTTCACCTTGTTACACAAGTTGTTCTCCCCACAGAACATTATCATGCATTACAGTTAAACCAGATACTTTAATAATTCAGTGTAGAGCAATTTATACCCATGTCACTTGAATATCCATTTTAAATTCATATGGCAATTAACATCTCATTCAAGAGTGATGCTTGCTTCTACAGATAAGGACAGGCTCATGTCTGCCATAGAAGTCATTGCTATTTACAATCCTTTTCTCCTAAGCTGGCTAACTTGTTTCGTTTGAGAATTAGCATCTGGATCACTGCCATCTCATGATTTCTAAGCACAAATAAGTCTTTATTTCCCCTGGAACTCAATACAAATATCTTATGGGCAGATTAACAGCTTTTTCCTATTGATTTATTATTTTGTGTTCTGCCATTTATTTCTGCTGTCACTTATCTGATGCTCTGAAATAATCTTCAATGCTGCAGTAGCTAATAATGATAATACCATCACCACCGTTCCCACTACTCTCAGTACTTTAAACCACCGAGGATAAGTAGGAAGAAGGGAAACATCATAATGTAGTGCTATCCCTAAGGCCATTACTAGCATTACTGCACCATGAGTGTTATCTTTAAAAAGCAAGGCTTGCCAGGCGAGTAGAGGAGGAACTGTACTGTTGGCCAGGTTCAGCCAGTCTGGCTTGGCTGGGCTGTCTTCAGGGAGAGCAAACCCCCACCTCATTCCTCCTAGGAAAGAGACTGTCACGGCACCATACATAATCTGAGCAAATGCCAGCTCCGGGTAGTAGGTCCCTTGGGTGGCCATTGCCAGTGGTACAGAAACAAAGGGAATTAGCCCCGCAAGGCTTAAGTAAAGGGCTGGCTTTGGAGAATCCTTTAGCAATTTCATGCTTCGTTGCAATATGCCCGAGTCTTTGATCTCAGAGTCTTTGGGGGTTTTCTTTTTGAAGAAGGGGAGGGAGGTGTGAAAAGCCTGGAGCTTGGTTGCATATACTGATGCTGGGGTGAGGTTTGGAGATCTTGAGAGACGACATACATCTCTTTGCAGATGGAGGCCAACAGAAGACCAAGTTGTCTTATTCTTTCCATAAAGTAGTAGTCTGGGACCAGTAGACTTCTGGAGCTGCAAGTATAAAACTTGTTCTGAACAACTTGCAATCTATGCTTACAAATATACAGTTACCTAAACTACCTAAGAAATATTGTACCAAGTAGTTTTCCAGGCCAGGTCACGTCCCACCTGCCCTTCCTTCCGGTTTTCAGGTGGTTTTAACTTAACTGATTAAGCTAATACAGCTTTCACAAGTGATCACTCCAGAAACTAGCTACTATCCCCTCACTAGTCTACCAAACAGGAAAAATGACCTGTGGACAATAAAATTTGGTTTTATAAAAGAACTATCATAGCTTTGGCTAAAAGTTGCTGTAGAAACTAGGTTTTCTCTCAGAAAAGTGGAGTGATAAACACATGGCTACTCTAACTTGTAAGTCGCCTTTTTCTCCAATGCTCCAGTTCGGTTTTAAAGAAAAACAGGCAGTAAAAAGGCTTCAGAAACTTACTTTGAAAGGTGTGTGGAAGCAGCATCGTTGTACCAGAAGAAACATATTTGCTTTATCAGGGCCCTAAAACAGAAAAATTCAGGAGAAGGTCTGAAACTCATGAATACCTGAGTTTGTCTTATGTCCAAAGCTAAGTCAACACTGTAGACCTGTTTATCAGATATGAGACTCTTATAGATCAATATTTAAATATTATATACACGGAATCCTTATTTACCCATTACAGCATATTTTGTTTCAGGCAGCTCTGTGAACTGAAGTTCTAAAGTTGTAACAACTGTTGCAAGAACAATTCGTAGGTAAAGAACTAAATATCAGGAAACAGGTGATGGCCCCCAGCTTATAGATCGTCTCCTTTTTACGGGATAAACGGCTGCACATAGATAACAAACAACCGATTCCTCACGTGTGGAGGGGAAAAAAAAAACCCGAAACAACGATCCTTAACCATAAAGGAGCGGGAACCTCCTCACACCGCGGACTGCGAGGGGGGCACAAAACTGACCGGAACAGGCGAGCAGCTCGCCGGCGGACTTCGCTCCCCAGTTCGAGGTCCCGCTGCTCCGGCAAAGAAGGGCGGCTCCGCGCGGCCAAAGCCTGGACACGGTGGTGGCGGCGGTCACCAGGGGACGGCACAGCGGGACCGCCCTGCCGGCCGAGGAACCGGGCCTGGGTCTCTACCGTGGCGCTACTAAGCGGCTTAACACCGCAGGCTCCTCGCTGAGGAGGCTTCCGGTGCCCCAGGAAGCACTCCGTCGGTGCGGGTCCGGGTGGGAACAGAGTACCGGGGACAGCAGAGCCGAAAAGCCACGCTCGCTCCCAGCTCGAAGGCTACGGCCACGGGCACTGAGGGAACCGCTCCTGCTTTTCTGGTTCCGAGGATCTCCACAGCGGGCGAGCCTCCCTCACGAGGAAAAGGAGAGCCAGGCGGCCGGCGGAACTACACATCCCAGCATGCTCCGCGGCGCCGCGCCCGGCCGATCGGCGTGGCGGGCGGGCGCACGAACTTCTGGAACGCGTAGTCTGCGGTGGCGTCCGGCAGGTGACGAGGGCGGTGCTCTGATTGGTGGGGGGGGGAAGCGCTCCGCGTGGCCGCCGGGGAAGCCAGGTGGGCGTGTCCCTTCCGCCTCCTCGTCCCCGCCCCGCGCGCGCTCAGGCCCCGCCCCCTCCGGCCCCCGGCCGGGCAGGGCCGGGCAGCCATTTTGGGCAGAGCTTTGTTATGGTTCTGGGGCCGCAGGAGGCAGCGAGAGGGGCCTGGCCGGTGAGTGCGGCTCCCACACCCCTCCTCCCGGTGTCCCGTCGCGCCTCCCCGCTGTCCGCCACCACGGGACCCGGTCTGCCGCCCCCCCCCCCCCCCTGCCGGCTCTGCGGGCCTCCGAACGGCCCGGGATCGNCGGAGTTTAGCCTTGTCCTGTCATCAAGCGGGGCCGGCGCGGTGCGAGGCGGTGGAGGGGGGTGGCGAGAAAGGACGGGCCGGAACGCCGCGTTCCGCCGGGGTGAAGTCCCCGGGGGATGAAGCTGGTGGGGGCGGGGGGAAGCGACGACGACTCCGCCGCTGTCTGTTGTGCTTGCGAGCTGGAAACGAAACCGGGTGAGGGCCGGGGCCGTTTCCCTTGGCTTCTGCAGGATTTAGGGCCGCTCTTTCCGGCAGCCCCCGGCGGGAGGGGGCGGCCGGGCCGGCGCCGAGCAGTGACACGTGTGCCGCGGGCAGCCCCGGCCTCGGCCAGGCCGGGCTGGGGGGTACCGGGGCAAACGGTGGCTGGGAAACTCGTCAGGTGCCACTCGTTATTTGCTCACAGGAAAACAGCGCCCGGCCGGAGCGTGAGGTGGCTTTTTTTTTGACTTTTATTTTTTTTTCCTCTTTTCCTCCCGTCGTGAAAGTGATTTCTGTGCGTCCGGTGTCTTTTATGCCCGGTTTTGGCCTAAGGTCTGGCGTGGTTTAACTTCGAACGACTGTAGCTGGACTTGATCAGAACAGCCGTGTTCACACCTAGCATTTCAAAGATGCATTTATTAAGGCTGCGAATTGAATTTGGTTTAGTAATGAGCCGGTTTGGAACGATTTTAGAGCAGTTAGTGGGTGTCTGCACAAGTTGCGAGTTTTTAAACAGCTTTAGAGGAGCAGTCACTATTTAAATCCTTGTAAGTAATGGTAGCATTGTTTAAGAGCATTGCTTAAAAATCTTTTTATATTAATTTGACCAGGTAAAACAGCCTCCCTTTCCCCGCCCCCAAGATCTGAGTGACACAAGTGTTAGTAATGTTGATAATACTTTGAAACTGCAAGTGACTGAGCAAAGTATGGGAACAGCAAAAGTATGGAGATGAGGAAACAGCTGAGATACTTGAAGAGCTGTCAAAGCTGAGTTTACTGTAGCATTGACACTGCTTCTACGAAAATGTTAGGTGGTTATGAAAAAAGCTTATGCAAATGTTACTTCATGAATGAATATGGCTGGTATTTCAGTGAAAGGTTCCCTGTGCTCATCCCTTTGGAGACCGGTATTTCCAACTTCCAGTCTCCGGCTCAGGAAGGAAACAGGTGTAGGGCAGTGGTAGGATGAAATAAAACCTGCAGGTTTAAGAGCCATATATCCTCTCACATTCTTTCTGATAGTTTCTAGGGAAAAGTACCGTAAGAAGAACTTCTTGAAGTTTTGTATTTAGAATAGAAAAGCTTCAAGTGATGCTTCCCTCTTTCTTTTTTTTCCTGTTTGTTCTTTTTGTGTTTGTTTTTTTTTAACAGCTCTTTCTAGGGAAGTGCAGCCTCTGCCTTTTATATTCATCTGGTTTGTAGTCTTAATCCTATATGACACAGAAGTTTCCATTGCAGATGTCATACTAGGACTTGAAGCAAAAATATGCAGGGAACAGATGATATTTGAAAAAAAAAAAAACAAGTCCTATTTTTTCTGCAGATGTCTCAGAAATAAAAGGAGCAGAATGCAGATGTGATATATAACAAATCAAATGGAAGTGCCCGCTTTCTGAAATGTTGAGAAAAATACTTTACTTTGAGAAGGTTTTGCAGGGTTTGGTCACCTTGTCTCACAGATGTGGCTGCTTTGTATGTGGTGTTACTGACTCTTGAAATTCCTGTTTTAAATTAGGAAATTAAGTCACCACAGAAAAAGAATTTTCGCTGGCATTTTAATGAAATGTAAAAAATTATTTCAAGAGCTGTGGGATACTTACTTTTAATACAGAAAAACACCATGATTGGATCTGTGAATTTCTTCAGTAGTGTTGGGGTGTCAGGTAACATAGTTCTTGTCTTTAACAAATGAGCAGAAACTACTGGCTTAAGAGTTAAAGTTGTTTGGGTTTTTTTTAATTATTTAATTTCAGTGTTATGAGGCGTTTGAAGTAGGTTGTGTGGCTGCTGAATTGACTTAGTTCTGAGGTGTACTTCAGGGCACACTTTATTTGTTAGCCTGTATGGACAGACTGGGAAAGGCTGACTGTGTTCTCCAGAGCTAAAACATGAAGCACCTCTCGTCAGTGAAGCGCTGCCTGCACTTGCATGGATACAGCTTTTTTTGCTTATGGCTTTGTAAAAACACAACCCTGGGATGATTGTTGCTACAACTTAGACAGGGAAAGGTCACAGTTCCTGAATTTTGCAGTTGGTGAGGTAGTGTGTATACTAGGAACTTTGTTTGGGATTTTTAGGTTTTGTGTTAATTTATTTGTAGAGACAGGAGTGGTTTTGATTTTGTTCTGCTAACACAGTAGACATTTTACTGTCACTTTCACAGTGACCAGGATAAAATCTTATGTGGCTTTTGTTTTAGTAAGAGTAATTGAAATGCATGTTCTCTTTACTTGTCAGATTTGATGAAAAGCAGTGAAGTTGGCAGAAACATGGTCCTGCTTGGAATACTTTATGAATGCCAGGATGTTGTTTAACTTGTGTTCTGTAAGTTAATATGTTCCTGTGAAAATGTGCCAAACTTTAATGAGTTATTGTATGGTCAGAAGATAAATTTACATTTTAGGGAGTGGATTTAGGTAGAGATTGATAGTGGCTAAGTATCTACCACCCCATACGGGTATGTGCAAACGCTGTGCAGACCTAAAAATTCTAGGTGAGATGAGGCCATTAGTATGACATTAAGTGGGAAGGGCAGCATGTTGGGTAAATTAATCATACATATTATCGAGCAGGCTGTATCGCTCCAAACTGGAATTTCTTGATTAAACTGTGCTTAACTATTTCCTGCCTTCTCTAGCTGGCCTTTGGAAGTGTCAGAAAAAGAATTTTAACACTTTATGCTTCTTAGACCTTTCTGTAATTAAACAGGAAAAAGACTTTGCAAAGCGCTGATGTTAGCTCTGCTAGTTCCATAAAATGACTAATCCAAAATAGTTGCACTTCCAAGGTCTGGCTTAACAAAAATCCTTTGAACTGGTGCATCCAAACATAACTGAGACTTTCTGCAATAAATGATACTCAGAAACAATTATTTTGCAGTGTATGACCTTGTGCCTCAGGAACTATTGTACACTAAGAGGGTTCACCAGGAGCTACTGAAGTTCTAAGGATTTACAAAATGCCAGTGTTGGGTTTTTTTGGTGTTTTGGGTTGGGGTTTTTTTTCCCCCTCTTGAATCTTGTGATTGCTTCCAGTTTAGTGTTTTCATAGAATTATTCTCCACCCTGAAAGGACCATCACAGCTCCATGATGTGATGTTGGTGGCTCTTTATGTATTATTTGGGGCATATAAATTATTGCTATTCACAAAGTTGCCGGTGAATTCCTATGGTAAAGATTACAACAGGTCTCTGTCTTTTCAGCAGAAAGGAGTGTTGTGCTGTTGTGTTCCAATGTGTCATCCATCGTCAGGGGTTTAATAGGATTCACGTGAGGTGGTCTGAAAAGACCTTCAATGCTAATCTTAAAAGAAAAAAAAAAAACTCATGAAGAGAACTCTCTCACCCTGAAAGTGTTCAGAGTGTTACGATCTTGACTGTTAGTTTGGGAAAACTGTCTTTCCTCTACTTTGAGTTCTAGTTAAAGTAGAGAAACAGATTAATGATGACTTCAGTATTTTCAGGTTGACTGGGCCTTATGGAATTTAACCTCCAGTATTTAGGGAACTCAGAACCAGTGGGGGTGGGAAAAATTCCAGAATAATGAAAGTGTTGAGGGGCACTTCTCTCATCATAACATCTAGAAAAAGACAGGGCTTGGATGTGGTAAAGGGAAGAATGTTCACATTAAGGAGTCTGTCCTGGGTCACATACTGTTGGGTGTTTTCACTTTTCTACATTGAAATATTATTCTTACTAAACATACAGCTGATATGATGGTGACCAGTTTCAATAAATGGTCTGAAATCAATAGCATTGATTTCAGCCATTTTGGTGTAGATGGGTCCAAATTACTGTGTTTAGGAATATTACCTTATGCAGACAAGTAACAGCTGGCTGGGCAGCAGGTCTCATGGAGAGCATCTACGGGTTGCGGTGGTTCCTAAATTATTGTGAATCAGCAGCACCACTGTCATGAAAATTCACTTGTCATACTGGAACATATAAAAGAGCATTGTAAATAAGGTAGTGAAGCAGTTTTTTTCCATTCTGCTGAGGAGTGGTAGGTCTTCAGCAAAAAGTATTTCATTCAGTTTGTGATATTATCATACTTGGGGAAAGTCATGGCTGGGTAACAAGATCTGTAAAGCAGATAACACAGTCTGTAAAAGAGAGAACCCTTGAGTGAGGATTGGAGGGGAAAAAAATTTGATTCTTTTTAGCTCTGGAATGGTTTTATACAGCTTGTGTTTCATCAGACATCAGCAGGTGATCCATAAAGCAGCTTAAAAAAGTTACCTGCAGGTATAACTGGAAGCCGGCTCTGATATCCTGTCACTGCCTGCAAGCTGTCATGCTTGGTAGGTGGATCATGTCAGTTTTTTTCATCATCAGTGCTTTGAACTTAAAAGCATGTAGCTTCAGCAGGAAAATTGGAGTGGTTGGGGGGGTGTGTGTGTTTGTTTCTTAAAAACATGATTGTATTTGATCCCAGAATATGTTATTACATCCTTTTTCTGCTGCCAAACAGTACTGGGATGCAGGGTGGTCTATAGGAGTTCCCCTTCCCTGCCACTCCTAATAAAAAAAAAAAAACAACAAACCAACTCAAAACAAACAAAAAAAAATCTGCCACCTGCTAAGGTTGCCTTTCAGACAGAGAATTACTGAAGCACTGGACTGGAGAAAAGATGTTGTAAAAGGTATCTGCGAAGCGAGGATACTCAGCTAGTCATCATTAATAAAACAAGTAGTTATGAGTTGAAATTGCAGCAGAATATGTTTAGGTGAGGCATTAGGTGCAGGGACAGGCTTTAAAGACATAAGAATAACCAAAACAGGTTGTAGAGATAGGCTGGAGAACGCTGGTATGCTAATCTCTTTTGATTTACAGCTCCCTGAAAAAATACTCCAGTGGAGGAATGAGTAGCTGCATAATGAATTCCAGTGTGCTGATAACAAACTCGTTTTTCTGATATTTTTTGAGACATCTTAGGATTACTGTACAAAGTACAGTAAGATCACTGTGCAAATTGGTGGAGGAGGCTTTGCTTAATTTATTTTCAAAGACATCTGATGGGAGAGGGTAGAGCAAAAGTCTTCTAAATCTCAGGAGAAGGTGATGAACTATGTAACCTCTGAAGATTCCCTCCTTCTTCCCCCAGGATGTTTTCCAAGTATTCCGTAGTTTATTGTAGGACACTAAGATGGAAGCATGACATTGTTTAGTGTCATTGGCCTGCACAGTGTACCTGCAGAACAACAGCACAGGAATTCTCTGCGAGATCTAAAGACGAAGCTCAAACCAGCTGCACAACAACTTGTCTGTAACTCCTTGCTTTATTTTATCTCGAAGAGTTTCACAGACTAGATCATAGAGAGAGCTCCAGCAAAACACTGTGGAACATTCAAAAGGGATATATCTGCCAGCTGCAGCAAATCATCAGATCACAGGATTAGGCATTGCTTGTTCCTCTTTTTTTTTCTTTTTTTTTTTTTTTAAAGCCAAGACCAAACAAGTGGAATATTTATTATTTATGCCCCTTATTTTATATGTGTAGCTCTTGTTTTAAATTGAATTGTCTTCAGTAACTTCTCTGTGTTGATGTTTGGTAATACTTTCTTAATTAGAGAAAGTGCTGAAAACGTTAAGTTAGTGGAATGAAAAACCTAGCAGACAATGTAAACTTGAGAAACTGGAATGCAGGTGTTGTACACATGCTGAAAAGTGCTGAGTGAACATGTCTTTGTTGTGTCCCGGTCACAGACAAACAAATGTGGAGTTTGTTCCTATTGTCCTGGGTCTTGGAGGTAAAATGTTTTGGAAATTATCCAAGTGGAGGGAGGGGCAGAGAGGGTAGGGTTAGTCCCCCCTGGGTTGGTCTGTTGTCTTGGGTGGGAAGTACCTAAAACTGGAATGTGCCGCCCTTCCCAGTTTGTAGTACTGGTCTTAAAGGGCTGGGGTAATGGTATCAAGGGGAAGGTCTCTTACTTCTGCATGTCGTTCTCTGTATTATTTTGTTGACTCTCAGTTCTCTTCCCTCTTTGCAAGTGACATGCTTTCGACTCTTATCCTTCATCTGGAATGCAGATCTGTACTTCCCTGTATTTGATTTATAGTCTCTCTTCCCCGTGACACAAATATTTGATAAATAGTCTGGTTGCATTTGCTCTTTTCTAAAGGAAATATGTTTTTCTCGGCTCCAAACTGAATATATTCAAGTGTAAATGTGCTATAGGAGTGATAGTAACCCTGGTAAAATACTGGGTTATAAGATACCCTTAATGGGAAACACCCATCCCCCCCCCCCCCTTTTTTTTTTAAGGTACTGTAGAACTACTTACTTCACTTCTGTTTAGGTTGCCTACATCTCTGGAAGACAGGTAGGTAGGAGGTATGTAGGACGCAGGAGGGATAAGCCAGTAATTACATATTTGCAATTCTTTCCTTATGATGAGGAACATTATCCTGGTATATGCTACCGAACGGTAGAAGTGACTTTATTCATTAAGGCTTGGGGCAGACCATACAGATAGGCTCTTCATTGCGGTTTCAGTCACTCTGTCGTGAGGTTTTGGGGAGGATAGTGATACCTTTAAAGGCAGCCATTACAAGGTGGTGTGCTTTCTAAGGTTCAGGGCAGAACAGAGCCTTATCTTGACCTCAGATACTTTCAAAAGGTCTATAGATCAAAGTGCACTGCGAAACAGATGTTTGATTTTGTTCCCTTCAAGAGCTGAAAAGAAGTTTCGATTTGATTAAAATTAGCAGAATACCTTCTCCAGATTTAAAATACCTTATTTAATGAAATGCTAAAGCTGGTTGAAAGTTCACAACGTTGTTCACATTTAAAGCTTAACCTTATTTAAAATGCGTTGTTCTGTATCAGTAGTGTCAGTAGACACACTTGTTTCATAGAGATATGTACAGTCCCTGGAACCTTACTCTCTGTAGTAGGGCAAAGCAGCAGGCAGGTCTTAATATTTCGGGTAAACACTGCAGTTCTCTAACATAAACAGTACTAAAGACTCTTAAAGGGGCATTGGAGGGAAGTGGAATCTTGAGTGGCACAGGAGAGAGGCACAAGGTATTGCCAGTGGCTGTACTGTATCAAACATCCAAGAACTGCAGGCACAATATCTAAAAAGGTGGTGCAGTCCTCATTCTGTGTTTATAAGGAATTGAGCCTTTTAGATTTTACATGTTTAAAATGATCCTATCTGGGTACTCAGAGTAAACTCACCAAACCCCACTGGATAGGTTCAGTTATAGCATATCAAACTTGCTGGCTGAGGTTCAGAGTCTTATCTTCTTATACAGGCTTCTGTACAAGTTCCCCAGATGCTTTCTTTTTCCAAAATGTTCTTTAGGACTTTTGTGTTAAATACAGCATGCTTCCAGAGACAAGCTTGCTGGCTTCGGGGGCTGTGGTCTCCTCAATGTACCTGGTACTGTTGACCCAGTAATGATTTGGTGGCCTTGCTGGCAGAAACATGGGTCAGCTGAGGCTGGAAGGGCAGGCAGCAATTAATCAATAGCATTGCTAAAGGTGATGGTTTTGTCAGTGGTGTTTTCTTATTTGATGGAGAATCTTTTCTACGTCACAGTGATAGAAGTCATGTTTCTCTGAGATTTGGTTGTGTGACTTTTGAATGCCCATGTGTCTTTGATCCTGGATGTCAGTATGCATTCACAAAACCAGACTGTTAAGGGTTTGTGAGGTATGTGGCTGGGTGGGTACGTAAATTTGTTCCAGAAGTTTTGAAGGAGGCAGGATTCGGGTCAGCGTGACCTTAGAGAAGTGGCAAGTGAGCAGGTAAATGGACAGGTTGTTTGCGAAGCCATTACTGCACGAGGTGCCAGCGAGAGCACTGTCAATAGGGAAAAGAGTTTTAGGATATACGTGTGTCTGGATGGACCTTTCTTAAACTTTTCAGTTCATAGAAGTTAGTCATCTGCTTTACAAAAGTGGTCATATATGTAACAGTTAATGATTTATTTCTTTTCCCCCCACCCCCAGCCTGTTACTCTGGAAAAACTTTTGTATGGACAAGCTTCTGGCATGTTTTCATCTTGGAATATATAGATTTGCAGTGTTGTTTCTAGAACACAAAACATTTCTGATGATTCTGCAAGATGGATTAATTTGCTTTAAACTTGAAAAACAAGGTGTTAATCTTCCAGTAATAGCTGGTTTTCACAAGAACCTTTAATATCTGTATCTGGGAAGATTTTGGTTTGGTACATGATTAACGTTTTAATGCATCATTTAGTGTTTTAACGGGGTTGTGTTTTCACGATTCCATAAAATCCTGCATGTGTGATGCTTTGCCTTTTTAGATGCTGGATTTTTCAGCAGCCAGATATTGTGGAAAGCATTGTCTAAGTTGTATTTTTAGTTAATAGAACCTGGGGGGGTGCTGGTTGGTTGAAATAATGGAAAGAAAGAAAGAAGTACCAATGGCAGATGTGTTAAGTTTGTGCATCGTACCTCCCAGGTGTACGTGCCATTCTGGAACATCTACATTTGTCCTCTCAAAAGGTAGCTGTTTTTCCATCATGTAGACAGGCTGAAGGTGTGTCTAGACAATTGTATTAGTGGAAGCTGAAAGCAAAATAGAAGTAAGTTTGGTTTGTAGAGATTTTATGTGGGTGAATATGCCATTAACTGCAAATAAATGATCTCAGCTTGTGAGGATGCAGCTCACCAGTTGTTATAACAACTATTGAACTAGTAATGCTACACTTGTGCCTTTTATAGTAAGGCCTAATGATGCATGTGAGGTTGAAGCAAGATTTGTAATTACATTATTTTAAAAAGAGCTGTGCAACCAAATGTGATTCTCTTACTCAATGAAATGTTTCTAATAATAGTAAGACCAAGCCAAGTTCTGGTTCTTGAAAACGGCACAATAAAATTTCACATGTGGCTTTTTGATATCCTTAAGGAAATCTGTCCCATGCTTTTGACCCCTCCTGGGTTGGGCTCCAGGCTGTGACTTGCTATTTCTGTGCGCGTTGTGAATGAATCGAAAGTTGTTAGAAAGACATAATGTTTTAGTGGGTGCACGTGCTGTTTATTCCGTATCATAATCTAACATACACCTGTTAAATGACACTCTACTCTGAAGTGTAGCTAAGTGGAAAGGTCTGTTGTGTAAGTTCAGGCGTATCTGCTTGATTAAATTACTTTAAAAGAGCTGCGCAGAAAGAAAACTGATGAGGGAAGTAAATTCTGTTCTGCCTTGTGCATCCATTAAATTGTTCACTAATTTTTCTGAATGCTTTTGCAACCCAGCTGACATTGGGTCTTTAGGAATATTACTGAAATCCCAAACTGAGTCGGCTGGTTAGAAAAACAAATCTTTACTCTTTTTTTTTTTTAAGTAAACACATTCTATTTAGAGAAATACATAGAAATGCAGTGAAGTGAGCTGAAGCTGTGGCAGAGATAGACAGATGTTGTCCTTGTGACCTTTTACAGCTGCTATTAGCTGGATTGATAAATGTATAACGAAGGGTAAAAGTTTACTTTTACGCTGGCTTTCTGCTACAGCCTCCGAGTCTTTGTGACCTGCTGTTGCGTGAGACAAGAAATAGAATTAATGTAATTAATAGGATTCTAGGTAAAGAGCAGAGGTGAAAGGGACCTGAGGAGAGGTTTGCAAGGAACACTGAGGCACAAAAAGCATCCAGTAAAACTTGTCTGCTTCAGAAATGCGCACTGCGGTACAAAATGTGAGCAAAGGTTGGAAGTGCTGGTTCCATGTATTCCCAGAGAGGTGGCATGTTAGAACATCACAGCGTGGCAGGACAGCTTTTGTCTCGGGGCAGCTTTTTCTTTCCATTGGGCTCTTATTTCTAGGCCAAAGTAGGAGACGGAAGAGGAAATGGTAGGAAAAATGCACTGCTGATCGGGCTAATTATGTGATTTCTTAGCAGTTTTGAAACATCTTGATCCATTCCCAGCTCGGGGGGCCTTGGTTCTCGTTAGCTTGTCTCTGAGGTCTCACATTCTGGTCAGTATAGGTCTTGGCATATTGAATATCTCCTTGGTTCCTCCTGCCAGGTATCTATGGAAAGCTCAGCTTGATACTCAATGCTTTAGTAATTCTCTCTGTTTTAGAGATTAACTCTGGTCAAGTCTACGTTAGGAGTAGAAATTAAAGTTAACAGGAGGATTAAAACAACCATATAACTAATTCAACTATAACACAGCAAAAATGCTTTATTAATGATGCAGTAGAGGATGAGGGGTTCTGTCCTGAACTCTGTATGTTCCTTACTGTAGTCTGTGGCTCTTCTTTAAATTGAATCTGCTTCTACGTTTCTTCTGTTTTGGTGTCAAACTTCTAATATTTGTTTAGACAAATACTCAAAGAAATCTGATAATATGAAAAAGCATCTGTTGAGTTTCACTTGTTTATTTGCCTCCATGACAAATATTGCTTCTTCCACTTGCATGTTAAACAAAATGGTGAAGGATATTTAGATGTGAAACTTAAGCATTTAGCAAGGGAAAAAGGTACTTTTGTAGCAACCAAAACGTATGAAAATAAGTTGCTATGAAATAACAATTAAAATATTTTTAATGCAACATGTAAAAATTGATTATTGAAATTTTTTTTTGTTTAATTAGAACTCTTAACAAATGAAACACAAGTGATATATTGAGTTTAATATTTTATGTTATTTGCAAAGACTTGTTCATTTTCATCAGAATGAATATTTTGGGGGAGTTGACAGACAGCCTTTTTTTCCTCACCACAGGTAATTAATGAAGATTTCTTTGTTGTGAAAGGTCCCTTTACCTTTATAGAACATATCACTTAGTGATATTATTATTATTATTATTGTCTCTTTTTCTGATTTTTATTTCCAGAAATAATTCAAACTTGAACTCATTTAGAAAGAGAGACATAATCAACTAAATTTACATTGATGAGTGGTTTCGTTTGCTTTTTTCTTGGAATTGGGAGTGGCTACTGGGATGATCTTTGTCCTTGCTCTCTTCCATAGTGAAGCAGAGACCAGTTCAACTGAACTGTAAATGCAATATGGGAAGAATTGGGAACTTTGCCTTCAGGGGAACGTGTGTTTGTTCCATACACATGCCTATGTGCATGACCAGAGAAAAGAGACCCCACCTACACTTTGAGGCATATCTTTGCTCTATTCAATATTGAGTAGATAGTAAAGGCCATTTCAGTTCCATGTAGTAATAAATATTTTAAAAAGAAACAATGTTAGATATTAGAAAGAAAGGTTAAAAAAAGGCAAAATTTTGCCACTGTATACATTAGTCATGCTCCCAGATCTTGAACATAATGTGCAGTTTTGATGACTATGTATACAAAAGATATGGTAAAGGCTAGTAAGGATGGTAAGTGGTGTTAAGAAAGCTTCCACAAATAGGCTGACTTGGTTTGGAAGAGGGGTGGCTTGATGAGTATATATATCATGTATAAAATCATGAGTGTCATGAAAAGCTGAATAGAATGTGGTCAGGCACTTTGGCAGCAGCAGAACACATCCATCCGAATAGAGGCTGACATTTTTATAGCCACAAATCGACTTACACAAAGCCCAAGTAAACCATGGCCCCTCTCACTTGGGAGGCAAAAATGTATAAATGTGTTTAAAAACAAAAAGAAAAGTCATCAGATTTACATGGAAGCACTGACTGGTAATAAACTACATTACAGACTCTGGCTTAAAAGTCTGAGAAAGTACCCTGGGAGCTCAGATGTTATTCGCTCTTGTTCTTGCACTACTTTTTTTTTCCTTAAGAATTTATTTTAGGTTGCTGTCAGAGAAGGTAATTGAGAGACTTTGGGTCTTGCCCGTTATGATTTTGTGATATTACTGTTGTCAGCAGTATGGTAGGTTATGGAAGTGGCCTTAGATTGAAGGTGTAATGTTGGACAGGATTCAGAGCGTGTGTGAGAGGGAGCTGTAAAACCTGGCACATGAGCTAATCCTGGAGACTGAGGGCTTTAAGTAGTAGTAAAATTTACATTTCATCTAACAGCAGGGTTTTTTTGCTTAATCAAAAAGTATTGCATTTTAATGTCACATTCCTTGCTCTTTTTGTGATGCTACTTGTGCAGGAAGGCGATGACAGAAGTGTATGTGCCTATTGAATTAAGGAGCCAGCTGCAGGCTGTGTTCACGTGTGGTGTATCAGCAAATAGCCTTCAACACCTGGCTCGTACCAGGAAACACAACTTTGGAAGGGCTGAAGACAAGACTTTTAATTTGCTGCCTGAAGTGTGCCTTCTGTACTACCTGAAGAGAAAAGGGTGGAGCTTAGTTTGAGCCTCTTGCTTTCATTTCCTGCAATCTCAGTGCAGGGCCTTCCAGCAACTGTGACACCCCCAAGTGAGATAGTTTCAGAATTAAGGCTACAGAAGAAGCAAAACAGTTGATAGAAGGTTTGGGATGATGTGGGAGTCAGTCCTTTAACAGATGTAAAGGGTGTTTTTTTGATCAGCAGTACCTAATTTCTGCTGACTGTGCGAGTAGAAATGTTTGTGAGACTTGGACATGAGTCCTAAATGCCATGTCTAGGGGTTGCGCTAACCTGTCTATGTGCGCGTTAAGTGCTGCTCTGTACTGACCTGCCCTGCTCACTGATGCTGACAGTGATAGCAAAATAGCCACTTAGGAGGCTGGAATCTTCTCCAAATTAGTGGTTGGAGTTTTGCGAAGGGTTTCACCTTGGTTTTGATTGTGCTGAATTATTAACAGAAGTTGGTGTGCTTTCCTTTTCCATTTCCTTTTCCAAAGTTACTGGGAACCTTTTTTGTGAAGTGGATCCTCGGTGTTTTACTTCTGTGGTGTTTTTATTTTGGCTGTATTTTCAGACCTAGTTCCTATTTCAAAGCTATAATTCTGCGGTGTATATTTATTTAGATACCCTTAAATCCAGAGAACAGTTCTGTGTGGGCTTTTTGCTCTCCTTAGGTCCATTTTTCACATATCTGTGAATCATTCTTAAGGTCCATTAAATCAACTTCTTAAATTACATTACTTCTGTCAATAGTTTGACATGGCTTAATTCCTATACAGTTTGTTCTGGAAAGTGTATTTATTCAGAAGGTAATGAATCTTGTTTAAATATATTCAACTGCATTGACTTTGTCCCTGTTTTATCTTGTACTTGCTACTCAAATGTTTGGTAGCAGCCTCAGAAGGTCACATCTGAAGGAGTTCTGTACCTGTGCTGTGTTCAGTGCGATGGGAAGACCATTCTGTCTGCAGCAGATGTTCCAGCATGTCCCTAAACACACTGAAAAATTACCCTTTAATAGAAAACCAGGTTTTGCTACGTTAGCACTTTTGTTTGTGGTGTGTGACACTTACTAACTGGTGGTATGGGATGGGGTGCTCAGAAAGTTCTCAGGTCAGTATTGTGAATGGCCATGTCCACTCTGGTTCTACCTCATCTTAGCCGGTATTTTGTAGGGGTTGTGAGGCTGCTTGTTGTTACTCTACCTGCGGAAGGGTGATCATGGCTCACAACTTAGGTGCAAAAATGTTTCCCTCTTTCCAAACACCCCAACACAACTGTTATGGTTTGAAGAACCCACAATAATTTATTGTTTGGACAGTCGTTGTGTCAGCCAGTGACCCCCTCCCCAACCAGCAAGGGGGGAATTGGGAAAAACAAGGAAAACCCGAGGACTGAAATATAAACAGATTTAATAGAATAAGACTAGGTGGTTAACATTAATAATACTAAAGAAAAAATATTCATACCAACACCAATATAAGATGTACAGGGGTTACAGCCCATTCTCTCAGCAGGAACCTGCGCACTCCCAGCAGTGACAGCAGATGTGGGCCACAGCGAGCGGTTTGGCTTCAGGAGAGAAGAGAAGGGCTTAGGGGCCTGGCACTGGGTCAAAAAGTTCTCAGGACCATTGTCATCATAGAAATGGGACAACATCTCTACAGACTTCCTAATCTATATTGTATGTGACATTCATGATAATGAAATAATCCAGTTTGAGTCAAGTGCCTGGGTCATTCTTCTCCTCATCCCTGCACCTGGCTATCTTGAAAACACTGAGACCTTGAAACCCACATACTGTAGTTGGCTATAAAGTAAATATTTTCACAGATTCAGACACTACAGCCATCTAAAAGTGCAGTATTCCCAGGTGTTAGAAGATAAATTAGACCTGTGTTGCTCAAACCGGGACAACAACAGTAACATCTAGTTCCTGAAAGAAAACATTATATGAAAATGAGGGGGTTTATTAAAGGGAATGAGCCAGAGGAGGAAAAGGTGGTGATTTTTTTTTTTTTTTACTATTCCCTGTGTATTGTTGTTCTGAGCTTTTATCAAAACCATCTTAAAAACTTAAAAAAAAAAAAAAAAGCCACATGAGTAGCAGAGTAAAGAATGGCATAATGAGTGCAACAAAACCCAAAACTGATCAAAGAATGGAACCATATTTAAACAAGGAAAACAAACTGATAAGTCAAATATAAAGGCATAATAAAGCATTCCTAAAGGGATCCTGAAAAACAGCTGATGGCATCAAAACAGTAATAAAAACTTTGCACATGTTTTGGGAGCAGTGAACCTATCTGGTTTGCTTCTGGTTTGGTGAGACTGTTCAAAGAAAAAGAGGACACAGCAGAAAAACACATTATTTTTTTGGTGGTGGGGGGGGTGATACTTCCTGTGGAAGAGTTATGGGAACAGTGGATGTCGGGAGCCTGGCTGTGTGGGAGCAGGTGAGCGATGGTGTGGGTGCACAGAGGAGGTGAGGCACGTGGAATGGCCCAGCTTCCCTGCAGCCTGGAGTCTCGTTGTTATTTTAGGAGCAGGTTTTAAAACTGCTATGAAGTGGGAAATCCCTTTCATCAGCTGCATGCAGTTTCTCTACTCTTCCCTTTATTCTGATTCAGCTTGTTTCTACTGCCCTTCTGTAAACTAAATTTGGGAAATGATAATTTAAAAGCAAAAATGCCCTTTTCAGGAACTTTTTTTCTTAAATTAGATTATTTCAGCTTCTGTTTTGAACAGAGATCAAATACCTTTTGGCACTTGCACTATAATTGCTCCTTTTCTCCTTTGGTTCTTCTTTCTTGTCATACTTTGTCGTGTTTCTGCCACTTGTATTGATGGAGGGTTTTTTTGTTTTTTTTATAGTGACTACAGTTCCTGTCTCACCTCTTTGATGGAAGAGGACTATGACCCAGAAGTGAACTCTCCACTATAGAACAAGAAGCTCTTGTGGAATAATTTGTGTCCTTTTAAAAGCAGCACCCAGTCTACAAAAAATAGAGTAGAAGAGATTATTTTTGGACCTGGCATTTTTTTGTTCATGTGATCTATGTTTCAGCATGTAAATGGTGAAAATCGGGGAGATCGAAATTTGTGCCTGCTTTTGAGCTTTATATCAAGTATTGCTTAGCTCTGTGGAGCGTTAACCAAGTTACGTGAAGACCAGAGTATATCCTAACATTCATTTTTTTAAAATACTATACCTTTTTTTAGCAGATGTATGTGATAAAAATGAAGTTTATATTTTAAGAGCACTTGGGCAGATGCTTCTTGTTTAGATCTCAGCATTTGGGGCAAGCGTTTTTATGTAACATCGTCCTTTTTCCAGAGTGTTCAGGTTGATCTGCTGCAGATCATGAATTATCCAGCAGACTTGAGTGTATCTGTTCAGTATTAACCATGGTGTTGCTCTGAATGTTGTCATGCAAACTTGACAAACCTTTTTGTAATGTAAAGGCAGACTTCTGTACTACCACGACCAGAAGAAATTTAATGAGGTGAACGTGGTGGTGGCTTTTTTTTTTAAATATAAATTACCTTCTTAGGTATTTTTTTTTTTTGTAGTGAGAGTGCAAAGAGAGGTTAAAATGAGCAGCTGAGGGGGGTGAAGGGCACAGTTGGCACGAAGTGCGGCCTCTCGTGCTCTGCTTTGAGACGCACTGTTGCCTCAAGGCTGGCCTTAGAGCATACTGGAGAAGGAAGGAAACTCGAAGGTCAGTGAAGCACAGAAACTGAGGACATTGGACTGCAGAGGCCAAACTCAGGGTAAGTGATCATATGTACTTTTTTTCTTTGCTTAGATAGTGTTGACTTGTTCATAGATAAAGTTGAAAAATGAGGCAAAACAATAAGCTGCTGAACCTTCCACAAAAAGGCTGTGTTCAGTTATACAGAGCAATGATGGAATTTTCATTGTTTTTAGCAGTGGAAATTGCTATGACATGTTGGAAAGAACAGTTGGTTTCAGGTTCCTCAATGAGACGTCTCAGCTGGTGTTCAGTTCAACCAGAACTGATTCTTCAACCGGCTTGTCTTCTGTTCCTAGCTATTTGGTTTCTCAGTTATGACAGCAGTTTCAGCACAGGATATTCCCTGGTTTATGGAAGTTGGTGGATCTGGGTAGGGTTGGTTTTAATTTGGGGGTGCAGGAGCTGACTTACGGTTGTCTTTCAGGTCTCTGATCATCTCTCAATGTCATCATCACCACCATTTTGGTCATATTTGATTTACAGCCTCTGGAATAAAACATGGAGTGATCACCCCTTTGTAAACTGAACCAATGAGCAATGAAGGAATCTACCCCGAATTCTGTCATTACTAGATTTTACACATCTGCACGTTGTATGGCTCGTGTATGCTGTTTGCTCTGTTTTCTTCTCACCTCCACGCCCATCCTATCATGAATTTCATGGGTGTGTTAAATGTAAACAGGAAGTAACTGGGAATGTTTTAGTTCTTACCTGTTTTGGACAGAGGAACAAAGTGAGCAGAAAAAAAAACAACGCTTAAGTGTAATATGAAAAACTACAGGACTTTTCCCCTCCTATTCATATAGGCCAAGCTTTGGGAAGTAAATTGTATTATTATTTCAGTTTGTCAAAGTGGACAATTAGGGAATGTTCTTTTCCTTTACAGATCCTGGCCATGAGGTTTGATGCCTCATTTTATTGAAGGGAGACACTGGACCTAAATGGCGCAGCATGACTTTGTTCCTGCCTGGCTTAACTTCTCAACGCCACAGTCAACCAAGGTAACGTTAATACAGAACACCTTCTTTTAAAGCTGACAAAAATAAAAAGCCAAAAACTTCCCCAGTGTTTTGTTGAACTTAAAATGTTTAATTTTAACTTCTTTTGTGGATTGGTTGGGTTTTTTTTTAATGCTTTTGGAAACTTACTAAGGTGAAAATAATTCTTCTTGTCTCTGTTTCAACAAATGTTTCCCTTTTATTTCAGAGGAGAAAAAAAATCTTTGTGTTCAGACATGGAAGTACTTCGGTGTCTTTGCATTGAAACTTTAGTGGGATCCCCAAGTAGAAAATCATTAAAGAAATCACCCTAATCTGTGGGAGTCAAGACTTGAGCTACCACTTATTTGCAATTCAGAATATAATTTGGGTTTGATTTATGAAAATAATTTGACCCTTGCATAGTAATAGATTGATGATAAGCCCTTGGGCTCTAACTCCAAACTCAGAAATACTTATTAGTTTTTTGCAGCAGTAAAATGAGGGCAGTTGGGCAGTTTGCCTGTCATCTTCTTTCTAAAACTGGTTCCAGTGGAAGCTTAAGTTGACCCAGGAAAGCTGTTCTAGGACTTTAACAATTTACATTGCTTGTGGATGGCAGTGGGGGGCAGGGAAAAAGCCCAAAACATTTTAATAGCAAACCAGGTCACGATGGACAACATTGATGAACAAGTAAGAAAACAGCTTTCACCTCCATGCGTAAATATGAGGAGATGAAAGTAATTTCAGGGTATTTGATCCATTTAAAATAAACCTCTGAATTTCTCATAAATGAAAGTGAAGAGTAAAAGATTCTTTGGAATCTTGATGCTAGAAGTGTTAATGTTTTCTACGGTATCATAGTTGTTTTGGTCTAAAAGTGCCTTAACTTAGCTGAGTGTCTCTGAATTTTAATCTGGCCAATTGGATCCTCCATTCCTCTTTGCTTTTTCTGTCTTTAAAGAGAGAGCGAATGAACGAGCACCTGCATATCAGAATTTCTTAAATGAACTTTGCAGAAAGTATGTGTTTGCAAAGACAGCTGGTAAGGTTAGCGTAACAGATTATCTCCGTGTGTAGGATGCACTGATTTGTGTGCCATTCCGTTTGGGTTCACGTCGTTGTTGATGTCATTGGCTCAGCGATGCAGCTGTGGATGCTGTATTGAAAACTGGCACAGGAATGTGGGTTCGGGGTTTCTTCTGGTCATTTGACAAAATGTCAGTGTTGGACTGACAGGCTCCTGGAGTCCCCGAAGGAATGGTTCGTTACATCACCTGTTTTTTCTTTCCTCAGTCCCCTGCAGCCACCTTTGAGAAACATGGAGAGCATCTTCCACGGGGAGAAGGCCGCTTTGGGGTGAGCCGTAGGAGACACAACTCTTCGGATGGATTTTTCAATAATGGGCCCCTCCGAACTGCGGGAGGTGAGTAGGAAGGATCAGAACGCAACCCGAGAGCGAACATACTGGAATATTCTGCAGAATATAAAGAACACTTTGCACAACTGTATCTTTTCAAAACATCCTGTAAGAAACTTGTGCTATTCTCATCTCCCATGTTGTGTGCTCAGGCCATAAGGGGTGTCTGTGGTAGCTGTATGTGCATTCTGTAGCTTGGTTTGTGTTCTGATATAATCAATAGCTTAATAAGTTTGGCTTAATCGTTACTTTGTGAACACTGACATAACAAGAAAAACAGCCTGATATTTCCAGTGTTCTGCACGCTGTGTTGACTTTTTTTATTTGCATACTTATCTCCTTTTGTTTAGACTGCTGGCATCAGCCGTCCCTTCTCCGCCATGATTCTGTAGATTCTGGTGTTTCTAAAGGAGCTCATGTTGGGCTTTCTGGCAGTCAGCCTGGCTGGCATGGTCCCTCACGGGGCCATGATGGTGGGAACCAGCGTGGTGGAGGAGGAACTGGAGTTCATCGCCACTGGAATGGCAACTTCCATTCTCGGAAAAGTTCCGCCTTTCAAGAAAAGCTGCCTGTTGAATCCAGGGAAGAGAAGAAGGAAGATAAAGAGCAATTGCAATTTGAAGAAGAAGACTTTGTAAGTGTGTAGCTTCTCACTGGAAGTGGCAGCTGTGAGAAGTGGCTTTTTAGATCTCATTTTAATTAGCACTGATAGGTGGCAAGGATCTAGGGTTGCACTCCTTTCCACGTTTCAGATCAAGACAGATTTCACAAAATTATTTGAGTGCTGACAGGACGCTAACTGGTACCCAGAGTCCTCAGGATTTGACGACCTGTTGGATTATGGGGTTTGGCACTTAACTATTTGGCAAAATATAGTAATTTTGAACTGAAGACAGCGTTGTAACACAAGTCAGATCTTCAGTGAAACCCATAAGGTGACACTTTGGCCTGCCACAGGAAGAGCAGTTGTACTGACTTTGTGGCTTTGCTTACAAAGCCTTTGGTTTGTTGTTTTTTCACTCCTAAGTACATCGATTCAGCTTATCTTCTCTCTGCCTGCTGTTCCTGTCTCCTGCATTCTGGTACACGTTGGTGTTTGATAACCTTTCCAAGCTTGTTCATGACATGCTCAGACCTTTGCAACCATCTGTCTTGAACCTTCTGGAATAGTATTTTTTTTTAAATCAGAGATATTTTTCTATCTCTCTGTTTATCTGTGGGTCGTGGTTTCTTGAGCCATTTCTTCTATTGGTGTCTCCAGTTCATCAGCTTTCTTCGTATCCAGCATTTTAGTTCACATGGTATTATCAATATGTCTCTTACATTTGGCTCTATTTTTACTGGAATTGAGTTTTCCAGACTTTACAAAACAGTATTTGGGCTTATGACTTTCATCCTTCTTACCATGTGCATTCCTTAATGCAAATGCTTTCAGATATTTGCACTTTTTCTGTGTTCTCTTATCAGTTTAATTTCTTTCCTTCTGTCCCCTGATGAGGATTTTATTGTTATCAGACCAGATATTGTGGGTTTTGCATCTTGTTTCTTGCTCTCTCTAGGCTCTTCTTGACCAGTGTAATGAGGTCAATATCATCTGTAAGGTTCTGATAACACAATCCCTTCACCTAAAGCAATTCCTCTGGCTTCATCTTCAGTACTAAAGCCGTTGTTGCCTCCTGTAATGAGAGTTTCTGCTGCTGATGATATGCTTAAGTATGCACACTATCTTGAGCTTTTTGCTCCCTTATTCAGCTTTTCTCTCTGGAAGGCTGTTTACAGATGAAATTGTTGTGGCAGTTTGATGGTGCTGCTTCCGTTCAGGAAGGCAGGAGTTGAACTAAAACACAAATGCCACATAGCTACTTCAGGCCAAAATTTAGAGTCTACACTTAAGTTGCCACAGGAGCCAGTTTAATTTAAGCTGCCAGGTTTTTTTTCCAGTGAAGTGCCTGGGGAGTGATTGCATGCTGGTGTCTGACTGCTTCTGCTGGGAGTGGTAGCCTGTATCACAAGGTGTTTTAACACCTGGAGAGCAGTGATACAGCTTGTGTGTAGATTTCTGTTAATCCGATTGCTCAAGAACACTGTAATTCAGGGTTTCTATAAACTTGTTCTTTAGACTTTCAAAAGCCTGTTGAAATGCAGAAAGTTACTGTATGATTGTTACCACCATGCACTGTTGTAGTCTATCTTAGTCTAAATCTTTCATGTACTACTTCATTAGTGTCTTGACAAGTGCTTTTTCCCAACTACATGGATGTTTTTTCTCTGATTACTTCCCCCAGTTTTTTTTTTATGATGATAATACCACACACTGTCCAGCAGCAAGCTTTGCTAAATAACTCCTGTATTATTTTTGCTATAGTGGTGAAACTAATGCATACTGTGGTTAATTATGTAGCTGTTAAGCCTGTGTGGCGGATGGTGGCAACACTTTTTTTTCCTGCAAGATCTGCAGAACAGGCTGTTAGTCAAAGTTCTCCTGCGGTGTGAGTGCCCCTGATATAAAACTGACCTGTAACTAAAAAATGAAGCACTGAAACAGAGAGATTTCTAGGGTCTGAGGCAGGAATTTATGCTATGGTGTGACATTTTTTCCTAACTCTTATAGAACAGGAATGCCTACTATTTCAGAAGCTCATTATTAGAGACTTACGCTGTCGCTATAGTAACTAACATATGAAGAATTCATTAAAAAGAGGGAAAAGATGGCTTTATTTTGAACTGAAGTTATTTGGGACAGGGGAAGAGGAGTAGCTACTCAAGAACAGCTGTCACTGAATGCTTAGATTTTCTGTACTCTGCTTTGACTAAACTTGAATTCTGATACCGAATGAAAGGTAAGTCTGCAGAGGGCACTGAGTCTGTGTGCAGCATAGTCCTGAAAAGTGGAGTCTGAGGATTAACATAAATTAACATGTAGCTTTTTTTGTTAGTCAATGTATGTATATTCATTATTCCTTTGCATTAGGAGCCTAGTATTGCTTTTGGGTGGGGGGGGCGAGGTGGATTTAATAGGTTAATGCATAATTATTGTATAAAAATATTTGGGAAATGGGGCTAGAGTCTTCATATACTGGTGATGTGGTTTCTGTTCTGTATTTTTGAGCTGCTGATTAAGTACCTAAATCTTTTATGTGTGTATTGGTTGGTGAAATATACTTAATCATGTAGTAGAAGACTAAAGGGCCTATCCTGAACCCTCTGATAGTTCTGTTAGAAATACAGCAGAAGCCAAGGAGAATACAGGCTTGATTTTTTTTAGATGTCTTGTGACAAAGCACTCTTCTAATTCAGGTGCTGTTCAGAGAAATCTATCTGTACTCTGAGATCCTAGAAGCATAACAATATGTTAATACTGATTTTGTTGTCGTTATATACGATATAGTGATGCACTCATTGTCCTTTTACAGCCATCTTTGAATCCAGAAGCTGGAAGACACAACAACCAGAACAAACCTTTAGGAACACCTTCTGGAGTATGGGGTAGGTAAAGGTGTTTTCATCACTGTACAGAACACTGGTGCTGAAGCAGACAGTTGTAACGAGTGTTAAAATGCTAGTTGTTTCACTCAAAAAGATTTTAAAGACTTAAGTGTGGAGCAGGCAGTTTGCAACTTTCTCTCCTTTGTTGTTTTCCTCCCACTGTCTTCACTAATCTTTTGGCCTTTTTGTCTACTTGAAACTGCGCTTGTCATTTAAAAAAAAAAAACAAGGGGGGAAAGAAGAAAAAATCCTTCTTATGGCAGCAAAAGTCACTGTTCTGTGTTTGCTTCCTGCCTGGCTGCAGTTACAATTTCATGACTTGGAAGGGCAAAGCAGATTTGGGTGAACTAGGCATTAGTTCCTGACTTGTCATCTTTCTATTAGAAATAATATTAGAAATATTAAAAATTGTCATAATTATGTGGCTTGGATTTATTTCATATTATTTAAACTCAGAGGAGGCTTGCTTTTAATTCTGATGTGATTACGCGAGTCTATGCCTTAAAATAAAATTGAGTGAAGCGAGGTACTGGTTCTAGTGACTAAATACATGTTTGTTAATCTCTAATTAGAATGTAGCTAGATTAGTTGGGTTAGATAAAAGTAATACAAATAAGTATTTTAAGTAGTACAAATAAAAAAACCAAACCCTCAAAAAACACTTTTTGCTCTAGTAGCAAGTTGTATTCATCTTGCGTGTTTGTCAGCTATTGTTCTGCTCAAAAAATAATGGCAGTTAACATTTACGGAGCTTTTAGCTATTTATTACTGTCTTTAAATTGCTCTGCTCCTGCAAGTGTGTTGATTTGGCCTTAAAAATATTAATCATGCTTGTCTGCAAAAGCATGGTGTCTTCTGAGGTACAAGTTACGTGAAGTATTTTATTGTGCTAGTGAATTAACAAAGCCAATCCGGGGTTGCTCAAAAAAGATGCTAACATCTGTTCTGATTCCTGTAAGTATGGTGGCAGGCTGTCAGCTGATGTCTCTCTAGGTTTTTCCCTTCAGCTTCAAGGGAGTTGTTGTGGTTAAATGAAAAAAGATTTGGCTTTGACATCCAGTATCTTTGCTCAAAGCTGAATGAAAGAGCAGCTGATGGGAGTCTCAGAACCAGAAGTGTAGCAGCTAAGATGGAGAGGGGAGAAACTGGAGTAGTAAATTGAAGCTGCTATGAAACTGAATGTTTGTGTTTCAGAATATTTCTTGGTTTGTTTTTACAGAAAACCCCCCTAGTGCCAAGCAACCTACCAAGATGCTGGTCATCAAAAAGGTTTCAAAAGAGGATCCTGCCGCCGCCTTCTCAGCTGCATTTACATCACCTGTTTCTCACCTGGCAAATGGCAACAAAGCCACCACCATTGTCCCAAGCGTCTACAAAAATCTGGTTCCCAAACCTGCAGCTCCTCCTTCCAAGGTACAGGGCTTTCCAACCAAGTTAATGAACTGCAGATCAGGGGAGAGCTCTCTCCCTTGACAAGGACATCAACCCCCTAACAAATAGCAGGACTTGGAAACCGGTGGTTTCTGGAGTAGTGGCCTTTGCAGCAGAGGTCTGTTTGCTATGAAGGTTGTCGTTCCCTGTTGAAATGCCACTTGGTGTTGTTCGTACAGAGACCTAACCTCTCTTCTGACCATACTAATGTCTGTTTGAATGGGTGTGTTTTCATGCATTAGACAAATCCTTATCTTAATTAGACAAAACAAGCAAATCTAGAGAAGTGGAATTTGTGCTATGAGGTGCTTGAATTGTTCACTTGACTACCTTTGCCAAGAAAGATTGGGTTATAATACTTTGATGTGTTTAAAACACAATTGAGCCTAAGATCAGATTAGATTGTAACATCCTGCAATTTAGCTCCAATTTAGTTGAGCCTTAAAGACAACCCGGAAAAGCAATGGGTTCTGTGCTGTAATTCATTTACTGAAAGAAATACAAGAGCATTGAAAAAACAAGTAGTTTCTTAGTTCTAGGATTTATCTTTCCCATTTTTCCAGAGAATCTACATGTATGGATGCCCTAGAAACTTTGTAGGATTGATAGTGAAAGTATTTAAGAAACTAAAGAAAATTATTAGCTAGGTTGTTCTTTAAAGAGGTGTCCAAAGTCTTTGAGTTCTAAAACTTATTAATTACTAATGCCAGTTGCAACATTCCAACAAAATCTTTGCTATGGCTAGAGTAGATCAGTCTTACACACCTCAAAGGTAAAAGCAAAATAAGAAAGATGTGTAAGAAAGCAAGTCTAGAGATTCTTTCTCTTGTAAGTTTCTCTGAATTCAGACCAAACTCTACCAACCACAGGGAAAATCCTAATACTCAGTTGGGCAGGGTGCTGGACCATGTTGTCTAGACCATGCTTTTGCCAAGAAAGCCTGGGCCAGATGATCCTTGAGGTCTCTTGCCACCTGATGTTCTGTGATTATCAAATTGTCTGCTGCTGCCATCAACCGCACTTTTGTTAACGGATGGTAACCATTAGCAAAGTTAAGAGGTGAAAACCAAAAACTGTGTGCTTATGATGGCTTTTTGTAAAGCTGCAGACATAAAGCAGCTACAGCAGGATGCATTATTCTGAGGACTCTGTAAAAGTTGTACAGAAATTGCAGTGCATAAAGTAATAGAGGGATCAAAATAACTCCTTTTGACAAAGTCAGCAGTATTGGAAGGCTGTCACGGGCAAAATGAATGAAAAATGGTTTTGCTAAGTTGTACCGAGTAGGAAGAGAGCTGGTGGCAGGGAAACAAATGCATTCTTTCTTGGCTAATTGTTCTCAGTCAATCAATCCATGGAAGGTCGTAATCTGCAAACGATTCCTTTTGATGTTGGGCTCTAGTTGTTGTGGTTGAATCTGGTGGCCTCCCCTAAGAAGGCAGGAGGGGTCTATCTTTGAATTTGTCGAAGCTGCCCCTTTGTGGAAGCTGGAAGAACAACAGTCACCAGCCAAGAGCTGGGTCTCTGAACAGTGCAACCACTGCCTCTGTGGAGAAAAACTTAGGGTCTTAAGTAATTCTACACCTTAATTTTAGGACCAGGCAATATTGTACAGATGGGGATATTTTCTGGGTTTGAAGGAGCAGTTTGGAAAGTACAGTGAATGCTGAATAATCCATTCAATAAGGTGGACTGCTCTTGTTTATAAGTTGGAGTGGAAGAGTAATGCCGATGGCCTCCCCTACTGATTGATTTATTTAAAAATTAATAAAATAACCCAATGGAGAGTGAGAACACACTGAAATAATGGCTTCTGCTCTCGTTGCTTGTGGAATGGAAGGTCTGCTGCATCTCAGATTTAATGGAATCCCACTCGTGCATGAGTGATTTTGCTCATGACTCGAAGCTGGCTTCAGAAGTCTAATGGGTCAGAAGAACCAGTGTGTTTTAACGCTCTGACAGGTGTATTTCTTGTCCTACTTGATACAAGCTGCTTGTTAGGATCCTTTTTGTTAAGTCTGTCATTTCACAGAGTTTGTCCTTGGTTGATAAAGAGGCTCAGGAATAACGATTCCAAGTAACAGAAACTTATCTTGAATTCTTTGCTGTTCAGCCAAATCGCTGGTGTTTTTGAAAGGATACTGCAGAGAGTACCCAGAGCAAAACAGCAAGTGCTCATACACTTTAATGAACTGGCTGCTTTTGCCTTTTTTTTTTTACTTTTTCTTTTCTTTTTTTTTATGTTGCTAAATCAGTGCAATGATGGACACTTTAAGAGCCCGAGGAAATAAATTATTTACATTCTCAGCCTGGACAGAAATATTCCTTGATGTGCTTCTTCCTTGCACAGAGGAAGTTCCTGTCAAGTGATGCAATCCCTTTCTTTATGGCATACAGTGTTCCCATATGAAATGTGAATTTAATTGGAATTTTTTACTTCCCATCTGAGAGTAGCTGTAAGATGAATTGCATTTACTTGGTGGTGATTCCAATTAATGAAGAGCAACATTGGACTTTCTCTTTGAGCTCTAACTGAGTTTTACTGGAGTCCGTGAGGCAGAATTGTGTGTGCTTTGGGAAAAACAGAAGACGGTGGAGAAAAATAACGGGTGTCAAAGGAAACTTGTTGAGACTGTTCTTGGTGAGGGAGACAAAAAGTCTGTACAACAGCCGATGCAAAGTTTGTTTGTTTTACTACTTGCAAGCAGCCCCTTCTTGTGCCTTATCATTTACTGTCCAGTATTTTGTGTTCTCTTCAATATAGCCAAGTCCATGGAAAGCTAACAGAAGTGAACATAAACCAGGCTCGCTTTCCTCCAGCCGTGACTCCGCCTTTACCAGTCCAGTGTCTGTAACCAAACCAGCGGTACTGGCGAGTGGCTCAGTCCTCACCTCTCCCAAAGAGGTAAGAGGTTGGGTTTGGGGGTAGGGTGGGAACTTCTATCACTATCACCTATTGTAGCTTAGACACGATACGGTCCTCTCTGTACATGGTGTACCTACCTTTGCACCCTTGAAGAATGACTCGCTTGTACATTGTTGGCATGTTCTGCTACATCTCTGATACACTAAAAGAACTAAAAAAATACTGTTTACCTGGATGCAAAGCCCTTGCTGTTTGTCTGAATGTATTAGATGTTCCCCCCATATACATATAGTACTGATGTTTTAGTGTTGCATAACTAGACATGCAAACGGTGAGCTCTGAGAGGACTGGAGGGGTTTAATGTGTGTAGGTGTGTCTTCAGCTACAGTGTCTGGTTTTAATTTTGGTGTTGGAAGGAGGTGAGGCAGAAACTGACTTTATCTCAGCTTCTGGTCCGAAGAATGGAGGGAACCCTGTATATAATTCTGTTAACATTTCAGCAGTAACTGTAACAAAACACATTTTGCCCAATATTTTTATGCATCACTTTTTAGCTTATATACAAAACGCTGGTTTGAAGCCTGAAATTCCACAAAGCTTAACAGAAAAGTAACATTGAATAACTTTTCTCTGCTGCTCCTGAGAATCAAAATTTAGCAGGTTTGTGATAAGTATCTGAAGGATGGGTTGAAGGAGGATGGAGCCAGACTCTATTCAGTGGTTCCCAGTGACAGGACAAGGGGCAACAGGCACAAGCTGGAACATAGGAAGGTCCATTTATATGAGGAAAAACTTCTTTCTGGTGAGGGTGACAGAGCACTGGAACAGGCTGCCCAGGGGAGGGTGTGGAGTCCCTTTCTCTGGAGACCTTCAAGACCTGCCTGGATGCAGTGCCGAGTAATGTGCTCTGGGCAATCCTGCTTTAGCAGGGAACTTGGACTGGATGATCTCTAGAAGTCCCTTCCAACTCTGACAATTCCATGATCATATGTAAAAAGAACAAAAGTAAAGCAGACTGTGACAAGTGACCTATTCACATAATTTGGAATGAATGTGTTTGTTTCAAGTATAACAGTGGCCTTTTTTCTAGTTGTGCATTTGTCTCTTTCCTTTACAGATCTTACTTCTGAAATAAGACTGTCATCTTTACAATTCTCTGCTTTGCAGGCTTTATGTTGTAACAGCCTGTAGTTTTCTGCTTTAGCCACTGCTGACTGGAAAAGCAGTCATTAAAAGCAATAGTTAATGAGCATGTATCTGCCACTTTGACAAACAGATTTTATACTGCAACCCTTTCCCTTACCTGCCTTTTGTCTGTTCCCAGACCGAGTCCTTTGCCTACTGACAGCCTTCCTTTTTCTGTAATGCACAGCACAGCATGGATACCTCTGCAGCATAAATATGTAAACTTAAATAGGCTTTCACCTCCGGGGAGATACCAGGAAGGGCATTCACTTTGTCTCATACTGTAATAATGCAAGTAGTCTCTATTATTTTATTCCAGCACCTTCCCCACCCCCCCAGCTCCGAAGGTCTTGCCTGAAGCTTTAGTCAGCAAAGGTGTCAGATACTAATCTGACAGCAGGAATAGGCAGCTGGGTTTTCCCCAGGACAAGCAGTATGTACTTTAATACTTCTTGTACTACCAGCATCAATCAACTAAACAAAAAGGGCTTGAAAATTCCTCCCAGAACACTTGCAGTACTTTTTTCCTTGAATCGGTTGGAGACATGCAATATGAAAACACAGGGCCATGGACAGAAAATACTACTGTAATCCTGTCTCCATGGGCCTACTACAAGTAGTATTCATGAGACCACAGCACGTTGCCAAGTAAAAGGGTGCCAACGAGCACTGGTGCTGTGTCCCCACAAGCCAGTCTAAGATAAAAATTAAGATACAGAGTCTGAATTTTTAAAATGATACGGCATGACTTCTCTGTTGGAGTAGCCACCCCTGTTAATTGGATATGAAATGATAGCTGAACAAGTCTGAGATTATGCATAGTGCATTCATTAAAAAAAAAAAAAAAAAAGGGAGATGCCTTAATATTTCAGTCAAAGGGCTAAACCTATCTTTAGAAAAATGACTACTTTTATCCCTTTACATAACATCATTTTTTAGTATTATAAAGCCTTCTTCAGAAAGTTATGAGTAAAATCAGAATTGAGGTAGAGTTTTAATTCTCTTTCAGGGCTCTATTGTCTCTAAACCTTAGCTGTAACTGTCTTCACTTAATGTGTAGAAAGTAAGCTTTTGTTCCTCAGCGATTTTATATAGTTTTGTTAAAATGGCTGCTTCTAGCAAGGAGCTCAAGTGCTGCTGTAACATGTTCCAAGTCACCAGAAGACATCTTGGGTTTAGTCTGCTTAGTTCGTTATGACCTTCTGTCACTGCAGTCAAACTAACCACCGTGCTCAGAGCTTCCATTTCAATGCTGTGCTACCTTTTTATCCTAATATTCACAGTCACTTATTATGTCTGTTACAACTGCTGGTTTGTTCGTTGCTGTGTTGAATTGGGCAAAATCTGAAAAGGACACCTGAGAAATGGTTACTGTAAGACATTGCTTCCAGCGTGCACTTGCCTGAAAGGCCTTATTACACACCGGTGTTTCATGTGCAAGAGGAGTTAGAAATACAGGCAGCAGTTGCTGCCTTGTTTTTGTTTTGCTAAACGTTTTGCCTCCCTTGATCTTTGCTCAGAGCACAGTGAGCTTGATAAAAATACTTCGCAAAGGAGATTCGTTTTGAAGATCCTGAATTTGCAGCTTTCCCACCCTGGTGTTAAAAAAAAAAAAAAAAGGTTGTGGAGAAAGAAAAACACTGGAGGCTTCTGGAGGCTTTAAGAAATTTTACTCTGTTTTGATATACTGGGGAGGGGAGAAAATCAAAGCAAGTAAGTGAAGGAAAATGATAGCTTTGCCTACAAGATTGTACTGTCAGATTATCCATGTTAATGACTGAATTCCTCGTTGTCTTAGAGTAGCCAAAGATGAGCTCCATATATGAGTAGAAGGTTAAGATATTGACAACTTTCAAATAATGCATTCTTAGATTTCTTTCTCGTGTCCTGTCAAAATGATGGAACAAATCAAAATGAAAGCTCATCTTGGTTAGTAGTGGTTTTATTGCGGGGTCAGGGCTGGGGGATTGCTAGTGTGCAAACTGTTGTGCCTTATGCCTGGTTCACAGATTCAAAAGAATGAAGAAATTGTAAACACTGTGAGAGAGCACAGGAGGTTACCTTGGGTTCATGAATTGAGCTGGGCAGATTTCCCAGAGGCTCTGGGGTTGTCCATGTCTGGCTCCACACTGACCCGTCTGAGCTGTGAGTGTACACGGCAGGCAAGGGGCAGTGAGTTCTTGAGGGGAGAATTCCGAGGCTGTGAGATTCCCATGTCACATCCAGCTGTGGATGGTTAAGGATGTGACCGCTCCCTGAAAAGAGATTACCACCCCATAGTTTAATTTCAGGGTGCAGTCTATCAGGATGGCTTGAGACCCAAGTTTGAACTGAGCCTAATCCCCTTAAATTTTTTTTATTTTTGTAGGGTAGGAGTCCTGCATGAAACTCTCTGCCTTAATATTCTGTTGTAGACTCCAGAATTGCTTGAGAGAGTTACATTGCTCAGGAACCAAATAAATGTATTCATAGCCATACAGTTTGACTCCTAGGGGAAGAAGAAATTGTTTTGAGGGGTTAAGAGCCAGCCAAAGAGCTGATGGGTGTTTGAAAGTTGTAAGCACAGACCCTGAAGAGGGCCCTGTCTTTGCAGCAGCGTTGCTTGAAAGTTTCTTTATCCTTCCTTCCTTCCTTGCCTAGAGTCCTTCCAGCACCACCCCTCCCATCGAGATCTGCTCTTCACGCTTGACGAAGCTGATGCGCCGTACCACTGATAAAAAGAGTGAATTCCTGAAGGCACTGAAAGATGATAGGAATGGGGAGATAACTGAGAACAGAGAATGTGACAAGCTGGATGATGTAAGTTTGCTGTCCTTACTGTATATATGACGGTTATGTATTTAAGGATTTGGGAACAATACAAGAAACCAAGCAGAAGCAGCACACAGCGCTGTGATGAAGGGAGGTCCGTAAGAAGATGAAATGCAAATGAATAAGTAATAATCCATTTTTATGGCAGAAAGGGAAGGTCACAGATGGTGAAGGTAATACAGATTTTTGCAAGGATTCTCTAAGGAGTGGAACAATACCATATTTTATCACCTTAATTTGCTTTCAGAATTCCTTGTTGGACCACATCCACAGGAGAGTTTAATTCAGTGCTTGTGAAAGGTGTAGGAAGGTGATTCAAGTCTCACAGGCTCAGACCAGACCTCTAAATGCTTCATGTCTGTGGCTTGATGTGTGTGTAAAAGCCATCTGCAGGAGCGTTTCATTCTCACAGTTCTCTTATTCTGCCTCTCAAGCCACTGAGGATGGCTTTGTAATACCAGCTCTTACTCCCTTGATGCCAAAGTGCCATCCACCCACTGTCTTTCATACTGTGTTGTCACAGCCCAGGGAGAAGTTGCTTCCAACCATTATCAGTCCAGGCTCTGTAAAAAAACCACTGGCTTGAGGTACAAGCCTTTACCTTACTTCTGAAAGCAGAAGCTTGAACTTGGAACAGTGCTGTTGTCTCAGTCTGTGCAAGCACACTTTGAGGCTTTTATATTTCTTTAGATGGAGAGCAACAGCACACCAGAACCAAAGGAAAACTGGGAAGAGAACTGCCATCAGAATGGTCTTTCTCTCCCCTTACCGGAGGAGGGGGAAAATCTCTCTCATTCATTGGAAGCAGAACACAGGTGAGTAAATGGCAAAATAAACTGTCTGGAGTAAAGGAGGATGAGTCCTTGGACTGTGTGAGGAGAAGGAAACCATTTCAAAGAAAAGTCTCTTTCTGGGAAGCAGCTGTAGCTCTGTGTGTACTGAGCTCTGTGTGTACTGAGGGGTGTGTGGGCTCCATGACTAGTACTGGACTGGGTGGAGTCTTACTGAAAATAAAGCAAGGTGCTGATGACAAGTGAGCCAAGACTTTACCACAGTCTGTAATTAAATTCAGGTGCTTCTCTAATGCCCCATCCCTGTGTGTTAATGATGCCTCGTTATTTACCAGCCCACACTTGGGAGTCAGCATGAACCTGGTGTGATTCTGGTTCACATACAAGCTGGTATCCTAAACGGTATGGTCTGAAGATATGCCCTCACACACACCCCACTTTGTTTCTCTCTGGACTTAGAACACTCTGGTGCTGCTTTTAAATGCTGTAAAAGTGGAGGAGAGTTAAGAAAATATTTACCTGGTATCTCAGCTTGTATCTTGCTTCAGTGAGTAAGCAGCGTGTGAGCATCTGGTGTAAGCGGATAGTGAGTTTTCGGAGATTCCGAGCTGCGATACTGGTTTGATTGCCTCATGTCCTCCTTTGGCGTCCTTGGCTAGAATTTCAAACCTCAGTCTTGCTGTCCTTCTGCCAGGCTAATTATTTACCCATTGTATGGGACTGCTGATGATTAAATATTTGTAGAAGACATTGAAAAATGTTGGGTAAACGCGAAGCCTTGTTGAAGTGCTCTCTAATATGGAAGATCCCCTGGTGAATTGGGAGTGAATTAATACAAAACCTTGTGCTTTGTGGACAAAATGTTCTCTGCTTTACCATCGTTCCTTTGCTTTAATTGTCATGCCCCTTTTATTTTCTCCATCAAACCAGGTTATTGAAAGAAATGGGATGGCAGGAATATCCTGAAAACGATGAGAACTACCTGCCCCTCACGGAGGATGAGCTCAAAGAGTTCCAAATTAAATCAGAGCAGGTACGTTTACAGCTCTGGCCACTTGTGACTGCTCCTTCTCCCTCTGCCTTCTCATGCATGAGTCTTCTGCGCTGGAATTCTTACAGCTCTTCCAGAAGACAAAGAATTGATGTGAGATTGATGACTCTGCATTAACCGTGCAGAGTTAAACATATAGATACGTAAAACCATGTATACAGTTAAGTCTACAAGTGCAGTGAGCGACAGTTACTTTGTGCTTTTTTCCCCCATGTTTTAAAACTTGCTCTCATTCCTACAGCGAAGAAGAAACGGATTTGGGAAGAATGGATTTCTTCAGGGCCGAGGCTCCAGCCTGTTGTTCCACTGGAGAAGCACTTTTAAGACAAAGATTGAGGACTCAGACACAGAAACTAGTAGCAGCGAAACGTCAGATGACGATGCCTGAAAGCGGGCACAAGAAAATTTAAAATAAATAAAACCAACCCAATAAACTCAGTTCATAGTTCAACACGTGTTTGGGGTTGTATAAACTAAACAGAGTTTATTCTGTCTCCAGTCTGTTCAGTTTTGTTTTGGGTTTTTTTTTTTCTTTTGTTGTTGATACTTCATGCACAAGGGAAATAATTGTATCCCAAAGAAGAGAGAAATTGGCTTCTTTAGCTTTTTCTTTTGGTTTTTGCCCTAATGCTTAATAGAAGTTCGTGCAGCTAGCAAATTTTGACAAAAAAAAAAACAACAAACAAAAAATCCCTTGTGGGGCAGTGCACGAGTTCAGTCTTGTTAAGCGGGACACAAGTGGCTGACTGATCTTTGCAACAACAAGCTTCTAACAGTGCCGCCCGCATTGCACAACGCCGTGCGGTAACAGTGTGCTAAAACAATCATTGTCAATGACAAAATGGCTATTGAAGTTCTAATTATGTTAAATTAATGCTAATAACATGAACTTTTTTTTTTAATTTTATTTTATTTTTCTCTTTTGTTTTTTTTTGGCGGCTCGGGTTTCTTCATCACTTAACCAGGCGTTTGTGGTTTTTCTTTTTTTTCTTTTTTTTTTTTTTTGGGTACAGCTGTAAAATATTTGGATATAGGAATTGTTTGTGTTCTTCTTCTTGCAGCCTTGATATTCAGGGTGGATTGTAAAATATAAATTTTTTGTGAGATTTCAAAGATTAAGATTATTTTGATAACATTATTTACAGATTTAAAAAAAAAAAAGTGACTATCACATTGAGTCTGTATGAGGGGGAAAAACTACTGCATCAAAAATAACTAACTTGGAATAAATATTTTGCATCAGTTTGCCAATTCGAATTGTCTTTCTTATGTAAGAAAAGCTTTCCTCTAAAAGGGACCTGCAACTTTTGGGGGTTTAATAAGCACTGGGGATAAATAGTTTCTTCTCCCGCTGTATTTTAATTTTTTTATCATTTTTTTTCTTTTTTCACTTGGCAAACATTGCTGTAGGGCTCAGACTGGCAGGAGCTAAATTCTTCCTTTAAGAAGGGAGAAAGAGAGCGACGGTGATACGATCGCCCCGGGTTGTTGGGTTATTTGGTTTGTTTGGGGGTTGTTGTTTTTTTTTTTTCTTTACCAAAAAAAAGGAAAAGAAAAAAAATCAAAATAATTCCAATTATCTTCCACTAAAGCAGTTTGCTTTTATTATTTTTATTATTATTTTTCTGCTTCATACAAAATGGTGAAGCTCGACTGGTCGGTGTCACTTGTTCCTAGTGCAATGCTGCTGTTTATGTTCACAACGTGGCAAGGGAATGTCTGAATCCAAAGCTGTTTTCATTGAAATCTTTTTTAAAAATTCATGAAAACATTTCTATTAGATTAAAGAAGATTTTACAAACAACTCGGCTGTGGCCTAAGCTATTTCAGTGTCTGTTTTTAAGTTCAGCTCGTACGCAAAGGATTTGGATTGGAAAGTAACCCGCGCGGTTGGGCGCTGTTTGGGTGGAATCGCACAGGGAGTTCCAAATTCTGGTTTCTCACTGGCCTCGGGGGGTGGATTTCACCTGAGGGGTTTTTGCTTCAGTCTTTTTGAATCCACTCCTGGCCAGGCAGAGATGTTAAAAAAAAAAAACCCCAATAATACCAATAGAGGAGATAATAAAGTATTAGAAAGCAGCCCTGAGGAAAGGGACTTGGATGTGCTGATGGACAAGAAGCTGGACATGAGCAGACAGAGTGCACTTGCAGCCCAGAAGGTCAGTCACATCCTGGGCTGCATCAAAAGAAGTGTTGCCAGCAGGTCCAGAG
>VXBJ01003467.1:715436-732424 GCA_013400055.1 Nycticryphes semicollaris
CCCAGGGAGGTGGTTGAGGCCCCTTCCCTGGAGATATTCAAGGTGAGGCTCGACAAGGCCCTGGGCAGCCTGGTCTAGTTGGGGGTGTCCCTGCTGGCTGCAGGGGAGGGTTGGACTAGATGACCCTAGAGGTCCCTTCTGGCCTGGACCATTCTATGGCTCTATGAATAATAATCATAATAAAATTACAATGTTCACCCATGAATCTTTGCATCCGGACTCAAGGGAACACTCAGGGGCACCAGGTGTTACTGTTCTATTCATGCTTTTAGTTTCCACTGACGGGAACATGGCGGGGCTGCCATCAACCCCCGGGGGATGGGCATTTCTTCGTCGCTGCCATCTCCAAGCCTGGCTCATGTCGCTGGGTTTTCCTGGGAATGCTCTGGGGAGCACAACCCATCTTGCAGATCATCAGGTTCCTTTTGAATGTCCTACCACATTGGCCCCATTGAACGTGGCTTTTGTCTGGAAAAGTTTATCCCTTTCTTAAAAAATGTAACTTAACTATATTTAAATGAAAAAAATTATGCAAATGTGTTTATGTTGTTGTCAAGAAATGGGGTGAGTTTAAAAGAAAGGTCCTTCACATCCAATCCGTGCTGGAAACCGCTTGTAATGGGCAAAGGAGATGACAAAATAATTCCTGCCTGGAGTGAGGAACCTGCCTGGTGTGGGACAGGGAAGCAGGACCTGTGTGTACCAAGAGCTCCTTGGGCTTCATACCAAACTTCTGTGCCACAACCCTCTGAGGGGACACCCCTGGTTTAAACATCAATGAAATTTCTGAAGGTGGTCGAGACCCTCTGGAGAGAACCTTAATGAGCAAATCCCCATAAATCAAAGGGCTGCTTTTTTTCCTGGGCAGATCACTGTTCATCAGTGATCAATGGCACCGGTGGCAAAGGGAGGAGGTTGACCCACAGCACCCTGGGACCTAAGGGGGGGGACCCTCTGTCTGAGGTCCCCCAGCCTGTTTTCTGTCCATTGCCCAGGTGGCCAAGTGACATTTTCCCCTCCCTTTCCAGTCAGTGCCTGTTAGGAACAGTGGGATTGGCCAGTGTCGGGGAGCGGCCGCCCTCCCTCATCTGTCCGAGCGTAGCAACAACGGCTTCAAACACTGCAGCCACCGTAGCCACCACTGAGCAGGTCTGTGCAGGTGTCCCAGGCCGCCCAGGGGGGAGGCACGCCTGGCAGGAACACCCTATGTCCCCTGGCAGGGTGGTACCCCTAGGTGACCCCCACCTCCTTGTGCTTTTCAGGGGTGCTACATGCTGGGCTCAGGGGGCTTTGCCTGTCCCCGCTGCCACATGGCTTTTGGCTCCCAGCCACTACTGCAGACACACAAGGAGAAGCTGTGCCTGGGGACCCCGGTGGCCACCAGCCCCGGGGGGGACCCACTGCCTACCAAGGGTGGACCGGGCAGTGTCAGGAGACCACAGGACACCCTGGTAGGATGGAGCTGAGTCTGGTACAGGGTGTGCGGGGATCGGGCAGCCAGCGGGAACGGGGACAGGGATGGGATGTGGGGCTGGGGGTGTCACACCCCCCACAGCTGGATACAGCCGAGGGGAGGGGGGACACAACCCTCCATCCTTTCTGCCTGCACCAACTGGGCAGGTCATTTTGCCAAAGCCAAGAAATTGTATGTTATTAAGCCTTTTTTTTTTTTCTCCCCACTTTTTCACTTTTACTTTCCCCTTTGCCTCTGTGTGGTTGGGGTGTCCCAGCATGGGGACCATGCTGAGCCACGCCATCTCCTCGTACTTCCTGGGCTCCTGCCGGCCATGAGGGGACAGCGGGGGCCAGGGCAAGCACAGGGGGCTCCCCTGGGGGACGTGTTGACCCCCCGTGAGCGAGTGCTGCTCCGTGCATCCAACCCCCCTCCCAGGAGGCTGCCAGCGGAGGTATGGCTGACCCTGTATCCTGGGGGTGGGCACCAGCACCCCAATGGCTCCCTGTGCCCAGGGCTCCATGGCTGGTGGGGTCCAGTCCCTCCCCTGCCCTCAGCAACCCCCTGTGCAGCAGGGAGAGCCCCTCCGGCAACCGGCCCCACCAGGGGGACTCAAGCAGCAGCCACAGGAGCTGCTGGAGGCCCACCAGCGCCATGTGGCCGAAATACAGGCCAGGACCCAGCAGCTGGAGCAGCAGAGGGAGGGTAGGAGCTGGCAGGGGCTTTGGGGCGACGGGGTGGTGTCTGTGGGACGCAGTAACTCCCTGAGGAGTGGGATTGTGGGGCCCATGCCCCCACAGGCCTCAGCCCACCTTCCTGCAGGGCTGTGCCAGCAGCTGGCGGCACTGGGAACAGGGGCAGCCATGGACCCCCAACCTGAGCTGAGGGAACTGGAACTGAGCCGGGCCCCAGAGGGCCTGCCTGATGGGACCAGACGGCTGCAAGCGGCACATGGAGGGTGAGCCCAGGCCAAGGGGAGGGAGATACGGGCACAGGTGGGATGATGGGACACAGCACAGGGGGAACACAGGGCTGCCCAGGGAGCAGAGTGCTTTCTGTCACAAATCCAGGGACCATCACCCTCCCCACACACCCTCATCCCCTCCCCATTTACCCATTTCCTCCCCAGGGCTGCCCTCCACCTTGACGCATTCCTGCCGGCCGCTGGGCCAATCGCCACCGAGGCCAGGTAAGGGTCCGTGGGCGATGGGGCAGAACCAAACCGAGCCCCAACAATGGCTGACGCCAGGGTTGCGGTAGGGAGCTGCGACTGTCCTACCTGCGGGCTGGCGGACACGACCCGGCCATCCTGGCCCAGCTCCTCTACCTCCAGGCCGAAGCCACGGCGCTGGAGAAAGGGGCTACGGGGCCACACAGAGGCAAGAGGGCAGGTGAGCCCCAATCCAGACCCCAGCCAACTCCCCCAGCCCCACAGCCGGTGGCTGAGGCAGCCCTGGCCGTGCCAGCAGAACCCCCCGATGCTGGTGGACAGGGCCTGGATGCGGCCCTGCTGGCTGTGGAGCTGGAGAACCAGCGGCTGGAAGAGGAGCTCCTGGCACTGAAGGTCAGGAGGGAGAGGAGAGCCAACTCTGGTAGGTGACAAGGAATGGGGTGCCCCCAACAGGGGTGTAGTTAAACCCCATGGTGGTGAGGTCCTGTCCCCCAGGCTCGCAGATGGCCCAGCGGCAGGCGGAGGAGCTGGCCCAGCTGCAGGCAGAGGTGGGCTTGCTGCGATGCCACATGGAGCGGAGGAGGCGATGGCTGCCCCCCGCCATCCTCCCGCCCCCTGTGGCCCCCCCGCTCCCACCAACCATGGCTGCACCAGAGCTTTTCCTGGTAAGAGCCTCATCCCGGGGCTGTTTCTGGGTCTCCAGAACCAAAGGGAGATGGGGTCGGGCTGCTGGCCCAGATGGGACCATGGGTGTGGAGGTACAGGCTTGGGAAGATGATTTGAGGAGCTGCCACCATGGCTGCTGCTGGGGACACAGGTGCCACATGGAGCCAGGGCCACCAGGGCAGGATGTGTGTCCCCCCAAGTGCCAAACTGGGGACATGGGATGGCCAGGCAGCTCCTGGCAGAGGCAAGGCCGAGAACCCCCATGCTAATGCCACTTTTCTCCTTTCCCAGGAGCACCCCCAGCCAGCAGTGGGGACAGGCAGAACCGCAGCTCCCAGCCATCCCCATGCCCCCCCCAAGCTCCCCCTCACCCACTTCACATCTCTGGAGGACCCTCCTCCTGCTCAGGAGCCCCCAGCACAGAACAAACCTGCCCGAAGGTGAGCTGGGGCTGGGCTGTGCCCCATGGTACCCTCCAGTGTCCCCTTCTCCAAGATGGAGCAGGAAACCAAGGGCTTTATTTACCGCAATGAAGGACTGGCAAAATTTGTGTCACAGCTGCACAGGTGGGGGCTTGGTTTAATGGTCACGGAGCCCCACAGATCCGGAGCTGGGGGAAGCGTATGGGGTCTCTCCTGGGACCAGAGGGGTTCCCGTGATTTCATCAGCAGCAAGAGCTTCCAGGGAGGGGACAGGCAGCACCAGGCTGAACCCAAAACCAGCAGCCACCAAGACCATGGCTCAGCCTCCACCAAAGGCTGCTCCTCACCCCAGGAGTGCTCCCAGCCAGCTACTTCACCCGGTGCCCTGGGAGGGTTTGGGGACCCAGGAGAGGGCGCACACACACTTCACTTTCTTTCCTTTCCCTGCCTTTCCCCCGCTCCCCAGCCCTTTCTAGGGGCAGCCTCAGAAGCTGGTTCCAAACCAGCCAAACCCCCAGTGAGTTCCTGCCCTGGGTTAGAGAGAGGAGGGTGGGGGTTCAATAAATGGTTTCAGCTGCTGCTCTTTGCTTCCTGGCCTTTTTGTGCGTGTGAGAACAGAAGATACTTCACAGAATGATCCAGGGCTGGAAGGGACCTTAAAGATCAAGTTCCACCCCCCCTGCCATGGGCAGGGACACCTCCTGCCAGAGATTGCTCAAAGCCCCATCCAACCTGGTCTTGAACATCTCCAGGGATGGGGCCTCCACAACTGCCCTGGGCAACCTGTTCCAGTGTCCCACCACCCTCACACCAAAGAATTTCTTTCCAGGATCTCATCTGAATCTCCCCTCTTTCCATTTAAAACCATTACCCCTCATCCTATCGCTACACTCCCTGACAAAGAGTTCCTCCCTGTCTCTCCTGTAGCTCCTTTCAGATACTGGAAAGCTGCTACAAGGTCTCCCCAAACCTTCTGCTCTCCAAGCTGAACAAGCCCAGCTCCGTGCCCTTTGTAGACAGAGGTGCTCCAGCTCTCTGATCTTCTTTGTGGCCCTCCCCTGGACTTGCTGCAAGATGTCCACATTCATCCTCTGTCAAGGCCTCCAAAGCTGGACACAGAACCCCATTGATCCCAGAGCCCTCCAGCTCCACGAGCACAAACACCTAGAGAGGGAGGAAGGGGAAGGGATGACACAACCCACCCGTGCCCCAGCTGTTAGAGCGGCTGCAGGGGCCAGGCAAGTTCTTAACAGGCTTTCTCCAGGGTGGGTCAGGCTGCAGGAGGCACCACAGGACCCTGGCACCAGACTGAGCCCCAAAAAGAACCAAACCCAACCAGGGCCCAGACCAACAGCCTCAGGCTGGAGGAAGGTCAAGGCAAGGCCTGTTTGCTTACAATCTTTATTGAAGTCCATACAAAAGTTGCCAAAAAGTGAAAAAATACACTATATACAAAACCATTTTCCTTGTAAGGAGGAGTGTCCAAGGTTAAAGAATTATCATACTGTGCTTTCAACTGCAGCTCCTGATTCTGCTTGTGGCCTTTTCTCCGTCTAGAAGAAAAGAAAAGGTGGGTTGTTTTGGTTTTTTTTTTTTTTTTTTTTTTTTTAACAGAACACAAACCAACACAAACCCAACGCTGTCTCACAGCACCACTTCATGCAGCACTTTAAGGTTTCTGTGATTTAAAAGACCCAACTTGACTACGGGTGCTTTGCTGGTCTTCCCAGACCAAGGCTGGTCTAGAACACTGACAGCTGCAGCCCAGGTGATGAGCATTAACCCTGAGGGTGGAGGGGGGGGGAAACCACCTTGGGGGAAAGGCCCCAGGTTGTCCTTCAGCCCAGCTCAGACACCCAGCCCACATTTCTGTCCCACCCCACGGGCTGCAGGTCTCCACACACGGTGTTTTCCCAGCCCACAGCAACAGGGCACCATGACACCCATGTCCTGCCAACTGGGGGGAACACTCCCCACCTCATCTGGGAAGCTTTATGAAGACCAGAGGGCAATAGAACTGGTACATCTACTGGGCACAAACCCGTGCCTGAAGAGAGGGGGACAAGAAAGCAGGGCACAGGGTCCCGACTCAGCTGCCCACCTCCTCTTCCATCTTTTCTGCAACCTCTTTTCCACTGGGAGCTGCGTCACCGCCACCACCGCCGTTGACAGCCGGCTCCGGCTTGGATTTCTTAGCTTCCTTGTCGCCCTGTTGAGCCTCCTCCTCTGGTTTCCTCTGAAGACAAAATTATTTAGCCTTCACTATGTACAAATTGAAGTTTAAATATTTATGTATTTTTAGAAAGCATATCTAGATGTCATTGGGTGTTATCTACTCAACCTCTACTTGCCCGGTTCAAGACAAGTGTTAGGATTTGAGCAAAGCTCTGAGGATTTGGAGCAAAGTTCTCGACCACCAAGGACTTCCACCGAGTAGGTGCTGGTACCTACAGCACTGGATTAGCCTTAGTTGTAGTTTGGGAGGGAAACATCCAACCCTTGAGCCAGGTGAACAGTTACAGGGGCAGATTTAAAGGCACCTGTGATGTTTACAGATCACAGTTCCTCCAGGCAAACCTGAACTGCTAGAGGCCGACGTAACACAGGCCAGGCCGGGCAGGGCCTCAACCACACACAGAACTAGAACCAAGGTCCCATAAGGCACGATTATTTTTTGTTTTCCCCATGTTTGCAAACAGTTCTAGAAGAAGGACATGTGCCTTTAAAGGAACCCCGTGCTCAGTACATTTTATTACCTCAGTGAGAGGCCATTTGCTTTGCTATTTCCCCCCCTGCCCAGAGTCCAGTTCTCCATTTCCACTTGGAAAGAAGGGAACTCAACCCAGCCTGGTTGCTTGCTCTTTTTTGTTTGGGTTTTTTTTTTGGGGGGGGATGCTGGGGTTTATTTTTGGTTTTGTTTTTCTTTAGGATCTGCAGGTCCTCAGCAGAGGAAGGCACTTGTTCAGAAAGTGCCCGCAGAAGCCACACAAATCAGCTCGGGAGTCAAACCCCAGTGGCTCAGGCTGGACACTGGTGAACCACCGGGAACCGGTCTCCTGGAGGCCGGATGGTTCCCAGATTGAGTGGCTCCCAGTGGAAAGGAGTTTCATGCACTACTTCTGGTTGTACTCGTAGGAGCAAACCAGTGGCACTTTCACAGACTGTCTGTTCAACCAGGCATTTCCAGACTCACCTTTTTCCTGACGAGGTGAGAGATGTCTGTAACACACTGAGATGCACCATCAGCTGCTTTTCTTACTGGAATCTATCACAAGACATAACATCGTCATCACGTAAGTCACAGCCAACCCTAACCCTCAGAGCAGACAGGAATTCTCAACATCCAGCTTTTTAGATTAACTTACTGTGGAAACAGAACCACTGTCTTCACTTTGTGCAAAGCCAGATGTAGTTCCAACCTTAAAAAAAAAAAACAACAAGACCCAGCAGAACGAGTTCTGGTTATTTAGTCACACAAAATTGTGTACAACAGTTCAGGAAGGGGCAAAAAAAACCCCAACCCCCAACTTTTCCAGATCTCAAGGCTTTGCTCCGCTCCTACACCCGCACCCAGGACAGACAAAAAGCTCACAGTGATGGGACACTCATTCCATTCTCACTCTCGGCCGACTGACCAGTGCCAGCCCCACCACACTACATTGCTACAGAAGCCCATCAAATTCCACTTTAGACTGGAACAATTAATATCAGCATATTTACTAATTATCCTGCCTCTAGGTCTCAGCTGCCTCAGCTTCCTTCTCACAATCACAGCCCGGATCATTGGTGAGCAACCACCAGCCCCCCCCATCTGCATGATCAAATCTGAGCTCTTCCTGTTACTGGTTTACCAACTGGAGGAGTATTTGGTCAGAAGGAACCAGCAGGACACACTAACCAGAGTTGCTTTCAGTGCCAGCTCAGCTACTCTTGCGCTCTTTTGGGATTCCTTGGAATCTTCTATCTTTTCTTTAATTTCAGGAAGCAGCCCCTTCAGTTCTTCGATCTCTTTCTCATCTTCAGGGGACCCGCTTTCTGCCTTCTTTATTCGCTCAGTAAGCATGGCTGGGGTGAGACAGTCACAGCAAAAACATCAAGACAAAGCAGCTGCCCAGTTATCAACAGCCACGCAGCCAAGTGTCTGCTAAAACACAGTTTCAACAGTTCTGCTATTAGTATAGCTTGTTACCAGTTTCAGACCAGTAAAGATTCGCACAGCAAGGTAATAAGCTCACCCAACTACTTTTAGGGCAGTTAAAGTCTGCTTTGACTCGTGAAAGCCGTCACGTTCGCTAAGTGGTTGGAGAAACCCACTTACCCAGTCTCTTGTCGATGACCTCTATGGATTTACCGAACTGCAAGACGGCCTCATCGAACTGGCTGTTGTAGTGGTAGGCCAGGGCCAGCTGGTAGTGGCTCTCGGCCAGCAGGCGGTCGTGAGCCTCCAGGTACTTCTGCTGCAGGGCCAGGCAGGCCTGGAACTCTTCGATGGCCTGCGTGTAGTTTTCTATAGGACAAAGGCATAAGGTCTTTACAAACCACCCTCGTCCTTCCAAACAAGATCTAAACCCTTACGCGGTTACTCCGTACTTATTGCTCTCTGTACTGCCCAAACACAGAGCCACTGTTGAATACAGCGCCTGAGTTCAGCGACATTATCAAGTGACACCACTCACAGCCCAACGCTGTCACCCCACACGCATCTCCGAAGGTTTAGAGTCCAAGTTCCTCCAGTTCTCTCGAGTGCTTTCTCCATTTTCAGCACCACAGTAAACTGAGCAGCCAAGATAAAAACCAGGCAAACAAATCCTTGCTGTTTCACCTCCTGCCATTAATTGAGTGTAACTCAAACCCAGAGCAGAGGACATTCCCTGCTGCCACCCAGCCAAGGTGTTCTAATGACAAATAAACCATAACCTCCGTTTTGTAGCCCCTGTCCAGAAACCTGTCTTACTATTTCCAGTCCTTGCCATAGTGGAAGGTTACACCCTACTTGGATTTAACAACATTAATCAAGGATAGATAAGACACATTAGAAGGAACAAAGCCAAGTCTTGCTTCAACACTCCCTTTTTTTTTGTCCTCATGTGTAACACATCAGCGTCCTCCCTGACCATGCCCTGATGTTTTGGAAAGTCCAGGAGAATCGCCCATTTATTTATTTATCTGCAGTCTTTGTGTTTTGGAACTGGTACGGTACCAGCACCTCCCACTGAGCCCAGTGACTCACTGGTTCAATAAGGAGAGAGTCCTTCCCAGTGTCTGAAGCTACATAGACCTCGCCTACCAAGCGGAACAGGGAGCTGGTTTTCATCTGGCAACACATCACTTCTTACTCAGAGTGTTCTTTCCCTGTTCCGGAAAAGCACGTTTAGGGCATTGACTTGTTCATCCATTGATTCTAGAGCTTCTCCGATGGCATTATCATAATTAAACAACACACATTGTGTTTTCACCTTAACAATCTTAAGCTGCCTCCACTCGTTTTAAAGTAAGAAACAGCAAAGAGCAGCAAATGGAACCGTGCGTGAGAATTAGTGTCACTTACCAGATTCAATGCTAACTTCCCCTAACTTCAGATGAGCTTGAGCTGCGTGGAGCTGAGCTTCTTTTGTTTCTTGTCTAAATTAAGGGAGGAAAAAGAAATCTTAAAAAATCTTATCAGATTATGCCACCCCCTAATTTCCAATTACTTCCTCTAGCAGATATTCAAATTAGGACTTAAGCCTTTACCTCTTGTAGATGACTTTTGCTAACTCCAGCATGTCCCAGGCTAGCTCAAGATTCCCAACTTCATCCTCCTCACTTTCCTGTAAAGACTAGAAATGCATTAAAGATTAAGTGACTTGGTTACATCTCACCAAACACCACTAAGTTTTAAGCACTGTTCTCAAGGAGTAAGGTTCTTTAAGTGAAAAAGAACACACAGAAGAGGTTATTGCATCAACTGAGAATTTGCCTGCAGTGAAGGTGTTTTAAAATGGAACACACACACACACACTGTTAGTTGATATAGTCTTAATTCTTTTAGTTCTTTTTTTTTTCCCCCAGAAGAAATTACTTCCGGTGAGGGTGGTGAGACACTGGAGCAGGCTGCCCAGGGAAGCTGTGGGAGCCCCATCCCTGGAGATGTTCAAGGCCAGGCTGGATGGGCCTTTGAGCAACCTGCTCTAGTGGGAGGTGTCCCTGCCCATGGCAGGGGGGTTGGAACTCGTTGATCTTCAAGGTCCCTTCCAACCTGAACCGTTCTATGATTACCCTAAGAGTAAGCCTTTGTTTAAGGTGCTGTTTAGATGAATCAAAAGCTAAATAAAGGAGCTGATGTTCCATTTATTTTTTTAAATGAGCTTTTGGACATCATTAGTCTAGTCTGAGGCAGAGCCAGATATGCTACTCAGGACAGCTACACAGCGTGCTCAGTACCACACTCTAACAGGCTTCAGCTTTTTCTAGTTGTTTTGATTGCTACATCAAGGTTAACACCTCAGATTTAAGCAGCTCTACACACTTCCCACTGAACCTTCATCTTAATCATGGTTTATTAGGCTGGGTGCATTCAACATTCAGTGAGACAACAACAAAACAAGTCAAGAATAAACCGTTAGAAGTAACTAACCTTAGTGCCAAGCTAAAGCAGCTGCCCCTGCACTATTCATCAGGCTGCCTGAGTCTACAGACAGAGCCAAGCAAGACACCACAACGCAGACAACACACAATACTGCCCCTTCCTTAGGCTATACTGGTTTTCAAAAGTAATTTCCTACACAGGACTAAATGAGACACGAGTGAGCTTTTATGAAGACATTAACACGACATTTAGACTAATACTGCACTCTTCCAGGAGCGCTGGTATCAGAGCTGAGCAGTCTCACCTTCTCTTCCACTGCCAATTCATTCTCCTTATCATCTTCAGCTTTATCGTTTTCTTTATCTTCCTCTTCAGATTCTTCTGTTTCTACAAGGCAAGTAGGTGAGTAACAACAAGTGTTCTACGCTCACTTCACACGGAGTCAGGAAGAATGTATTCTATCCAGCCCTCATCCTTCCAGTGACAGGTTAGATGTGTGAGGCAAGAAGAGCACAGATACATTAAATTCCCCCTCAGCAGCAGCCATCTTGCTGAAAATTTTATGCACTGTAGGCTAACGCAGTTCCAGGCCAAGTCCTTGCTTTTAAGTTTAACTTTCATACTACCCAGAACAGAAACTTACCTAGAATTCAGTTCTCACAAATGCATTGTGCAGTCCCACTGAAGCCATGGGATCCTGAGCAGCCCTGGAGGCACTGGTCAGTTGCTGGACTTGAGGCTACAGATAACAAGCATTTTCAGCAAGATAGCTGCCAAGCTGGGTACGAATAACACTGACTCTGAACACATGTTCCTCCCATCAGACATTTAAAGTGGCAATGTTATTAATGAATCTGCTCTTGTGTAGCACTGATTTGACTCCTGATGCTGTATGGGAGTGTCACATCATCTATTCTACATGTAGAAAACATTTTTGGGAAGACATGCAGTGGAGAAGTATGGCTGATAACTTTATAGAGTATTGGTTGACTTCCGTGCTGAAGTCACACAATTAATTCCTGTATCAGGACCACTGACTATTTCCAGAATAACAGGAGCTTGATGGGGTGAAGATTCCAAAATGCACACACCTACCACTCAGAGGGCCAAACCTGTAAGTACGAGGACAGCTTGATCAAAGGTAAAACAGAAGAGCTGTTGGAAAGCTGAAGTAAGTTTTAGGTAGTGGAAGGAGTTTGGAACGACCAGGAATCAGACCTGGACATTCAAGCAAGTCCTCACACCAACAGAGTTGGAATGAAAGGAAGCAGTATGCATAGGTAAACAGCCTTCCACAGAATGATGAGGAGTGGATAACTACTCTGAGTTTATCTTCAGTCACACTCTGTCCAAACTCCTTGCTAGGAAGCTGCTTCACCACTCTGAGTGTCTTTGTGCTCAGCAGCACAACTCCTTTCAGTGTGCAGAAGTCTCTAGCCACAGCATTTGCCACTCCTAAAATAAGGCTCTTCCTGTGGAGCTGAGCTACCGACAAAATTTCAATTATCAGCTCATCAATCAACTTGTGCAACAGAAAGCACAGGCCTAGTAAGACCATGCAAGCTGTAGTTCAAAGCATACAAGTTCTACTAGGTTACTTTAACATAATCCTGAAGGCAGCTACAATGAAGCAGAACGGCAGAAAAAGCTGGATAGCTGGAAGACTGTACGAGACAGCACAGCAATAAGCCTTGGGGTTCCCAGGCAAATTAAGTTTAGCCTCACCAACTGAATTCTCACTTGCAATTACCACCAGAAAGACTCAAATGGAGAATTCCACCCCAAAATTTACTATTTCGTCACATATTCAGCTGTTCTTATTTTTCTGCTCCACTGTTTTAAAATAGGGTCATAACCAGAGGCAACTTGTGCTTCAAGTTATCTGAAGGTTAGTACAATAAACCCAGACACATGCAAGTGAACATCCATTCAGTATTCTCCACCAGCCGAGCCATGACTTACACATTTCACAGGGCTGTAAGTTTGCTTTCAAGTAAGATTTGCTTTGCAGTTAGTTAAGCGTTAGTCTAGAGAAACTGAGACTATTCACTATTCCTTGAAACTTTACTTGGATGTAAAAATCCTTCAAAAGCCCCTTTACTGTGCCTTTTCCTTATTCTAAGGCAAACAGAAAATTCTGAATGGAACACTTTTTACCCATTGTTAGCCAAATCCATCAAGTCATCCACCCACAAGTACTTTTCTCCTCTCACTGTTACCTTCGCCCTCTTCCATCAGGTCATCTTTCTCTTCTTTTTCTACCTTAGCACCGTCACCCTCTTCCATCAGGCCATCTCTCTTTTCCTCTTTCTCTACCTTAGCAGCTACTTCAGCCTTTTCTTCCATGTCATTAGATGGATCTTTGCCCTCTGTGGGCACAGGCTCCTTTGATGACTCCGTCTCTTTGGATTCATCTGGTTTCTCTTCTGTAGCCTTCTCTACCAGCTCTTCTTTCTCCTCCACCTTCTTCCATTCAGGTGCCTCTGCCTCCCCTTCTGCAGCTTCTTTCTGCTCCACAGCAGCTGCTGCCTGCCCTTCTGCTGCCACTTCTTGTGCTACTGCCTTCTCTTCCACAGCTGCCTCTGCCTGCCCTTCTACAGCCTCTCCATTTTCCACAGCTGTCTCTTTTTCTGCTGCTTCTGCTGCTGCCTGCTCTCCTGCCTCTCCTTTCTCTTCCACAGACGCTTCTCCAGCTGCAGCCTCTTCCACAGCTGCTTTGGCCTCCTTGTCTGATACTTCTGCCATTCTTTCCTTCTCCTCAGTTGTCTCTGCTACCTTGTCTTCAGGCACCATCTTCTGCTCTTTTTCCACTATCTTCTCTTCCACAGTTGCCTCCTCTTTTGTAGCCTCCTTTTCCACAGCTACCTGTTGCTTCTGCTCTTCTGAAGGGACTTCTTTTTCCACAGAATCCTCCATCTTCTCTGCAGCTTTTTCAGACTCTACATCCTTGTCAGCAACTGCTTCTTCTGTTGGTTTTTCTTCTGTGATCTCTTTCATTTCGACATCCTCCTCTTTGATTTCTTTCTCAGACAGTACCGGAGTCTCTTCTGCAGATTTTTTGGCCTCTTCTTTTTCCCCCATGGCGTTATAAACCTGTTCTCTCAACTCCTCCCTTGCTTCTTCTACATGATTGAGGAAGCATAAACATTTCTTCGAGTTTAGTGATAAAGACATTAACGGGCACTGACAATAACCACCCTCAGACCCTCCAAGTGTGTTTGTTGGTTTGCCATCACAGTTAGATGACATTCCTAAAAGCTCCATTTTCCAAGTACAAGGCATTAGGACACAACCAACATCATAACTGGAACTAAGTAAACCCCTTCCCCACTCTGCATTATTGCAAGCGGCCGCTCAAGCAGTGTGCAGTTTTGCGCGCCAGCGTTTTTAGTCACAGCTAAGCAAGAGGTGCCAGTGTTTTAATAGTCTGGATTGACAGGAATTCCTGTATTATCTCCAGCTGCAGGGAATATCAAATAGTTACTGTTCTTGGACTTTACAGAGATTCTGGCCTGTCCTCCTACACAGACTGTACTGCTACGGGGTTACAAAGCAGTTCAAGCCAGCTGTGAAGCTTAAGAAAGTAAGTTTGAATGCAGCGTTTCTGGACACAAGACACCTGGTGACCTTTTACACATGCTTTCAGTGACCAGTTCCTTGCAGAAGTTTAAGATTTTGTTCAATCAGCACCAAAAAAAAACAAACCCAAAACCAAACCAAAACCAAGAAGAGTCCATTCAGGCTGCTAAGACTTTCAACAGAATGATTCAAGCTACCTACGGTACCAGTGGACTGAACTAGGATCATTTGGACAAGAAAAGGCACCCTGGGTGCCTCCACAACACAGCAAACAGCTTTACATACCATCAACAGCTGGTAACGTGGAATCATCCTCAGCTTTTTCTCCTTCCTCTTCAACCTGCACCCCTTCCAAGGCATTTCCCAGCACACCGTTTTCCATTCTGAAGAGAACAAGAGGTTGTTATCCCTCAGCTCGTGCAGTAACGCAGTTGTAACTGCACAATCTGCAATGCCATGGCCCATCCCACCCAGTGCAACCCCGTCTATGAGGATGAAATCCTGTTTACACCAATAACCATTTGACTATATTTCTCCTGATCAAATGAGAAACTGTTAGCATACCTTGCCAACTCCAGGAGAGACTTGCCATAGTAAAAAAAAGCTTCTGCACACTCATCCGCTGTCTCACCGTATTTTTTACCCCTACAAAAGTAATGAAGAATTATTTGCCTGTGCCCACTTTAGATTTTGATAAATGAACTTGAAGGCTAAGAATTCACGGACAGGAAGAATCAGTTTCTTAGCTCATCTCCCATTGTTTCAAACAAATAACAAATGCTTCTCTCGCTTATCTCAGACATCCAGCAAAGCAAATACTCTAAAACCCGAAGGGGTATCACTCTCAAGACTGACCAAGACACAGAAAACAAGTTGCTAGCAAGTAACACTATCCCATTATTTTCCTATTAACAGACATAGACTGTGAAATATAATATGAAATCTCTCTTCCTCATTAGGGAACTGCACTGGCCATGGCTATCACAAGAGCTGTCCAAATTGTACACCAACTACAGCACTGTTCAACACCTGGGTTTATTTAAATAGTTTGTCCTCTCCTCGGTTGTATTATGAATACAGCAGCATAGCCAAGGTAAAAGTCTTCATCTTTCTTGTAAGAGCGTCATCAGTACAGTCACACTGAAAACCAAGACCAGTAAAAACACACAGAACATTCTACTACTCACAGTAAACTTGCAGCTTCCTGAAACGCATTAACAGCGGCCGGAATATTTCCCATTACCAAGTGTTTCTGTCCTAAACCCAACAGTTTCTTTGATTCTCCGTCCACATCGATACTGGAGAAAGGGGGACAAAAATAAATCAAATACAGGATTTGGTTAGTTTCCATAGTAATTTCATATCCAGCTTTCAAAACCTAGTCACTTTTAGCCATCAGCGAGTTGCACGTTACACTGGTTGTAGCTACCAAGGTGTGTGTGTTTGGGTTGGTTTGTTTAAATCTGAACCATCTTTTAGCTCCGACGACTGAAAACAGACAGGTTAATTTTAACTACCTGTTGCAAGAAGCTGGTAGCAGAAACTGATACAATAGCTCCTAAAGAATATACTTTAGGAGTACACCAATATAATGCTGAGTACCATAGTGTTTCACCACACTCCAATGTCAGCAAAGCCAAGAATAAACCCAAGTTACAAGTTCCCATAGCACAGCATGACACATTTAAAAACAACAGATGCATGTCCTGTTTCAGCTCAGCGCATCTCACAGAGCTGTGTTTCCAAGAAGGTCCAACCCAGACCATCCTGGAGTAGGACAAAGAGAAGTGCTACTACTTGCTAGTCACACACTTGTTACTGCCTCAATGCTCCCCCAGCACTAGCTCACAGATGGAGAATTTCCCAAAAGCAGCTGGTATATGGGCATTGAAAGGTTTTTTTGTCAGAATAGATTTGGGCAAATTACTGGTGGGCACAAGTTTCATCACCTCCATCTGTTAAGCTTCAAGCCTAATTACACAATTTGAAGGGTGACCTTTTTGCTTCACTCAATAACCCCTAAATTTTGTGTTATTTAGTAACTGACAATGCTGACTCCCATCTCACCTGTCTGTCTTGTCTGTGGATGTGGAAGGAGCTGCCAATTCCTCTTCCATCCTGCAAACAAAATATTGAATAAGTGTTTATAACAGGCGACTCATTTCATGGCAAGAACTGAGGTCTCAGAGGCACGAAACCAGAGCCAGGAGCTTTCATATGATCAGCCATCTAGAGTGAGTTCAATCTAGATGTCTTCTGGAGAAATACAGAACAGCAGGGGTTGGAAGGCACCTTTGGAGATCATCTAGTCCAACCCTCCTGCCAAAGCAGGGTCACCCACAGCAGGCTGGATAGGAACGCATCCAGGTGAGTTTTGTATGTCTCCAGAGAAGGAGACTCCACCACTTCTCTGAGGCAGCCCATTGCAGGGCTCTGGGACCCTCAAAGTATAGTTTATCCTCATGCTGAGATAGAATTTCCTGTGTTCCAGTTTGTGCCCCTTGTGCTGTTACTGGGAACCACTGAGAACAGTCTGGCCCCATCCTCTTGACACTCACTCTTTACATATTGATAAGCATTAATGAGATCCCCTCTCAGTCTTTTCTTCTCCGGACCAAACTGACCCAGGTCCTCTCTGCCCTTCCTTATAACAGGGGTGCTCCATTCCCTTGATTGCCTTCATAGCCCTCCACTGGACTCCGTCCAGTAGCTTCCTGCCTAATTAGTTTCAGTCAATTGTTTATTGTTTAAAATGAAGGACCTACTAGGAAAACAGATGCTTTTAGGTCGTATCAGACTAAGCCTCACCTATAAGTCTGGTGCCTCAAATCCAGGCCCACCTGCCCCGCCAGCCGCTCGCCCACAAGAGTGATCCCCACGCACACCCGCGGCACGGAACAAAAACGAAAACCTCCAAATCCGGTGTTTTGCACAGCCTTTCCAGTCAGAAAAGCGGAGATGTGCCCGTGGCGCCCGTCTCCGGGGGCTCCCCACGGCCACCCCCCGGCCGGGGGCGGGGCGGCCGCACAGCTGACAAGACGCCGCGGGCAGAACAAAGGCCGGTGTGTCCTGTCCCCGTCGCCCCCCGCCCCTCTTCCCTCACCGCCCCTCACAGACAATGGCGCCTTT
>VXBJ01003467.1:732968-772718 GCA_013400055.1 Nycticryphes semicollaris
TCACAGACAATGGCGCCTTTCCCGCCGTGCCCCTGGTCCCGCCCCTCGCCATTGGCGCCAAACCCCGGCGGCGGCTCCTGACGGGCTGGCGGTCCGGCGTCACGTGACGCCGCAGGACCACCCACCCCCNGCCCTACCTCGTCGGTGAGGCTGGCGCAGGTTCAACGCCGGGGGGAGCGGCGGTGGTGACAGCAGCCGAGGATTGCATGTGAGAACAACCGAAGCAAGGGGCGGCGGCGGCCGAGTGCAGACCCCGGCCCCGCCGGCTGCCTATATACCCCCGAGGACACGCCCCGACCCGCCCGGCGGCGCGCGCACGCCGTGGGGGAAACTACCCCTCCCGGCATGCCCCGCGCCCTCCCGCCGTCGGACGCTGAGGGAACGTCGCCGCGCGGGGCCTGCCGGGGAATGTAGTCCTGCGGGATAGTGTCGCAGCGTGAGGTATGCTGGGAAGTGTAGTGCCATGGGGAGCAACGGGTGTTTTGTCGGTGCTGCCGCCAGACACGCTGGGAAATGTAGTCCGCCGAGCTGTGCGGGCCCCGGGGCGGTGCGAGGGCCCCGCTACCTTGCTCCTTACTGCCCCCGGGGGAGGACACCGTATGACGGCGGGGAGCCCTGCGCGTTGTCAGGGACCCGCGCCCCGGCAGCGGCCTCAGCCGGTTGAAGGTCATCCGGACCCAGCTCCGGCTTCGCTGGGGCAGGCGCTTCGCCTTCCCCACAGCCCACCAGCCAGGGCAGACATGGCTGCGGCGGCCCTGGCGGTCCAGAGCTCCGGGGAAACCTCCCACAGCGGCAGCAGAACGGACAGTGACACCGGAGGGCTCATTTCCCCCTTTATTTCGAGACAGAAGTTCACCAGCTTCAACTGTGCCACGTTACTCCTTGCGGGGACAAGAGCTGGGAATGGTGGGTTTGATACCGATACAGAATTAATCTGCTTTTCTTGGGAATTCTCTTGATTAGAGAAGCGACTAGAAAAAAGGTGATTGGGGCCCTGACATTAGAGAAGGGGAGGGGAAAAAACAACTCTCAGAGTCATACACAGAGTACAGTATTTATTTAAGACATGCAGGTAGAAACACACGCAACAAAAGCTGCTTTTCCCATCAGGATGACTCTGCTGTTAATGCTCTACACGACGGTGGCGCCTGCAAAGTGAGATTGCTTCTCTACTGCTTTGCAGCAAGAACTGTATTCAAAGTCACCCCTGTTCGATTAGAGTAACAAAAAAAAAAAATAAAAACAACAGGGATTTCATTTCCCTTCGAAGAAAACATCCAGTCTCCTAAAGAATCTTAACTGAGCTGTAATAGCTTTCTCCAGCTGAGGTAAATTCAGCAGGAATTAGGAAACGCTTTACGGAAGAAAAGAAATTCTTTACATTTTACCTAGGGATTACAAAAGGCGATAAACAGGTTTGTTCCAGTTCAGCCCCACGCTGTGAGGCCCAGGGCAGGAAATACTTGAGGAGACATTACACTTGAGGTGAATATAGAGTTACTACAGGCCTAACAAACGAGGTTATCAAAACGAAAAGAATCCAATTCTTTAACTTTTGAACTATGTGGATGCAGAGGATTAATTTCTGCAATTCTATGTTTGTTACTGCTATAGGAAAAATGAAAAATAACTGCTCTTTATTTCACTTAAGGCCAGTTAAGCCTTCTTTATCCAGCAGCCTAGGAGGAGTCCTGCCTATGGCTGGCTCTGAATAGCATCAACAGATCTGAAAGAGTTCCTTTGTTTTAAATCCCAGAGGCCTGTAGAAACTCCTCCTTGCTACCCAGTCTGCACCAAGGCAAGTGAACATTAATGCTATTTTACAGGTAGAGAAAACCAAAATAAAGTGTTAAGGTTGCTAAGGCCACAGAAGGCATCGCCATCAGAGCGCTGGTAGGTACTAACACCTCAGTCCCTGGGTACTCAGAGAGCTGGATAATCCATCGAGAGGGCGAAACAAACTAAAACCCTTGTCAGTGCTAGAGCTCCAGTCCTGCTCAACTCTGTATCAGCGCTTGGGGAAATTAGTCCCTGCCAGGGAGTAACGTGGAGACAAGACAAGTGGGAAAAGAGAGGCCCAGGAAAGGCAAAGCACTTGCTGGGTGACAGCAGCAGGTCAGCAGTAGAAGAGGAGATGGGACCGGCGCTCCCAAGCATCAGCCCAGGCAGCAGTCAAAAAAGTGACATTAAAATGGGAAAAGACCCGCTGACAGATCTTTGCTCTTACTGTACAGTCAGACACTAAATTTTGTGACCTTCCAGAACTCAAACCGGACATGTTTGGTAAGGAGACACTGGGTAACTTCACAGTAAAAGCAGGACGTTTTTCTACATGACTTGCTAAAAAGTTCTTGAGCCTTTTGCCACAGGACAATCAGACCTATTGTCAGAGCTCAAACCTATCCACATGGCAAGCAACACAGAGGATTGCCCTGAAGGCCTGCTCCGGGGTATGCATTTATTCTCCTCAAATCTACAGGCAAACTGAGAGGAAATAGAGAATTTTAGGTCCCACAAAAACCCTAAAGTGGATGAAAAGCACTGGGCATGGCTGGTTACTCGGGCTTTAATGAATGGTTTATGGACATAGTGCAACTGTAGCACGTTTCACTTTATTCCACATACAGAAAAATATTAATAAAGATATCAAAGTTGATGGCTGAGCAGTTGTTTAGTCTTAAATGCTTTCATGCCTTCATACCCCCCCTGCCCCGTGCCACTCTTTTTTTCATGGTCAGTCATAACTACAGCTTTCAAAACGGTTTCACAGGCACTAAACACAAAGTGCTGCCCAAGCCTGACAATGACATGTTTGGAACTTGAATTAGACTCCCCCACTCTTTATCTAATCCCCCTAAGATTTGATGCTTGCTTTTTTTTTTTTTTTTTAATTATTATTGTTGTAAAAAATCCACAAACTTTGACATGGAAACCACCGTATCTCCAGAAAGGAGGTCAATTCGAAGCAGTGCACTGTAAGTAACCCACTCAGGAAGGAAGGTTTGATTTGGACAGATTATTTTTTTTTTTTTTGACAAATTTTGGCAACAATTACTTTGTGGAAGAGCACACAGAGGAGCATGTAACTCTAACACCTGATTTTCTAGTAGTTAGTAGGGGTCATTGAAGGGGTAATGGGGATGTCCGGCATCTCTTGCTACTAGCTTTCCATTCACCTGTGAAGTAAAGAGACAGACTCATGTCAGAAAGATAAAAATCCATTCTTACTCTAAGTTTCAAATTCTGCAAGGTTTAGATTCCCAAATCTTCATATTCCAAACATCTGGGAGCACCTTTTCCAGCTTAAACAAGAGTTGTTCCCTCTACCCCTGAGTCCTCTTATCCTTTCTTGAAAAAAAGAAAAAAATTTTTAAAAAAAGAGAGAGGTTTCTGTAGCCTCCAGCAAGAACCTTTCTCCCAGCTGTTGAGGCTTAAAGTATTAGATTAAATATAGTTAAAAGCCTTTTGGCTTGTAGCCATCGTTAAGTAAGCATCGTAACATGCACACTTCATGTCTGAGCTTTTGCCCATGTTTCCACGATGGGAGAGCTGCCGGGCTGTCAATTTTACAGCTGGGTAAGATGAAACACACTGAATAGCTTGTTCAGGGTCACGTTAACTGTGTCACTCAACTCCTTCATAGCCTTTTTTGTTTAAGAACGTTTCCAGGGAAGACCAGCTTCTCCAGCTGTAAGATGGGAATACCGAAACTGACGTTCACAGAAAACGAAAGAGGCTCAGGCTGACCCAAAAGCAAACGTGGCCACGCAGAAGTCTGTTCCTACATCCCAACTCCAAGCATTCAGATGCATGTGTCGCGTTGATAATTGCATTAAGTCCATCACAACACCAAAGAGCTGAGGTAAAACCTTGCTCCTCATGTGTAATGTTTGAGGAAACCAAAGCGCAGCATTGGCAGATACACACCTCCCTGGGTGACAGACTACCCCCATCCAGCTAAAACTTACACTACGCAACTAATGACTGAATAACAATTAATGTTAGAGAAATCATTGATTGTTGTACGTATAAATGTGATGTTAGAGGTCACTAAAAATGCTACAGGAGCGGAGGGAATCACAGAGACTTTCAAACCAAGCATCCACTAGCAACGGTCCCTATTAGCTTTCGGTCTACACACCTGCATTTTAAAGCAACGACTGGAATCCCTAGTAATGAGTCGTCTACCGTGAAGACTACTGAGGTGTGAAATGAGTCACTTGGGGGCACTACAGAGCAGAAAACTAAGATGTCACATTTGACTGATGCTCAGGTTAAAATAAAATAAAGCTGAAGATATCAACCGAAGGCAATCCTTAAATCTGTGGACAAAAGCATCACAGTATCTTCAGGTTTACTCATCCTCTTGTGAGCCCACAGCTTCCTCATGTTCCAAGGATTGGTATTCCTCATTTTTTCCCCCCAGTTTCTTTCCCCTGCATATTTCGCTACTCTGAACAGCTCCTCAGATACGCGTTCTTGTTTGCGGCATGCCAAGACAGCAGCTGCCTGAAGCCATAATTCGCATCACTGATTCCAGGCTACCCCAGGAATTTGGAAGAAGGAGGAGGGAGAACATCAGCAGTGAACACACTGCAGGTCAGCTGTAGACAACTATCAAAAATATGCATCATCATGCGTATAGCACCATCACTCCTCCTCTTCTGGCTTGCTGCTCATTCAAGTTTCACTAAGTATATTCCTTGACCAATTATGTGCTTCCAAAAGTTTGGATTTCAGGCTGGTGCAAGGTAATTTCTGACTTATGTCCAGATAATTAACTGTTAAAGCATAAGGCAATTTAAATTGTCTACGTGCAATGTAAAAGCCTCTCCCCAGGCTTTAAATAAAAAACACAGTGTTTAGAAGAGCGGTACAACTGTAAGAACTGGTGTTTATATATCACAGAAGTAGAGCAAGGAAAAACTGTCTCATCAGTTACGACAGGAGCTCTGATATCGCTGCCATATCACGCTTTGAAATCCAGGCACTGTTAAGTTAGATTCAGAGAGGAGATAGGCATGAAAGGTTAGACGGGAATTTTAATTCACAGTTGATGAAAATTCTTCCCAATAAGCCCAGAAGGGATGGGCAGGAGACAAAAGGTTCCGCTAGAGATCTTGCAGCTACAGAGTCGTGTTTAATTCCCCTCATCTCGCTTCTTCCTGTCTTGTTATCTGACAATATGGCAATATCTTTGAAGCTCAGCTGCATCACATTCACCCTTTTTATAGCTGGATAGGCTGGCACTTTGAACTGTATTTCATCTCTTCTTTGTGAATCACTGTGATCTGATCAGGTCTCCCAGGTAACAAAAGCACATGAATTATTCCCAGCTTGTCCAAGCTGGGCTACATTCTAATGTATTCTGCATTTTCATTAACAAAACAACTTTGTTTGCAGCAGGAGTAGCAAAACACTTGAAAGAAACACACTGTCAGCAGCAGGTGTGCTTGTCACGACCACATTCAGGGAGATCAGCAGCTAAGCTTACAGTTTGGTGTACAGACTCCTGATCCATAAACACAAAGACAATTTTGGTTGCAGGGACGTGGGGGTTGATATTTACCCATGCACACACAGGGAAGCAACCCTACACGTTAAAAGGCACGGCCTTGAAGCTGTTGTGAGCCCCAGCCTGACAGTGAAAGCTGTTAACAAGTACCTACCCTTGATATGAGAAAGTCATTCACCACACATCCGCAACTTCTCTTTTCTGACTCAGACTAGTCACTGATACGCCCTCAAGTACTCAAAAAAGTTTTAACAACAAATCCTGGAGAAAAACTTTCCCTGAAGAATTCCTACAGCCAGAGTAAGAAGAGTAATTCACAGGCAGACAAACAGCTGGAAAGGCAGGAGTATGCTTGACATCTTCCACATTTGCAGAGACCTAGTGTATCTATGCAGTGTACTGTACGCTAGAGAAGGGATAAATCACTTCAGACTCTTTATTGCACAGTTGCCATAGGTTGGTCAGTGACCCACCAGGGAAAGGCAACAGCTCTCTGTTGTATAGTCAGAGGCAGGACAATAAGAAATGAAAAGCACTATAAAAACAGCAGACAACAAGACACTGAAATTGAAACTACTTTTTTTTTTTTTTAGTGGGAGGAAAAGGACAACATTAGGTCCTTTAATATAAGAAAAGAAAGACCAAGAAGTCTTCAACGCTTGGTTTCTCTAAAATCAGACTGGCATCTGATAGCACACAAGATGAAGCTTCATGTGATAGAGTAAACTAACGATGCTAAAAAATATTGCGGCTAATGGATTTGGGAAGAAAAATAACACAGCCTAAGCCAACTTAGAAAGGTCACAACAGCAGACTCCAACAGGGAGGACATTCAGTGGAGTTGGAGTTAGAGGTACTTCGGAAGGAATGCCATTGACATTAGCCTATTTGTACATGAGATGAACAAAACAGCAAGAGTTTTGTGAGACGAAGTAAAATGGGACTCTGGCTAAAGGTCCATGGACAGGTCAGTAATGAGAACTCAAGGGAGCCATCAGTGGCCACAGCAGAAGAGGAAAAACTTTCAAAAAGCTCCCTTTGTGTGCCCAGCTTTTGAAAAATTCTTTCATTTCAGATACCCTAAAAAGATATAGTGCTCTTATTCATAATAGATCTGACAGGGACAGTGAAAGGAAGAAAACTGCAGAAACCCCAAGCTGTGTCCACATGGACATAACCAAAACTATTAGAAACTTGAGAAATTTACCGTAATCATTGGCACAATGTAACGCCAGTTTTTATTCAGGCTTCCAATGTGGCTCATCTCCTCATCTGTGAGGCTGAAATCAAACACCTGAGAACAAAAGCAAGAGGCTTTATTCAATAGCAATAGATTTTTCATATTTAATTTATGTTGAGTTTTTCTTCTTGGTTTTGTTTATTTTCTAAGTCACAACCATCCTCTTGTGCTGGGGATTTCTCCAGAGATCCACAAGCAATAAAGCTGACTTAAAGGCAAAATGTTTCCACTTCTCAAACACCCAGGACAGAATGGAACAGCACCAGTAACTTGAGATACTGCTGACTATTTCAGTGTTTAATTTCAGATGACAAATGCAACACCACAGTTGTAACTGATGCAAACACACATAAGAATGGAGTAAGTTATTAAGCTGTAGTTACCTTACCTTTCTTTTGCATTTTCTCAAATAAAACCTACATGCTGTATTAGAATTGCAAGATGTTTAAACCCAAGTAAATTAAACATAATGGAACTTGTAGTATTTCAAACACCTTCAGAAGTTGCAACTTCAGTAAGTCTGAGCCTCAAACAGACGGAATTCCCATGAAACGCTGATGAACAGAATTTATGTATCTGCAAGAATCTTGGCTTTAGACAGTATCAGTTTGTCTTCTGTTCATAAGTATCAACTTTATAACAAACATCAAAACAAAGGCTTAAAGCCTGAGGTGTTCAGTCACTTGCCAGCTCTAAGCTTACACTGATGATACATACACCACCCTTCCACAAAGATAAAAAGCAGTAGGACTGTTCCTCCAAGCGCTGCCTATTCAGTCAATTTTATGTTCCTATGAAGATCTAAATCTTGAGTAACTGCAGAGTTGGCTGGAATTTTTTGACATTTCTAGCAGCAAACTACATGGCAGAAATTGGTTTAATGGGAGTAACAGTTACAGAAACAATCCTTAACTTAAAAATAAGTATGTAACCAGTACAGCCAATCTGTATGATTAAGGGCTGAAAAATGATGACAGGAGATGACTCAGAGACTTCTTTCCAAATTATTGGAAGTCAGAGTTTTTAAATAATTTCTAAAGCAAACTGTGTCAGAGCAGAAGTGAATCACACTAATTCTGTTCCTTCATCATCATTAGAATAGCAGTTTGCTGCAGAAAGAGTCACCAGCCTTCACTTGCAGGGTGAAACAACTGTTATTCATAAATAAGAACTATTAAACACCATTAAAAGACTCCATTGTTCAATAAAGTTGTATCTCAGATAAATTTCAGTAAAGATTTTTAATTTGGACTTTTACCAAGGACACACTTTATCTTTTGGTAACAAGACCGTGCCTGTGCGCTGATGTGCGCACACACACACACTTAGAGGCTTAAAACATTTTTTTAATTTTTTTTTCTCCCCCAAATTCTTCACCCTCCCTTCTCAGCACGTGCATACATTGATGAACAAGTATGACTCAAGTGCTTCAGCTTGTTGCTCTGTAAGCAGTAGGAAAGCGTACTACTCAGATGAAAAAGCATTGCTGAAAACTCCTTTTCTCAATTTAAACTTACCTGGACATTCTGCTGAATGCGAGCGGGAGTGACACTCTTGGGAATGGCAACCACTTTACGCTGCACTTGCCATCTGTTAAAAGAAGGAGGAGAGAGCTTTTCTGTGCATGCATCCCAAGAATATTTATTTTGGTTGAGTAATAATCTGTGGCAGCAGAGATGCCACTTATATTTCTATGTGAAATAAAAATACCCAGAAGAAGCCTGACTGACTACTGTATTGTATTAAGACGTAGTATGCCCAAGCTGAAGCAAAACAGTAGCCACTGGGCTAATCAATGAGAGGGAGATGCTCAGGCCCTTTGAACAAGCAAGCAAACACAAGGTGCTTTAAGCTAGAAACCCAAGAAACAGTCAGAAAAAGGTACTTGAGCATTTTATGCAAGTTCTAACATGACAACCTCTTGGAGACTAGAAGAAAACCCAGATCCCTCAAGTGCCTGTTTAGTGCCTTCAGCCCTAAAGTCTTGGACACATTCAGCTGGTAGGGTAACTTGCTGCTGCCCAAGGCTGTATTGCAATATTGATAGACACAGAGCCAGGCAAAAAATGAGGAGAAAAATCCAATTTTACTTTACAAGGTGCTGATCACATTCTGGATATCACTCAATCATCTTGTTTCCCAGTATCCAGTAGCTGGCTTTTGCCTTATAAAAACAAAAAAGCAAACGGTTCTTCAGTGTGAAGAAGGAAGGTCCCTCCCTCAGCCCCTCTTCCTGGCAGCCCATTTGAATGCAGGAGCAAGAGCTCAAAGGGTTCAAGCAACTGGCTATGGATGAATTCAGTGAGTGGCACTCCAATGTGGTACACTGTTGCCTTAATCGTCCTACTGCTATTCCACAGGAAAAAAACCCAACCAAAACACCAAAACAAAACAAAAGTAGCAAACTGTCCCAGACACAGATCCAGGCACTGAATGGACCCCTCTGACCTAGTCCATTTACCTGCCCTACGGTAAGAACAACTTTACCAACTCTGTAAAACAAGCACCAAAACAGGGTTTGCTTTTGGTGCTCCCTGGGATTTTAATTCCCCACAGACTTGGAAGAACAAGCACTTTAAGTGGATTCCTTCTACCCTGCGTGTTTTGCTTTATTTAAGGCTGGGGCTCAAATTCCACCTTCTCTCACAATTGTTCTGTACCTGAGGATGATCTGTGCAGGTGACTTGCTGTATTTTTCTGCCAGTTTTTTGATCCCAGGTTCTTCTAGCAGCACAGGTTCGTCTGGGTGTTTCCACATGCGATCTGGAGAACCCAGGGGACTGTAGGCAGTGACAACGAGGCCTCGTTTCTGGCAGTGCGCTATCAGCTCGTTCTGAGCTAGGTAGGGATGGCATTCTACCTATTAAAATGACCCACAGTGAGTGGCTAGGGAACAGGTATCAACACAAAACCAGAAGGCAAAAGCACAGCAGAACCAAACACATCACACACAAGAGGTCATTTCAGATTTTGCAAAACCCTACCAGGATAAGCTTTAATGAGAGAATGAAAAAGTGTCTAGTAGGCTAAATTTACAGGAGAAGGACAAGAGATCGCCTAAGCTTAGAACACTGGATTTTCCCCATGTACCAAATAGATCACCCAACAAGCAAGGAAGCTCTCTACAGAATGGATTCAAGTTACTCCCCCACAGTCGTTCTCTCAGATAGACTAAATTACTCATCATAGGGATGATGAGCTCTTCCATGGATCTGCTCAACTAAGCAGGCATAAATGGCCACAGAACATGAGAACATGGATACAGGCTTCCTCCTCAACACATTAACCTGCCTGGAAAGACCAACTCTGTGTCCCTGCTTCTGGAGAGGTGGCTATATTCTTCCCCATACATAAGAAGCTACACCCCTTGTGCTAAACACATAGCATTGGTTCACAAATTCTTCACTCTTATGGATGCATAGGAAAGGTATTCATCCTCTCCTTCATTCACCTTACCTGGAGCACAGCTGGCTTGATGGTAGCCACACTTAGTACATCATCAATCTGACGACTGTTGAAGTTTGACAGCCCAATGGCTTTCACAAGACCTTTTTCTACCAGCTTCTCCATAGCCTTCCAGGTATCCTTGTAATCAGTGTAATCATAACGCATTGTGTTATCGGGATTCTTCGGGAACAGATTATCCCCTCGTCTACAGCATCAAAGGTAAAGTGTAAGTGCATCTACCGTATCATTTATATTATGTTAGTCCTTCACTAAAAGAAACTTTCCTCAACGTAGTCTTAAAAGCTTGTAGGGCAGAGTACAAACCGAGCAAATTTGTTGAATGTCATTACGTTAACTAAATTTATAAGAAATTATTTCACATACTGTCTTTCCTATGTAAACTTGTTATACAGTACTTTGAACTACTTGCCTATAGAGTAGTGACTACACAGAACTGATAAACCACTGTACGCACAGCAGCAGCTGTTTGCACGCTTGCATTCCAGCAAAACAGCAGATTTAGGGAGCAGCAGCTCAGAGGGCAGCTTTGGTTTTTCAATTTGTTTTTGAGAGAGGACTGTCAGTCCTCTCCTTCGTCATAGTCTGTTTGGAGCTGCTACCAAAGTGATCTTTGTTTAAGAGCTATCTAGGAGAGACTGTATTCAAAGTAAGCTCATTTCCCAATTCCTCTGGATTCTGAATCAGCACTTGATACTAGTGCAGATTCTCATAGAGGTCTTAGTATCTATGTGTCAGTTATAGGTTGGGTGTGTCTCCAGTCAGTCATACCAACCCATTTAAAAATGAAATAAATCATAAAAAACCTAAACCACCCCACCCCAAAAAGACCCAAACAAAACCCACCACCACCAAGAACCCAAGCAACAGACAAAGGATCTGGTTACACCAAGTGGCACCACCACACTGCCAAAGGGTATGACAGGTCTCTGAGCAGTCCATGTATGGATGGTGGCCAGCAATCTCCACTGGAAGAGCACTGCTTCATAACCACTGCAGGATGTTGCCAGCTCAGATCTCAGAGACTGTCCTACATAGCTTGAACTAAGCAGTAATGGTGTGAGAAATGGCAGCGGCTAGGGACAAGGGGAGATGGGTTTTGTTCATATCATTGATCAATCAAGAATGAAAAATAACTGAAAGCCTTATGAGCTCCCAACCCAGAAATGCAGCCTCATACATCTAGCATAGTATACTGAGAGATTAATTTTCAAGACCTAGAGGCACTGTGATTTTCATCTGGGAGCCTATTTTAATTTCTGTGTAAATAGCATTCATTTGCTCCCAATACTATAGACATTATAGATAGCCACGCATTAAAACGGTTGAAGTAGAGCTAATGGACAACTGGAGAGTGAATGGTTTCCAATAAGGAAACATGAAACTGCTTTATTAGAATGTCAGTTTTGTCAACAGCTTCCACAACATCAAGCAAATTTAAATATTAGTAATATCTACAATACACATCATTATTTGTGTTATGTGTTGTTATCAAAGCAATGTTTAATATGGGGTTTTTTTTTCTATCAACCAGAGAACAAACTTATTTCACAACAGGGGGAATTTTTAACAATTGTACTTCCTCCAAACCAGCTCTGCTTGAAAACACTTCCTCATTCTATTATGATGAGGAATATTTGTAATTGGAGTGTCTCTCCTCTTATAGGTAGAGCATTGCATGCTTTGTAAAATTCAGTTCATATGACTAGAAGGGGGAAAAAAACGTTCTCAGATTTGCAGAACAGAGAGAAGACCCTCAATCTGATCGGCTTTCCACTATTGACTGAAGTCTCCATGCAAACATCTGCTCAGGAGATTTATTCTCCCTTTGCCTTTTTACTGATTGGAAGGGGGAAAGAAAAACCTTACTTCCACATCTACAGGAAAATAGAGCAATAAACTCTGCTTCTGAGGGGGTTGTAGGATAGGTGCATTTAGCACTTAACTGGAAAACTGTCTCTTTTCATATTTCCTCAAACTACAATTAAAGTGTCCTAAGAAAATAATTTTCATTTCCTCATACCACGATACTGCATGTGCTTAGCCACTCCTGTAATATTAACTTATAGTTATTACTAATAACTATGAATTAAATGCATTGTCGTCTTTACAAAGCACTTAATTCTCATTTTACAAATAAGCAAATATAAGGCACAAAGCACTTTCAGTTTTCCTCAAGGTTACTGTGTAGCTCAATGGCAGAACCAAGAATAGCTACCACACTTCCCAAATGCCTAGATAAAGACTATCGGCTATTTTAAACTTCTAAAATATTTTATACTCAAAGATTTTACCTCACAGCAAGCCAAGTTTTCAGGTAGTATACAATTGCAAGCTCCAATATAGAAACCTGTCCCATAAAGTTTTATTACTTTTTTCCCAGTTAGACTACTTTCAGTTACCTAACTTTGGCATCCATGCCAAACTGTCAGGAGCTTAGCAATCCTGATTTCATTACCTAGTTGTTCTCACTATTAAAAAAAAAATTAAGTAATTGCTTAAAGGTTTTAAATGAAGACTCAATACCCATTTTTCCAGCCTCACCATTGCTAAATAGTGAGAACAATTATCTCTTTTCTATTCACAACACTTCTACACAAACCCAGAAATTTTGTCTCCTCTACTGTATATTTACAGACATGCTACAAATCTGACAGTAAAGAAATTCCCACCCAACTCAAATTCAAAGAAGAATGAAATTTGAACAATTGTTTCTGTGAATGAATAGACAAAATATGAGTAGAGTTTTCGGGTTGCGGGTAGAAAAGAGTGTTTACATGTCAGTCTGAAGGACTACACTATTACCTACACTGAAAAACATCTTGCAGGCAGTACACACAGGAAGAAATTCGCAGCTCAGAAAGCGGGGTCCTCAGGATATAACACCAGCAACTTATGTAAAAAAACAGGGGTTTCTGCATTCTCTGCCCTTTCCATGTAGAACTTACTCAAAGGCGTGAGGCCAGTGCATGAGATACAGGTCCAGGTAATCCAGTTTCAAATCTCCCAGTGTTTTCCTTAGTGCTGGCTCTACATCATCTGGGTGGTGCTTGGTATTCCAGAGCTTTGATGTTACAAACAGGTCCTCCCTTTTAATAACCTTTAAAAAAAAGGGAGAAGAGCATTATTTACTGGCACAAGTTCAGAAAGAGAATTGCTGCAATTCTGCAACTAGCTTTAAAACAAAGAGAACTATTTAAGTTTAAAAAAAAAAAAGGTAACAAGTGGAGCCTACAAATTAAAGCTTTCAAAAACATACTGGATGGAGAAGAGCAAGCAAAACACATGCATCTGCCACTCCTAAAGTTTAAAGTTTAACAAATACTTAACAATTTATTAGAAGTTTTGAAAAACAAAACAATCCTCTCCACACACACACACACACACACACGCACTTTTCCAAACTTTCCAATTCAAGGGTTAAAGCCACTAGGAAGTGTGATGTGGCCAAAAGAATGATTACTCAATTTATTCATATGTAGATTTTGTAATTTGTGTTTAACAATTCACGTATTCTAGGCACAACCAGCTAACTTACTATACTCATCACATGTTATAAACCAAGAATGCTTCTTGTGGAAAGAGCGTGGGAAAACAAACAGTAGAAGTTTCCCCAAACCTCTGCACTGGAGTTTCTAGGTTCTGGAAGGAATGCACTAAGAACTGAGCACCATGTACCCTATATTGCAAGGGTAAGACCCAGAAATTAAACAAATAGTGTTGATTAACTAAAAAGTATAAAATGCAAAAGGAATATTATTTTTGACAAGCTGCAGCAGAAAACACCATCAGAGGGCACTTCTCCCTGTCTTACATATGACCAACCTTCACTCAAGTCTATACTTTGTAAGAGCTGGAATGATTAATTTCTTCTTTTCTCTCCTCCAACTAATTCAGGTATTTCTGTGCTTCACATATGGCTGTTGTGTTCAAAGACCAAGATGTTTTAAAAATTCTAGTTTTGAGTTAACCAGCTAATGGGAACTGAGTAAGAGAGGCTTATGCTTCATTATATTCCTTTCCATATCTAGTAGAAAGGAATCCCTGGAGCAAGCTGAAAGCAGCCTCTTTCACACTAATCACATAACAAAGAGATTGCCCTAAAGCTAAGGCAAGTGCAGCAGGAAAGCAGGAACATAAGAATGTTCTTTCCATGGACTCTGAGGCTGAACAGGTAATCTTTCTGGCCCCTCAGGCCAACAAGAGCAAGGGGATGAATTTAAGATAACTCCTCAGCTCACCCATAGGAACACCTGTCACATTACATTATACTTAGCCCATGGACTCTCAGGTGTAGGCCCTAGAGGCACAGCTACCAAATCTCCAAATGCAAACACTATTTAAAGTAAAATTAAAAAACAAGAGTATGTATTTACACACATTTTATCTACAATCAAAAAACCCAGAGTCACTAAATTTGCTGTGCCTATCCACCATTGCATGCTATTCTACACTGGCAAAGCAGACTAACTTTTCATATAAATCAAATAAATGGCAAATACTTTACATTCTAACTACTGATTCTGGGAACCTCCAATGTTTAAATACCCAAATTGAGATACTTTGCAAAGGAGAAAGGGATAGGCANACAAATATGTTAACTCCTGAAGTGTTAACTGCAGGAACACCTGTATTCTTATTAATACAGTAATCTCAAAATTATTTTTGTACAGTATTGTTTCCTGACAATCTTTTCTCCTCCTGACAGCCAGGAAGAGAGAGCCCTCTTTCATGCCTGCTCCTGATAAATAACAAACAGTTGTGATGGACTAGAAAGAAAAGCCACAAATGTTAACTTTACAGTCTACTTTCAGGTCACAGTTATAAATATTTGATGCAACATACAGTCAACATGGCAATTTTTGTGGTTTTACCTTGTTGGGCCCAAGGCACTCCTGGAAAGCCTCACCAATCTCCACTTCATTGCTGTAAGCTGCTGCACAATCAATGTGGCGATAACCCACACTTAGGGCATATTTCACTGCTTCTTTTACCTGTAATCAGAAACAGATTACCCAATGGCATCAGTGGAAAGGGAGGAAAGGGACACGTGACTGGAGAGAGAGGAGAAAAAAATAAAAAAAAAGAAAAAAGAAATGACCCAAGCATTTGGGACTTAGTGAGGAACACCCCCAAAGTACACACCTACATAAGTTCATGAGACTCAAAAAGAGTAGAACATGGTCCTCTGTGACACAGCCTTTAGGAGTCAAGAGCTAATTGCTCTGGATGTCCAAGAACATGGACAGTGCACACAGGCCAAGCATGCAAGAACTTACCAGATAGAACAGGGATTCGTTCCTAACTGGAGTTGTCACGCTTTTCTTAGATATCAAGTGAGCTTTAAGAAGAAGTTTTCAAATAAATCATGGCTTTGGAAAACAAGCTTTCTGGAACTAACAGACCAATCAATGTCAGTCAAGGCCGGAAGATACCTTTTCTCTCTCAGTAAATGGGTCTGGTTTCTGACAGAGTTTGGGTTTGGTTCAGTTGCTCACACCTAATTTCTAAGATAAAGCTATTTTATGGCACATTTTTCCTTCATATCTCACTCTCACTGATTGCACAACAATGAAAGTCACTATACAGCTGAATATTAACCCATGGCCTGCAGGGGATCTCCTGATAAAGCTCACAACTTTGCATTTTGCTTTCCACGTTGCTGACAATGAAGGTGTTCCCAACAGCCACACATCCCTTACTTCATATTGTTACACATAACCCAGAATGGTTGGGAATCAAGGCACAACACTTCAAACCTCTTTCTGCTTTTGAAAGCTCTAATGAAGCACAAGCACAAAACATTCACATGTGGGCCTCAGATATGGAACAAGTCTAGAAACCAAAGAAGGGAACACAGAATAGCACCTTTACAAGGATTCTTAAATAGCTTTTGAATAAAAAAAAATTAACAATCAATTGTGCAAGAACTAAGAATTACTCCAATTTCAATGTAGTCATTAATTCCCATTAGATTGATGAGCATTTATGGCGTGTAAAATCTATTTCATTTAACTTTCAGGGAACAGTAGGCACATGTTCTCTTTTACATCTGCCCATCTCAAGTGCTACAGTAAGAGTACATCTTATCCATACAGTGATTTCTATACATTGGTCTTCTCTGACTTGTCTCCAAGACTGTGAGAAACTGGAAATTACTCTGTGTATAAGGCTTGATGCAGTAGGGCCCTAATCTATTTATGGAGATTATCTGTGTCTTATTAAAGAAAAAAAAAAAAAAAAGTGTCCACAAAGGCTAGAAAGGCTGATTTATTTTAACTTGATCAAAGTACTGGCATTTTCAGTTTTAAAGCTGACAAAATTATTAACAACAATTAAAGACATGTAGAGTCCTGCTTTCAGATGCTACAGAAAGAGAAGAGAGAATCAGACATAAAAATCAGACATATTCTACTCTCTTCTACTGGTGGATTTTATTTATTTTTCTTGTCAAGGACTGCAGTGAAGGCAGACACAGGATATTCTGACTGCAATCCTTGGCATTTTGAGAGGAAAACTGGAACGGAGGCTTGTTTCCCTTAGCTAGAATGACAAAGCACTTCTATTACAGCTGTGAAGTAAACTCTTCCTTTCTCTAGCAAGGATGGTATTTATAGTCCTTGTTTCACTTTGACAAAGACATTCCTCAGAAGGTCACTATGAAGTCAATGTCATAGTAATTCTGAAATCACTTGAGACATCTTAAAGACTTTTAAGATTCAATATCCATGTTCCAAAAAGGTGAGAGCTGTGGAGCAGAAGCAGAGAGGAAAGGAAAAACAGCGGTGTTCTATGTCTGTACTAATCCCCCATTTCCTCTATCAGGATAAAACATTTTTTTAATCATAAGAGGTCCCAAACTTGCCATAAAATGGAAGTGGACACTACATGCAGGAAACCTGGGATAAGATGCTCCAAACACGTCTCTACAAAGCAATAAAAGGGAGGCCATATTTCTATGTCAGAGTGTTTTGAAAATTTCTAACATTGAAAAAGTGGGACTAGTAATTTAAATAAGGTTTGGATTTGGGCAATATTTATATTTCTGTAAACTACTCTCAGCCTACTAAGACATTCCAATGTGAACTGAGAGCATCTTTTCCATGCACAAGGCAAACAACCAGGAGAAAATGTGCAAAAAAGCACTTCTTGGGGAGAGTGGGAAACCTGAACAGACAGATGTGAACCTAAAATGAATACTTTGTTTAAACAGAAAGTTTTGGTCTTTCGAGGTTATGTTCAGGCAGGTACATTTCCTGTGGGGCTGGGAGAAAGATGAAAAACACAGCTTCATATGCTTCTGGATATTTGGTGCTGTGAAGCAATACTAGCCAAAGGATCCCTCAACCTTCCTGTATCTTCCTTAGCTTAGCCTGGAAATATTGCTATGGAAGAAGCAATTACTGAGTTCATTTTGCACTGCGGAAATTGAGTCACACAATTTAAGTATAGCTCACCAACCTAACTTCATATAACTACAGAAAGTAGGTCTGAAAGAACCTTGAGACATCATCTAGTCTGTCCTCATAGATATGGCCAACTAAGTCTAAACTACTCCTACACACATTTGTCAAAACCTTCCCATAAAAACCCTTCCCAGCCAGTTAATTCCAATCCTTAGGTATCTTTATGTTCAAAGCTTTTTAAATGTCTAACCAAGATGGCCCTGATGCCACATCCTATTCCTCAGAGACATGAAATCCATAGCTTCCCCTTTCTGATGGCTTGTTGCAGGTTTGGAAAGTGTCAGCACGCCTCCTCTAACCTCTCTTGCCCACGTAACTGTAGGTGCTTCGCTGTCGCTACTGTCTTGTCAGCTGGTTCATACTTTTCTTGAAGCAGTTTGCCCCAAAACACAGACAGTATTGAAGCTGAAGCCTTAATCTCCTTCATTATATAGTGACGTCTACGAACTACACTCCCATTTATACATCTTAGCAAGGGACTTGGCCTTCTCACCCACGCTCTTTTGTTTTTGAAGACAGAGGAACACTATATCGCTAACAACCCGTAGCAGATTGAGAAACAGTATCTGTAAGACCAAATTTATTGTAATATAACTTACTAGATTTCCAGTTCTTCAATTTGCCCATCACACAGTGAAAAACTAACATGCCAACTTAACACTTCCAAGCAACACAGAATTCAAGGGACTAGGGAGCCTCCTCTGCACAGCCCCAAGCTATTATGAAGAGGCTTTTACTCTAACGGTTCCAGTCAATAATATTTGGAAAGAAAAGGCTCTGACAGCTTCCTCTTCTTCCTGCAAAGTTGTCACATTTTAGCAGAACATTTGATGAAGGGAAATTGGAAAAAAAAACCAGTCAAAAACTAGATCACCAGTCCACATGATATTCAGATGCAGTATGACTGGGACATAAGTGTTGCTGTAACACAATTTGTAAATACTGTACTAAAAAGTGCTGAAAAGGAACGCAAGTCACCAGACAAGTAATGCCAACTTAGAGCTGATGTTACCTAAAGTAAAGAGTTTGGCCTCCTATCCTTCAGACATGGAATTCAAGTTCCTCCCTTAATATATACTAGTAGTAGTGAATTTTTCTTGCACGTTACAAGGATTCTCTAGATCATCGAACAAATTTTTCAAGAACCAGTCTCCTCCATAGCTGCAATCCTGTCACAAGACACCCAGTCTGACTGGTTTTCTAAAGCACACATTTCCTTCTTGGCTTTCTTGACATTTCACACAGAAAAATACAACTTCCCTCAGCCCCACGTCTCTCTCTCCCCACAGGATCAGCCTCTGACACAGCAGGTTAGACTGTTCATCTGGTGGGGATCAGGTTGAAAGGATGGCCCACTTGAGAGAAGAGAACAAAGCATGAAAGGACTAGAGATAATCAAGCTCCAACATTAAAAAAAAAAAAATGCTCCTGGTATTTTTGATGCTTCTATCTGAATGGATTTCACTTTGAACTCATACAGGCCGTCGGCTTCTAAGCTTCTGTACTGTCTTGCCTTCCATTCAATAGCCCTCTATCATGTTCCCATGGTAACACATAAAATGAATTTTGATTTTTTTCTAGCATTTGATCATGTAAGACAGAAATCATCCCATTGTTTTAAGTTCATCTTCCAACATGGATTTAGATTCAGTAATTTCCACCACTTATTCTTACCATCTAGGAAACTAGGGCTGCAGTACTGGACTGCTAAGATCTGGCTACAAGGAGAAGGCTTGTTTAGGATAAGGAATAATAACAAACAACAATAAAACAAATTAATCAAGAGAGTAAGGTCAAGACTGAAAAGCAGCCTGGCAAGGAAAATAATTACAGTTCACAAAATATTTACCTGAAATAATCTAAAAGCTATCCACTTCCACTCTTGCTTCTAACACAGCCATTGCACAAAACAGCTTTCAATAAATAGCTTCTACTTGGAAACAACTACATTAAATACAATCAATTATTATTATTCTGCTTCTCTAGGTTTTTGGCCCTTAGTCTTTAATTCACAACAGCAATTATTCTCCTGAACTGCATCATGTCCTTTTAAGGGTAAATCATTTGGACAGTGCCAAATTGCTGGAATGCTTCTGAATTTGATAAATCCCCATTTAAAAAATGCAAACAAAGTAAATTATTTTGAAGAGTGATGAATATTAATTTGTTTATTCCACAGGAAAAGAATAGCAGCAATTCTGCAACTCTGGTCACTTTCATTGCACCTTCTAGATGATATCTTCATTATGTTCTAGGAGTAAGTCTTTAAAGATTCAAGTTAAATATTCCACAGAAGTGACTCCAATTGACTTCCATGGGACTCCAAAGAAGATCTCTGGATCCCATGAGGTTCAGCTGCTAAAAGTGCTGCTTACTATGGCAAAATCAATCTGAACTAGGTTTAAATTATGCACAAGCAGGATCTTTCCAGGTTGCTTTATAAAATTGCACTTTCCTCAGAGCTGTTAGCACACAAAATAGCAACACTTTCATATTTTGTTTGTATAGTTTCAGGCATTTGTTTTAGCCCAATGCACAAATAAACTGCTTTGGGTGCACAGAAATTCATCAATTAAGTTTCTGCTTGTTAATAAACTTAATTCAGATGTCTGATGATGTTTTAACTGACAGAGCTGAACATTCACTGTTGTCCTCATGTAACAGGTTGACTGAGCTCTCACATCAACTCAGCTTCCACATTAGCACAGCTTCTATTCCCAACAGATCCACTGTCCCGACAGTTGTTTGGACAGGAAGCCCAACAATGGCTCTGAAGAGATTTAATTTTTATAGCTTGTTTCCCACCTTTTCCTCTAGCCAGCACGAGCGAATAGCACAACGGGTCATCTCAAGAAGAGTTTTAACTTTCCCTCTCAGTCAGGAGCACAATGTCATCTGACGTACTTCACAAAACCATCATAAAGCTAACACAAAGGGCATTAAAAACAACAAGAACAATTAAGAATTCACCAAACGAGGGCACTCCTGCTGGACACTGCACATACTTGCTGTGAAAGGCAATCTCTGATGCCAGGAATTTATCTTTTAAATAAATGAAACAGAAAGGAAAAGACAGACGAGGGGCAGAAGTATCACAGTAGGAGGCACAGTCCATAGCACGCAAACATTCCCACAGACCATTTGTAATAACACACAGAATGGTTTCCAAGTGCAGTGTTGCCAATTCAGTGCACTTAAAAGAACAGTGAACGTCTAATAATACATTCGTCCTCTTAGTCTAAAAGCAGGATAACCCAAGCAAGTTCTTTGTTTTTCTGTTAAACATAAGCTGACCACAGGAACAGGACGTATTACGAGAACAACTAGGGTTGCTGCCTCCCAAAATAATGCTTTCAGCTGAGTCATCAGCCCAAGCCAGAGGGACGTTTGGTCAAACCAGAGGATTTACCAGTGGAAGAGTCAGGCATTGTATTATAGCTACAGCATTTTCCCTTGTCTCACCCTACTCATTAGTCTTTTTCTGGATTCATCTCCCAGAGCATCACTGCCTGAGGTCTGAGTTAACAAGTCTTAGGGGAACTTCTGCTGCTGCTTTCATACCGTAAGGCCCTAATCATGCAAATATGTATATACATTCCACTGACTTCCAGGGACCTGAGATTAAAACTATTCAAGCGAAGGATCCAGGCCCCAGATCCAGAATCTTCAAAAACCGCGCACAAAACTACTAGTTGAGAGCATGAAGTTGTACTGTTCTCTGCTTACTTGGCCACGTTCACTTTTCCATGTTCCAAGTCCTATGAGAGGCAACTTCTGCCCAGTGTGGAGTGCAACAAAGTCACAGGCTGCAGACATTTTTGCCTAAAAAATAACAAGAACAAACTTAGTTTTGCAGCAGTTCAGTAAGTTGCAAAAATTCACCATTTAATGCAATAATAAATAAATATATAAATAGATAGAGGTCCTCACAGTGCTACAATGAAGCTGAAGTAGGCTCTTTACAGCTTTTACTGGCATAAAGGAGATGAATAGCTACCCTAGAAAATGAGCCCTCCTATACAATACCCAGATTCCTCAGGGTTGAGAAGTACAAAAAGCAGCATCCCGCAATAATATATAATTAATACAGACACTCAGGTGAAAATATGCCTTTTTTTTTTTTTTTTTAAATCACCAGTAAGCATTGATGAGGCAAAAGAGCACAAGATATTTTTGTCTGTCCTTAGTGTACAGTAATTCCGTAGGCCTTCTGCGCTGTCTCCACTTTCACCAGAGCTGGGCCAGGAACCAAGCTCTAATTACTGCTGCAGTTGAGGATAAACACATTTTGTTGAAACCAGCTGCTGCAGATTAAGGTTTAAAAGCCTAATAGAGATAGGGGTTTGATTAGGAGCGAATAGTAACGGCACTTATGAAAGCATAGTCCAGAAAAAACAAAAGAAAACAAAAAATAATGCTCCAAAGAACATCGCTGCTGAAGTATTGGTCCCATCCTTTTATGCGAGCTGAACAAGCTGAACACTAAAAAGCCCTTCTCCAGTGAGAAATACGGGCTGGCACAACAGGACAAAAATGGAGACACTTTCAAAGCTCAATACTAGAAAATAAAACCTCTGTACACAGACCATGTAAAACTGATGGATATATAATTTTTCTTAATCGTTCTGACGCAAAATATAAATAGCTGTGCGCACAGTGAGCTAAAACACAGTAGGTACTTCAATATTTCTGTGCTTTGATTCACAGAATAACTTTCTGTCTTCCTGTTCTTTCCTGTTTCCCTGCTCCATCAGAAAAGGACATTATCGTTTAAAGAGCTGAAAGATTCCTTGTTCCCATACCGTCAAAATCAGTATATGGACTGTGACAGAAATTCAAAACTAAGAGCTCAGCCCTTGCATAAGATGTATTTCAAGTACAAACAGAATGCAACAGCTAGCATTGCTCTGATAGGAAGTGTTACACACCTGACTTAGCACAAATTCACAGAGGAGTAGTGTTCTTCAGTTACTAAAGGGAAAATGAAAAAAAAAAAAAAAAAGATTTTGCAGAGTGAGTAGTCACTTTGAGCCTGGGCTTCTCTCTCACGCCTAGTACTGTGATATCCAAGCATTTTTCCTGTGAAATCCAACAGTACAAAGGTCCAGCAGGATCTTCCATTACCTGTTCCTGGCTTTCCAGCTGCTGTAAACAGCAACCTGCTCACAGTGGCAAAGCTTTTTATCAAAAAGGAAGGTTTTACAGCGTGTCACAATGTTCTCCCAATTTCCGGTCAAACTGTTAAATAGAAATGGCATTCAGGATGCTGACTAGCTGATTTCAGCAGAAGCTGAGGAAGTTACTTCCCAAGTTCAGCTGTGTCCAAACTCATTAATGTTATTTGTTTAAAAAAAAAAAATAAACCTACAACAAACAAAGTCAAGAGTAGAAGCAATGTTGGGTGAATGCCTGACTCTGTAGGAGGAATGTATGTTTTTCAAAGCAGAGCATTCACACAGCATACCATCCCAAAATAGCTCTGCCTTCTCCATGTTGTTACCATTTGCCTCAGATGGATGTGCTCACACAGAGTTTATATTTTCAGTTTCTTGCTTAGCTTCTCAAGCCATATTTTTGTAGATCTACGGCAGACACCAACTAGTACACTTGTTTTACAGAGAGATAACAGGTTAGTTGGATCCTGACTTGAAGGCCATCGCACACCAAGGATTTAATGATCCATGTAACAGTTAACCTGGCTAGATCCAGGCTTGTCTTGCGCTGCGCTTCATATACAGCATGACCTTCAGGCCGGTGCTGTGGGATGCACGTCCGATGGCCATAGATAAGCTCAACAGGGGAGTCTACAGGCAGCTCCCACTTGGCACCTGCGATTACACCACCAAGGTGTCCTTGCCTTTATCTAAAAAAGCAGGAAGTTCTCAAGCAAGCATCCTATCTGTTTGACAGTAGAAATGATGAATACAGTTGTTTTCTTGGAAGACAATCCCCATTAGCTCAAGTGACTAAAACAGGGTAACCTTTTCTCTGGACAAGGTCTGCACAACGTGCTGCACGTGGATCAGAAGAGGTTTGCTCAATGCTGCACGACTCGGGGTTCCCAGCACCTGAAGGGATGTGAGATTATTAATACTATCCTCTTTCTTTCTACAGTTCCCTCTAACGAACAGCATTTGAGATGATACTTTACAGAGCCTTATCAGGATTGTAATGGATCAGTACTCCCTGGTACAAACCAGCAGTTAACACGAAGTAATGGGTCTGAATTTGCACTGAGATGTATTAAGTCCAGATGTCAGGTGAACTAAACTGTGGGTTTACATCTTTTTTTGGGGGGTAGGGAGTCAGAGGGCAAAGAATGACAGTGACAACAGTATCCTCTTCTATTCTGATTTTGCACAGCAATTCTGTAGTCAGCTACATGCAAGTAGGTGCTTTTTACCCAAATTTGGTTGCCTAAGTAAAGGTATCCTCTCACATCACACACTATAACGAAAGACTTAAGGCTTTTTCACTCACGTTGGCCTGTAACACAAATACAACACAACCATCTGCTTTACACAAACACGTTACACAATCACCTTAAATACAAAGAGTTCAGCCCAAACGACAAGGTACATGTTTAATCAATAACTAGCATCAGCACATTTTCTAAGAACCATCGTGCTTCATGTAACACCGTTGTACATTAACATCACAGAGAGAGCAGAACTACAGCCTCAGGAATACTGAAAACATGCCATAATTAGAGACACTGGAAGAAAACACACTAATTAGTACTTTCCACACAGATTCTTCCCCTAACAAGGAGATGTAAGAGAACTACAATGTCTGCTGGCCATCATTAGTTCATTCATTAAAATGCTGGAAGCCTCTTTTTAGAAGGCAAAGACAAAAATAAGACACAGAAGCAAACCAGTTCTGGACAAGTAAGATGTGGTTTTGGCTTAATTATACCCACCTATTGCCACATTCGTATAAAAGTTAAAACTCAGAATAATTCAAAGGTAAAGTAAGCAATCTGGCTCACAGGAGGCTTTAATGACCAGAGATGTGTAAGCCACAGCTGTGCATCAACTTACAGCCACAACTCATTTTTAATGTAAAGCAAGGAGTCTCCCGTCAGTAAAACGCACATAAATATGCATGAAATTAATATTGATAGATATGTAAATAGGCTTGTATTGAAAATACGGAAGTCCCGGCTACCGAATCGCTTTCGCGCCCCGCTAAACGGAGACTAACCCTCCCTATTTCGGTTCCCGTGGAAGCGCCAAAGGTGCCCCTTATCGGGGCGACCCAGGGCGGGTCCGCCCGGCGGCGGGGGTGGGGATGCGATAAGGCCACCCCGCCGTACCACGGCCGCGCTCACTCACCGACACGCCGCCCAACACCCGCTGCTTATACCACCGCCCGCTTTTGCCGCCGCCGCCGCGGAGCTTCCGCTTCCGGCCGGGAGCGCTCCACCGACCCGGCCCCGACGGGAACGGGCTCCGGTGCTGTGATTTTTGCAGCGCTAAGCGTGTTTTCTCTCCCAGAGTGGGGCTAAGTCGCTGGCCGGTCTCCCCCATCCTCCCCCCCCAGCGGCACCGGCCTGTTCCTGGGGGGATTTGTCCCGCTTGTCTTTTCTCCCGCTCTCGGTTCCGTTCCCATCGGGAAATTCCCGCCGCTCAGGCTGTCCCGTTGGCAGCCGAGCGCTCAAATGATAAATCCGATAGACGACAAAATACAAACGGAAGCGAAGGGTATGCGTTCACATAAAAATCTCCCTGTCTGCTCTTTGTCTTGGCCTCTCCGAGCTGTTTTTACCGCGGGGAAGACAGAAGTTCCCCGGTTTTATTTGCAGCCTGTAAAAATAATAGGAATCTAGGGAAAGTGGCATAGCCAGTCACACTCCTCATTTTGCTCCAGCTCTTGTGCTAAAAGGTGCACAGAGAGGAAGAAGTGTCACTTCCCGAGAGGACTGAGGCCCCTTTGGTTGCAGGTGCACAAAAATGTGTTTCCTTATTTGCCCAAGAAGATTGAAAGTGAGATTAAAGCAGAGTGATTTTTACCTGGGTGCTTACTTCAGGGTAGGCACAGTCTTGCTATCGTAGTCAAAGATACAACCTTTGGCAGAAGCAGACTTTGGTCAGCAACTGAGAGAAGACCTAATCTTAAATGCAACTAAAGAAAATTATAACCAGTTTTCAACTTTTACTCCAGGTTTCAATTTTTATAAGTTATTTATAAACACTGCCAATTGGAAAGAAGTAAGATTAGACCAGAAATGAACAATCTATATATCCAACAAGGCTTTGAAGAGGCTGTTATTTATTTCCAGGAAGATAATTCCGCTGCAGATTCTTTCTCTGCTGTTCTGACATCAACTGCTCAGGAGGCTTAAAGGCACAAAGGTTAATTAATCTCTTGGGCGTGCACATGACCAGATTTTTCTGTTGTGCAGCCTGTTTTGAAAAAAAAAAAATACAGGAAAGTGGAAAGAAACTGCAAGGACAAGACAAGGCAATTAAAAGTAAGGAGAAAATTGAGAAGAAGAAAGAATGAGGGGGGAGGAATTTTCTTTTTCTTTGCTGAAAGAGTGCTCAGGCACTGGAACATCCTGCCCAGGGAGGTGGTGGAGTCACCATCCCTGGAGGTATTTAAAAGTAGATGTGGCACTTCAGGGCATGCTCTAGTGGCTGAGATTATAGGGGAGTTTTGTGTGTGTATGGTTGGACTTGGTGATCTCAGAGGTCCTTTCCAACTGTGATGATTCTGTGATTCTGTGAATCACTGCTGGGTTTGATTTCTTTTTTAAAGAGACCCTATCAATCACAAATCGATGTGAAAATCCACAGTCTTGCTGCAATAGAAGATGCTTGAATTATATTAATCTCACATATGAAAACTTAAACAGACCTCAGCCTCTGATAATATAATGGGGAGAGAAAGAGAAAAGGCAAGGAAGATTAAAACATTTTTTTCATCAAAAGGTAGTGATTACCCAAACATACAGTTTATTGGTTAAAAAAAAAAAAGATATGTGGAGAAATAAAAGGTATTGCAAGATATTTTGACCTAGAAATACTGCCTTCACTTGAGCAAAACAAGGAAATCAGCCATGTGCATTGTATATTTAATGATATGTAATTGTTTTCATTAAAACTATTGTGCACCACCAGCTGCTTGCGCATAAATGCCCCACGGCTCGGGAACATGACAGTTGTTGACTTTTCAGTTGACTTACTGCATATATTCTATTAAACTGTCCCCACATGGCCAAGATTTTCCTCTTGCTGTGCCCCTTACGGGTACCGTGTGTGTACAGTAAGTTGGGTACGCTCAGGATTCAGCAGGCTTTCTGCACGTGCAGTGATCACTGCAAAACAGGTGTGATGGTGTCCTAAGACACTTTAGAGTGCAGGCATGGACCATCTTCTGCTGCAGAGCTGATGTGCACATGCTCAACGCCTGCCCAGTGCTGCCCAAGCCCAGTTCACACCGCTGTTCCGACTAAGTCCGTCTTACTCTACGAGGCCTGGATACACCTCCATAAAATCCTCAAATTCTCTTCCAACAACACACACGTCTGCTAATGGTCCGAAACAGCACCCATTTCTTTTCCTTTTATTTTCACACCTGGCCAGGGGGTTTGTTTTCCACATCAGGGACCCATTCCCAACCAAGATACATGGGAGATACTGTGATCAAAACGCTACACGTATAATCTGGTGTGGTTACCAATCTTTGTGTAATTCCAGTGCTCCGGCACTGCAGGGCCATCCAGCTTCTCTCTGTTAAAGCACAAACTACTTTTTGTGGCCATAGCTCTACGGATGGGTGCAGAGGCCTACGCTGGGGCTTCTGATGCTCCATGCTAATCAGGTACCAGCTGATCCTGTCTGGCAGCTATTTTAGCAGAAGACTACACCACAGCTAATCCGCTGTGTGAAGAACAGACTGTGGAGAAGCAAAGTCTGGTCTGGAGAGAACTCCCTCCTTCCAACACCCGCTTGGGTAGACATGCCCTTTATTTCTTGGAGAACTTTTTTTCTTTTTTAAATCTAAGTAGGATCTTATAACTAAAGATTGAAAAAGGCTACCCATCTGCTCACTGAACAAGGAGTGGCCATGACAATTTATCACTACAAAGCTTCCAGAAACTGGTGATTGGAAAGACTAGCTCAGAAACTAATCAAAAGTAATGAGGCCATGGACATATGAATGGAAATGGAATGCTTGAAGCACAATCCCAGAACAGGCTGCATTACGGTAGCCGTGCAAAATGGCTTTATTATGCATCTCAAAGTGTGAGAAATAAGCTTCACAAGCATTAAAGGAGTCTGAAACCATGAGAAAGTCATTACTGCATTGTCCATCGGTAAGCATGCTAGAGCTGCAGTAAGACTACATTGTTCTAGATATTTAAATTAGAACTACCTGATTTTTCAGGGATTAATGGCCTGAGTCAATAGGTAGGTATAGACATGTCTCAGTTCAGAGACCTCAATTATTGCCACAACACTGATGTTAAGAACGTAACAAACTTCTTTTTGTAAAAAAATTAAGCATACTGTAACAATAGAAACAGCAGTAGGTAAGGTATTTTCAATAAGGCAAGTGCAGGTTTTGTTCTGAGTACACACGTCCATAATATTTTGCTTTTATTATTTGAGGAGTAATTTCATCTGGTACCGAAACCAGTCCTCTCTTGGGTGAAACACACACATGGGGATGGTCACCCAGCAACACTGCACAGTGATGCAGACTACAAACATTTCAAGTTTGTTACTCCTTTGTGGTTTTGCCCTTGTTACAATTTATAATCAAGTTTTAACAGGTATGAGAAACACAACTGTAAACTTCAAAACAGACTAGTAAAAATCAGTTAGGAAACACATTTTTCATCACTTTTGACTAAAGCAAGCAATTTTTTTTGTCATTGCTATGTCCTTACTGGCCTTTGGTGTGCATTATTTAATAAAGCTTTTATATTTAAATTCAGGGTTTTGTTCTCACAAAGTACCACAACAGCTTCTATTCAGTCTTGAATATAAACACTGTAATTTTAAGTATTCACTCGGGCTCAGTATCCCTCAGAGTAACTTCACTCTGGGAATGAGTCAAAACTCCCTGAAGTAAATATTGTATCTTCCAAGAGTTTCCATCCTACCCCTGAAGCTCAGAGGTTGGACTTAATTTTCAGGGGGGTTTCTGACTTGCATGACTTGATTCAGTTTTCCCATAGATGAAGAAGAATCAATGAAAACCCTGGGAATTAGTACCAGGTAGAGAAGCCAGTTGATAGTACAGAGCAAGAGGATAAAGATTTGACCCCACACGTCGTTAATGCTTATTGCTTTGTTAATAGAAGGTCTGGTTTTATTGTTAATGAAGTCAATGGCTAACTTCAATTCACCAAAAGGACGCACCAGTCATCTTTTACTTTTCCTCAAAATCCTGTGTATCCTCTGCCTCCTTGACGACTTATAATTATAGCTTTCTTAGACTAAGGCATTAAAAAAGTAATTTATTCTTGCAATAAGCCGTCTGAATCACCTTCCCGTTAATTGTTTACAACCATTACACTGGATATTTCCACGGCACCTCCCCGAACACTCTCTGGAGAATTATCTCTATTTATTCAAATTTTTTTTAATTTTTTTTTTTGTTTGCTTCTTTCAACAGTCGGGGGCCGTGTCCCCCTTCAGATAAAGGCGGTGACAGCCCGCTATCGACCAACCCGCCGGGGATGGCTGCAAATCCGCCAAGTCATGCTGCCCTTGCAAGGGGCGGGCAGGGCAGGGAGGGGCGGCAGCGGCCGTCCCGTCCCGTCCANGCCTTAAGCGAATCGTGCAGGGCGAGCTCTTTCCTCTTTTCGCCGCCCTCTGCACCTGCCGCTTCCTTCCCTCGCTTGTTCCCCCACCTACTTATGTGAGGGCAGATAACCCTTTCCTATGCCCTGGCCTTTATCAGCTCTCCCCATCGCACTGCCCGGGGAGGAGCCGCGGGGATGATCTCCGGAGGCGGGGGAGCGCGGCCATGCCGGGAGCGGAGCAGCCTCGCCCCCTTCCCGCGGCGCGGAGACATCGGATCAACGCGGGGCGGCCTCCCGCTTCCACAAAAGCTTAAAAAAACAAACCCCGCAAGGTTCCGTCTTCACCTTGGTGGGGTCACGAAGGGGGATGTGGGGGCCAGGCGTCCCCCTGTCGTTGCGGGGGTGAACGCGTTGGCTTCGCCGCAGAGCGCTCCTCTCGGCGGAGCGAGTTCCGCGGTCTGGGTGTATCCGGCTGCGGGCGCGTTGGGACGGAGGGGGCTTGTGGCTCTTCCCCCGCCCGCGGCTCGGTACGCTCGGGCTCAGCCGCGTTTTTTGTGACGGCCTCCGGAGGTAGCAGAGTGGAAGGGTGACGGTGTGGGTTTTTTTTGGGGTCTTTTGTTGTTTGTTTGTTTTTTTTCTTTGAAACGGCCTTTCGCTTCTGTTCAGGGTATCCTAAAGGTATGAATTTACCAGCGGAGAGTGCAGGCCTGCCTTATTATAATTGCAGTTTGAAGATAATTGAGGCCGTGTGTGGCTGTGAGCAACAGAAAGGCAGCCTGACCTGATTCAAGCGGGCTTGATTTGCAGCGCCCGTTCTCCTTTCCTCGGGAATGAGAGGAAATAACATACGGAGCCTGTGGTCTGTTGCGCTGTGGGTTAGGAAATGCTGTGGCTAAAAATCCAAGCAGAATGTGCGAGAACATGTGCTCGCCCCTCACAGAAAAGCAGAAATATTGGTAGGTCCCAGTAAGTGCTTCAAGGAGAGCAGATGGTTTGCTAGCAGTACAAGGCAAGTAAATTTCCTGCCAACACTGAAGACTTTCATATCACCTAAAAAGGGGGTGATAACTCCTGGTTTGAAAAAAGTGTGTACCAAAGAGGAGTCTGACAGCTTTTATTTGACATGGGCTACCTAGTAAAATACTCCAGGGATTACTGGTGGAACAAATATAGGAGGACTGGCATAGTACTGAGCAAAAGCATGACCTTGAGCTTGAGTAATGGAAAAGAGTGTAATTCAGTGACAAAATGTGGGGTCATGCACTCCAGACAAAGCAGCTATTGCTTAGAAGATAAAACTCTTCTGGTTGGAGGCATGTCAAATAAATATTGTGCAATGGCTGAACCCCCCTGTCCCTCTTAGATAACTGCAGCTTCAGAATGGCACCTTCATTCAGGGCTACACGAGGTGCTTGACAGAGGGATGATTGCTACCTGCCTACTCAGCTGTTTCAGTACAATCCTGTGAATGCTCTGCAGTTTTGGGCACCTTCATTCAGAAGACTCGCTCCCAGTCTGCTGTGGTTTGAAGGCTAAACCCCTGGATGAACATGGGGATGAAGAGCTTTGATGCAAAAGGCAGTTTGAAACACTGAACAGGCTGATGCTTCTCAAAATGAAAACTGAGAGTTAGATGATTACTGCCTATATATTGTCAGAGTATCCAAGAGAAAATTTTAAAGGTAAAACCTTTACTGGAAGGACCCTAAACTGGTTAGGTGAACCTTGGATTGAAGGATAAATGTTGATGACTTGTGGGCTAGTTTGCCAGGAAGAAACTGTCTGGCAAGGGAAAAGGAGCCAAGAAATGAGGTGCTTTCAACCTTTTTTAGAACTTAGTGCCCTGCAGGCAGGACTTGGAAGAATCCTTGGATTTTGGTTTTCCTTAGCAACATAAGACTCTTGCTAACGTTTCAGAGGCTCTTTTATCTCTGGGGCGGCCATTGCTTGTAGCAGTGTATAGAAGGACTTAAGTGAAATCACTTTTAAGAAGACTTTGAGTTGAAGAAACCAGGTTCATAAAGTTAACTATTTGAAAGATTATGCTCTGGAAGTAAGTGGAATTCCAGAATGATATGCTGCATTCCTAGACTGGACAAAAATACTGCACAGGGTGTATTACAAATGACTGTCCTTGAGGGCAGGCAGCCAGAGGTAGGGTATACAAGGACAAGAAAGCTCTCTTGGTCTTTTCAGTAGACTTGGAGTAGAAATGACCTGGCTGTACCGGTTTAAGACTTGGTGAAATTCTAATTTCTAACATAGAATGCAATGCCCATGTATGGCATGAGGCTTTCTAGTTGCAAATAAACCAAGGTTTAATTGTTTGAAAGGCCAAAGTGTAGTTATACGGAGCACTGGTCTCTGGAGACTAACAAAGTTCTTTTCTTTTGGAAACAACAGGAAAATCAAGTTTTGAGGGATTAAATTCCATTGTAAACTTGAACAAAGGTCTACTCATCAAAAATCCTAAACCCCAGACTTTATAACTCATTCACCAGGTGGAACTGGAAGACTTACTGAAAGACTTGCTAAAACTCTAGAAGGCCAACCCTGTTCTTGTCTTTGATGAGCTGTTGCTGGTCGAAGCTAACCATTACTGTATCATTAGAAGGCTAATGAGCCATAGATCTTGAAATACTAGCAATCTATGCAGTGGCTTGGTCTGATATCTGGGCTGTGATTATTGAACTCCATTTTACTGTATTGTTGTTTTAGGGGAGAAAAATGCTAGTGTTCTAACTGGAATACCCCTGTGACAAAGTTAAAGCTAATTTTGCTTTTAAGCCATGTGTTGCAAGATCAAGATCTAATAAACTGTCTTTGGTGTTCAATCTAATTTGATAAGATGCTTTGAATAAATGCTTACTTCCAGGTGCAATTGTACTATTATCTAAACTGTATTGATATTAACTCTTATCTAGAATAAATCAAGATGTCTTCAGGAAATGCTTTCATTGGAAAACCAGCCCCTGACTTCACTGCCACGGCTGTAATGCCAGATGGACAATTCAAAGATATCAAACTCTCTGACTATAAAGGTAAGCTTATGTTCTTCTGTAATTGTATAGATATAGTCTGGCCATATGCAGGAGTGGAGGGCATCTAAGGATACATCTTGATTTGGTTTTGAAGTAGTAGTGCCCACTTGGTGGTAGACTGAAGTATTTGACTTGTGCAGTGGTTCTCATTGATGACTGGAGTATGCTTGAGAAGCTGTCGGCACCATGGGTGCATATCACAGCTATGATAATTGTTGCTAATTAGCATAAGACTTCTCTAAACTTATCTTGGATCAGGCTTATTTGTCCTGTCTATTGTACTATGAGACTAATGTAACATCTCCAAAGTATTATATGGAACCGCAAAGTCTTTTTTTGCAGGTTTTCTGTGAAGGGGAAGGTAGGTTTCTTCCTCTAGTAAAGTTCCTTTCTCTAGAATACTAGTAAAAGGTTTGTCTCTCCAAAAAAGCTTACTAAAATCAAAAGAAAAGCCTGAAGTGTTCAAGTACTAATGTGGGTGGCTTTTGAAAGGGAGACTTTTGAACTGGAAGCCTCAGGCTGTGCATGAGGGCAGTAAGTAGGTATAGGCTAGTCCACCCACTCAGTGTCTCCTTGGCTTGTACCCTTTCAGACCTGTGGCCCTTCTGCACTCTGTTTGTAGTCAACCACAGGGTCTTCTAGTGCAGGTATTGGGTGTGCTGTGGGCCAGGCTGTGGGAGTAGACAGGGGTTCCCTGTCAAATTTGGCAGTTGGGTTTTGGGAGACTTCAGTTGAGTAGGGTTCTGTGTTACTGGGTAGGGAGCGGCCTTGACAAGTATTGCAAGTGCTGTTTGGCTGAAGTGTAAATGCCCTAGGTGCTTTATGGGCTTGCCACCTCTTAAGTCTTAAAATAGGCATCTGTAGTTTGCCACTTGATCTTCAGTGTTGTATCAAACCCTTTCTCCTCTGTCAGTATTGTATCAGGTACAAGAGATTAACTGGTTATACTGCTCTTCTAGGAAAATACGTTGTGTTTTTCTTCTACCCCCTGGACTTCACTTTTGTCTGTCCAACTGAGATTATCGCGTACAGTGACAGAGCTGATGAATTCAAGAAAATTAACTGTGAAGTAATTGGAGCTTCTGTTGACTCTCACTTCTGTCACCTTGCCTGGTAAGAATCAACCTTTTCAACCTAATAGAATATTCTGCCTGGTCTCAGTTACTGCAGGAACTGAATCCTTAGTATATGCAAGCATTCTTACTGAAGTATCAAAGGCACTTGGGAAGTATTGGTAGTGCCAGGTGCTTCTGAACAGAATTGACTGTACTGTTTAGTTCTCTTCCTGTCTCATGTCAAGTGGAGTATGGTGTTGCAGAAAGGATCAGCTTCTGTTCTGCCTTATACTTTATTCTGAACGGCCCATATTTTTAATATTAAACTTGCTTCTTTTAGGATCAACACTCCTAAGAAACAAGGTGGTTTGGGTACTATGAAAATCCCATTGATTTCTGACACAAAGCGTGCCATTGCCAGAGAATATGGAGTACTTAAAGAGGATGAAGGTATTGCATACAGGTAGGTATATGCACTGTGCCTTATGCAAGAAGGTGAACTTGCTGTTAAAGCCTTATGTCACAATATGTGGAACGTGTCAGATGAACGCAGAGCTTGCATGTACTTGAACACCTGCAGCAAGTTGCAGCTATTAGCTATTCTAAATGTAAGCTGCTTCAAGCCATCAAACACTCCTACAAGGGGATGTACTACTTGGGTTCTCCTTCGTGTGTAGATTTTGCGTGGTTTTGGTAAGCTAGATAAGGGCCTGCTGCTTCCCTTTAATTACCAATCTGTGTAGTGCAGGACTCTCATGCAGGTGAGCTGCAAATATTGGTGGTGTGACATCTACGTAGTCATACAGGTGTTTAATCTAGTGATTAAAGTGCACATGAATCAAAAAAACCCCAGCCTTATCTTTTAGTTAACTGTTCAGAGTTAAAGTTGCTGAGGGAGCTGAACTTTTGTGAACTCCTAATGTGACTTTGGAAGACTAACTGATGAGCCATTGCTAGGTTGTCCCTTTTCTTTTAACTTTGTGTGTAGTCTTTCTTTAAAAGACTGCCTTTCTTCAGGTTTCTCTTCTATTTTTTCACCCCCCCAGTAGTATCTTCCTTGAATAGGAAGTGTTGCTTTGCTTTCCTTCATTAGTGGTTTGACTTGCCTCTTAGGTTTTCAACTGCTAATGTTTCAGTGCTGTGCATACACCAAAGGTGTTTGGTTTTTGGGAAGAGGTTGGTAATATTAGATGATGCAACTTACTACTGTAATAAGATTACAGAGCTTGAGTTCTTGAAATTCACTCCAATCTAATCTGTCTTTCAAAAGCTGTGCTTAAGTGCTGTTTTTATTATTATTTTTTTTAGGGGTCTGTTCATAATTGATGAGAAGGGGATCTTGAGGCAGATAACAATCAATGATCTGCCTGTTGGCCGTTCTGTTGATGAAACCCTCAGGCTTGTCCAGGCCTTCCAGTTTACAGATAAACACGGAGAAGGTAAGGCTTCTCCCTCTTCCTAATCTTAAATGTTACTTTAGAGAACAGTATTAACTAGGCAGGTTAAATTGAGGTTTACTGGTAGGCACTAAGTACATCTACAGATCTGTGTGGAGTAAGTAATTGTGCCTCTTGAAATGCAGCTGGTCATGTAAAGCTGCTTGTTGGAGATGACCATAATACTAGATTTGTCTTAATTCAGTTAATGGTCCATTAAATACTTCCTCATGTTGAAATACCATGTAAACCAAATTTGGTGCTTGATGCTTGATAACGCATATATCTGTCTTTCAATTAGACACACAAAATACTTAAAACAAGTAAAGAACATGTAGTAATTCTAGCCTGCAAGGGTGAGCATAATTTAGACTTTAGAGTTACCAAAAAAGAATTGCTGCAGATAAAAGGTGTGAATCAGGTTATGGAAACTTGAAATTGCTATTTGTATTAGTAGTCTTCAGTGTGATTACACTAATGATAGATGTTGCTGCTGGTCATACTTGCTTCAGGTAAGTAAGTGGCAAATCTTATTAAATCAAGCTGGTTTTGTGGCTATGCTGTAGCCTGAAGAGAATCAAGGTTTTTGAACTAGGATGCCATCCTCTTGTCAGCTGAGGAGATTTCCCTAATGATTGAGTATGGAGCAATCACATATCTTGCAAATGAAGCCTGTTGGGGTTTACTATGCTCTGGAGTAGCTTTTCCTCCAGAACTAGGACTGCAGTCTCATGTAAACCGTGGTAGATGAGAATAAGGTGTGTAGCAACACTCAGAAGCTGAGAATGCTGCAGCTAAAATTGGCAGTTTTGTGTGGAGTGTGCATTAAGCCTTACAGGGCTATATTAAAGGAATACTGTATCCAGAAAGAAAAAATGCTGAGCTGGAGTCATTGTGCTTTTGGGGCTGTGCAACCTCTGCATCTTGGTGGCCTTTTAATAGCCAGCCATATAGGGGAACTAGAGATGTCTTACCTCTTCTTCCCCCTTCCTGTTAAACTGGAGAATGGGACTGGGATTCCTTAAAGATAAGGAGAGTATAGACTTGACTGGGTCTAAGAAGGGATGGTATGGTACCATGATAGTTGTAAAGCTGCCTGACCCAGGCTGTTGAAGCTGGTGCCACCTTGTTGTCAGGCTTCTATGAAGCTTTTAAGTGGGTTGGGGAGGGATGGATGTGTAAAGGGCCTGCTGTTCCATGGGTGAACACCTGGTTCCTTTGGTGCTACTACCTAGTGATCAAATGGAAATGTATAAAATAAACTGAACATAATGCCACACTGAAGAATTTACCTTCTGTACATTGCAAAGATATATATACAAGCTTTGAGATGCTAGTTTGCTTTAATGTTGTGTAAAACATGTTCTGCAGGAGCAGCTGGTAAGTCTAAACATTCTTATAATTTCAGTGTGCCCAGCTGGCTGGAAGCCTGGCAGTGACACGATCAAGCCTGATGTTCAGAAGAGTAAAGAGTATTTCTCCAAACAGAAGTAAACTTTCAGTCTGAATGGAAACTAGTATGCCTTACATAAAGAGCAAGCATCAGTTACTGAACTTTGACTAAGTCATTGCATCTGAGTCAAGGGATCATGCTATAGGTATAAACAGTAACTTTTTTACTTCAAGGAAAGTTTGTCCTGTTGACAGTACCTTCATAGAAAATCCTAATGATCAGCATCTGTACATCAAGCCCTGTTGACTTTAGTGACAATGCAGTGTATGTGATTAGCCATGTGTTGCTGCATATAGAGCAGTTGTATCCTTTTGTAACTCTATTAAAACTTGTGGAAAGAGCATGCTGTCTACTGTTCTCATGTTGTAGCCATACATGTTACAGCTGCAAGACTAATGCAGGCTGCAATTCTGAGAGATCAGTCTACTGAGCTGTGTGTGCACAATTCCTAAAGGTCTTTACAGCTCCACTTGAATGGAGATGCCTACTGGTTTTCATGTTGCAGTAGTAAAGTACTCTTCAGTAGCAGTCATGAAGAGTATAAGCAGAGGAACATGGTGTGGTATTAGTCTGAGCATGAAGCATAAATGTGATCAGCCATGTTTTCATGGACAGAGTAAACGTACTCATTTCTGTCTACTTTGGTCAAAACTGAGTGCTGAACACCATACAGGACTTGGCTTTCTGGAAAGCAAACTTCCTTGGATATGCAACATTCATCCCTAGTCTCTCCTATTACATGGAAGTAAGAATATACCAGTTAACATTAGCTGGTAGTCATATGACTAAGATCAAAAGAAGGGTGGCACTATAAAATCTGCTACTTGGATGTGCTCAGCCTTGTCTTTAATCTTTGTATTGCAAATGATTATGTATGTGCTGAAAAACTTGAAGCACATGACTGGCCTTCAGTTACACTAAAGCTGTGTAGCTTCATGCTTAAAGGTGGCTTGCAATGAAGTCCTGAACTTCAGACCTGAGGGTTTGGGTAAGAAGCCTAAGGAATGGAAGTGAGTTAGAACGCTGGGGTCTTTATGTATCTGTAAAGATTAAACTTTTAAATGTGAAGACATTGTATCTGACTTCAGCTCCTCAAGTAGCAGACAAGTTCTGTCTTGCTTAAAGGGAGCAATAACAAAGTGGAGGCCCAGGGCTACTTAGATGAGTCAGAAGTGAAAGTTGCATGCCTTGAATAGTAAACTTGTGCATTTGGAAAAAAACCAGACTTCTGTGAGAAGTCTTACAAGCAGATACTGCAATTAAAAATGGCTAATTGCCTGGGTTTTGCTTAAGCAACAGAAATTTTCCTAAAGATAGGAAAGTTATGTTTAGCATTTAAAATATAAATAATTATTCTCAAGATAACAAATGAGGCTGACACCCTGGGTGGTGCTGAGAAGTAACAAGTGTGTGTGTATCTGTAAGTGAATGCCTACTGATGCAGTATGGCTGAGTACTAAATTATCTATCAAACTTCCCTTCCTAGCAAATGAAAAGGAGTTATGTCAGGACTAACTTCAATCTCCCCTCAGCTGTACCTAGCTATACTAGCCTTGAAATGTCACAAATTTGATTACAGCAGTTCTTCAGATGACAAAAAGCTCTGTGGAACAAGTGTTTTTACCCTGATTATGTGACTAAAGTTACTTCTGTTATTCACAAATAAAAGTACACCTGTTTTGACTGGGCCATTACATGATGCAGTACAAAGTGAAGTCCTAGTAGTGTGGCAAGTCAATCTGGGCACAGAACAAAGCCCCTTATATTAATAACCATGTTTAGCCTGTGATGGAAGACTTAGTACCAAATGGGATTGCAATCAAAGTTTACAATCTATTAAGCAAATGGAGGCAAGCAAACAGCGCTGGGTGCACTGGGAGTCTCTGCTCTACCAAGACGCACACTCTGCAGTTCCTATTTTCGGTTTACGTCCCCTATGCTAATACATATTCATAAATATTTCTGAGAAAAGGTTGGTCTTTGCAAATGAATTCCAGGAATAGGCATATCTTCTTCAGTGCATGCCCTTGTCACCTCTTGGGATCTTCTTGACTCCCAGCTGGTGGTCAGTGGATGAAGTTAGTAGTCTTCCTTGGCCTGCCCTTAGGATGACCCTAGATTTTGCGCATGCGCTTTAGAGGCTTTCTCTTACATATCACTATGCAGTTAGAGGCAAAACTGGTTTAAACTGGTATACTGGGTGACTTCTGCAAGATACAAGAACTACATACATTAACCACTCTGTTTTTCTTAGGCTTGCAGTTATACAAGGGTATGTAAGAGAGAAGGTCACATTTCATCATGTGGCCCTAGCATTGCTCCCTATTGACATGAATCAGATGAACATACTTCACAATCCCTCATCCTGTAGCCCCAGGATCTGTCTTTTGCCCATGTAGCTGGATCATAATAGGCAATGGTTCTCAGGAGGCCAGTCATTATTTTCCCAATGTCCAATTTGTAAGCTCCGTTTATGGCATCTTAACTCATCAGCTCCAGCACACACTTGGACTCCCAGCCGCTCTCCCCGATTTAAGGGTAACAGGAAAAAACTGGGTCTTATAGTTCCTAACATACAGGATCCTGTCCAATTCTTTGGCAAATACGCACAAGCTAGTCTGCCACAAATCCAGTAATGTCCTTCAGGAGTTGGCCAACCATTTGGTATGTTTATCCCATTGGTCCAATTCTTAAATTGATTATTCATTTCCAGTGGGCTTCCCCACTTATCCCAGCTATTCTGAGTTTCATTCCATAGGTAACCTCCTTCACATTCCAGGTTACCTACTTGGCTTCCATAATCTTTTAGATTTTGCCAGCAAGTCCTTCCAATTATACTCGTTTGGAGTACCCATTGTTGTTTCCTATTACCCTTTCCCCTTGTTTTCCATACCTGAGGATTACTTACGTTGCTCTCCATGGCCATCATTCACCTTGATTTGTTCCACCACAAACATAACAATTAGTTACATTTAATGACTTAGCAATGTTTTCAGCAAGATTTACAAATAGATTTTTAGCAACTGTGGGGATTTCATATTTCACTCCTGTCTCTATTTCATGATAAAATTAAGTAACAGTCTGTGCTGCACTGATTCTTTCGTCCTTTCTTTGATCTTAATACTAATAACTACACCTGGGTCTTCTCTGAGTCCGTATATCTTCAGTCCAATTTTGGTTACTTGCTTCTGTTTCCAAATTTCCAAATTTATAAGGGTTAAATTTACTAGATTGCAGGCACGGGTTGTGCAATTACTGTCTACTTGTACTCTTGTTATTGAGGCTTGTAAAGTCCCACATTGATAATCATATCCCCAG
>VXBJ01003468.1:6721-19650 GCA_013400055.1 Nycticryphes semicollaris
TTGGGTGGGGTTTCAAAACTTTTAATGATGGTGTCTCAGATGTGTAATGGAGTGTGATAAAGACTCCCACAGTTGTTGTCATCCCAAGCTGCCTTGCTAGGCATGCTAAAATTTCCAAATTATTCCAAGGTTTAGAAATTAATTACTTAGAATATATGGAGGGAAATATTGAAAACTACTGTAAGCTATTTTGAAAGTGAAAGTCGTGCAAAGCCCAAATAAAAAACCTGCCAGTGCACTGTTCTCCAAGAGATACAGACTGGACAGATCTCCCTGCTGCATCGGAGTCTATTGCTGGACTTCTGAGATGCAATCATGACTGCAGTTCTGATGTAAAGGTAAAAAAAAAATAAATAAATTGAGGTATAGGTATTTCATTGGTGGTATACATGCAAAGGTGACTACCCAGGCTTAGATCACAGTTTAATGGCAGTAAGGACTTATGTGGTGGAAAGTCACAGATGTCTGGTCTAAGAAGTCAGCTTGATTTTTTGAGCCTGTTTCAGTATTACAAACATGGACATCATCTGGCTCACTGGATTTAGTCCCTTTATTAAGTGAAATATTTGTTTAAGCTGATCCTGTTTTGGAGAGATATTTTATTAATATTCATTAGTATATAATTCTGTGGACATCTGTCTTCATTATAGAGTTGTTTTCTTTCACAAGCATTCCTTGTCCTGAAGGAAGTGATCCTTAAGGAGAAAAAATGTTAACCTATAATAATAAAAAAAACAGATACTCATCATAGTATACAAAACACACAACGATATTCATGTTGGCATTTTACCACATATTTGTGTAAATCCCGTTTAAAAATGGCACACAATTAAAGCAGAGAACAATAACAGTCTTGGAAATAAAGGAACAGACGAAACCTACATGAAACCTACGTCAACAGCAGATGAAATCTGCTTATATGTCAGGTATTCAACACAGCTCCCATCTATCAAGTTATCACAAAAAAAAAAGTGCTGAGAGTAAAAGCATTTGGATTAAATTACAAAGATTATGAAAGACAAAGATGAGAGTGATTCCAACATTTTGAGTATAATGAAGTATTTTAGGGCTTTGGTTGTAGTAACAGGCCTGATAGGAAAATTGCTCAGTAGCTGCAAAAGAACACTTGCAGCAAATTCTGTCAAATGAAAAGGCAATAATGGGAAAGCAAGGCTCTGAGAGCAAAGAGGAGTCAGTTTAAAATAACTTCTTTTAAGACTTGAAAATCATTGCTTTTTATATGTAGGCTCTGATACTGCAGTAAGGAATATTGCTATTGGTATCAACACCACAACATCAGGCCTGTTGAGAGAAGCTTCATTAGACAGTTCAGAAATTCTCCATGGTTATAGTACTAAGAAATCTAACACACAGCTAGGGGTTGAGATTGCAAATTTAGTCCTTCAAAGGTATTTTAAAGTCCAAATACTGTTGCACCACATTATATTGAGAAGAGGAAAATGACAAGGACTGAGGAATATTCAATGTTTTTGACAGGAATATTTGAAAAATGAATAAAATTTAAGACTATTCATCAAAAGAATGCACGTTACACTGGAAACTGTAATTAACTTTATATGGGATGAGAAAAGAAGTATCTGACTTCCAATATGCCTTTGTAGATTCTACATCTGCCTGAAAACATGCTTATGCTGCAAATTGCATCATTTTCAACCCAGATTCTAAGTGTCCCTGAAAGAGTTAATTGAGATAGTAAAATTCACAAAATGTTTCCCAGCTATAAGGTATACACTATGAAAAGGCATCTTTTCAAAGTATGTGAAATACCTCCATTAAGCTTGCTTAGCTTGTTGAAAATCTTTTTTCCTGCTTTTGAAAAAAATTCATTATCTTTGCTTTTAGAATTGTGCTTTTAAGAATGCTGTTGCACCCACTTATTTAGCTATTTCTTAAGGCTTTTTCTTGCATCAAAATCTTTTTCAGATATGTGGATAATAATACTGAGATACATACTTCACTGGTGTGAAGTCCTTGATAAAGTGGAAGCCTTTTGCACACTATGCAAGGCAGGTAGGTATCATGGGTGAAATCAGTAACTCCTTTCTATAGGGGTTGATACCATAACAATGATTTGCATCAATGATTTAGAAGAAATTGGAGAAAAAGAAATAGTATGACACAAAGATTTTTTAGAATTATAAACAGGAAAGTTTGGACATCGAAAAAGAAGGTGAAAGATTGTTCAATAGGCAGTGTTAGTGAAAAAAAATATTCACATACATGCAAAACTGTTATTGTCTGAGTGTATAGTATGCTATACATGTAGAAGCGGAGAGGATATACAAAAACAGTGACTCTGAAAATAGACCAAGGGTCTACATAATATGTAGCACAGCACATTCTCCTGATGAACTACTGTAATAGAAAGAACCACAAGGCAAAAGAACACTGACTAGAGTTATGGAATAGACCTTGCATCCAAGTAAGGTATTCTGTCTAATGAGATACTATTCAGGTAGCTGCATGTTAATAGAAACTAAGGAAGAGGAAGGATGCAAAAGACCTGAAGGCTTTCAGTATCTTCAAGGACCGAAGATATTGTGGGACATTTATACATTAAGAATATTAAAATGAAAATTGCTCATAATTCATAACAAAGAATAACTATTTTCATAAGAAGAATATATAGGGCTTGCAAGGGGCCTTTGATCAAGCAGAGAAGCTATGGTTTGAAGATAACATTGAATATGTTCAAATTATAACTAAGAAACAGCGTTACATTTCTAAATGTAAGGGTGATTAACCCTGGAAACAAAATATCAAAGGAAAGGTTGAATTCTTTCTATTTCTGGTAACTTCAGATTAAGCTGGCACTTTTACAGAAATTACATTGTGGTCAAAAACTTGATGGAATCAATGCAGGGGAACTGAAGGAAAAATAGTGACCTGACTGTGGCGTAGCAAGATTGGATGATCTATTGCTCTTTCTTGATCCTTAGCTCAGTAAATGTCTGATAACACACATCTTGTTTGGGAGAGCCTGAAGGGGATTGCTTCATCTTTCTAGCATACTGTCACAGAAAAATATGGAGACGTTATATTAGGTTTTAGAAGTTCAGTTCTTGAAAGACTCGTTTTCTCCCAGTTTGGCAATATCTTTCCTTGTTTCATCGCTTTATAGCAAGTTGAAAATGTCACAGTCATTTCCTGCAAATATCACCAAATGTTTTTTTGTGTGACACTGTTTCCATGATAATTTAGATTGGATGATCTCCACCCTTTTGAGTGAACAAGTGTGTGAGACAGAGAGAAACAGGATATCTAACTTTAATTTTTAAAAATCCTATCATATTTCTGAAGGATAAATATTCCTTTCTGGCTGATGTGTATCTCTGTGAGGAGTAAGCTGACATGAAGTATACTTCTGGTACAGTTCTACAGTTTGATCCTCATAATTCATATTTTGGTATGAAAGGTTTTGTGTCTCTATAAAATATTACTTGTTGATTATACTGCCATCATCAGTGAATCCAGACCCACTTGACATTTCAAAAAAAGAAAAACCCTCCTGTGAAAACATATTCTTACATTTCCCACTTTGATAATTGTTTGAGTCCCTAAGTGGGGAGTTGGCTTTTCTGTTTCCCGATTTACTTATACCGTTCTTTTACTTCTTGCCAGAAGGAAAGAATCAAAAGTGCACCAAAGGAGAAGCTCATGAGCAAGCAATAACATGGACTGAAGACATTAATTACTATCATGTAGGTTTTGTCTCTGTTGGAACCCATGGTGAATCCTTGAGAAATCTATAACTTGAACTCAAAGATCTAACCAGCAATTGCCATAGGAGCACTTCCTGCACTGACTGAAATGGTCACTCTTTTAGTTATTTCTCTCTGCAATATTGCAGAACTAATACTCCTTTGCTGCTGTGCAGCTGAACATATAGAACCATGTCTTAGTCTGTGTTGCAGCAACATTCCTATCCTCTCCATTTTGTCATTTTCTCCCCTGTAAAATATTTCTAATCCTCTTTGTTTGACCTTTTTTTTCTTTTTACTTCAACTTTAATTGTGTGTTTACAAGACTACTGGAGGTTCCTCTAACCCGCCTGAATATACTCCTCTACTCCCTAATAACAGAGTTCAGTTCATCCAGTATTTTAAAGGCAATTTGAGGCAAAACCAAGACTTGAACTCCCAATTAATTTCTTATTTCTACCTGAGCCTCACACAGCACCTTCTTGATTCATTTCCTTTCTTTATATAATTATCTTACTCATAGTTACTTTTTATAACATGTAAATGCAAATCATTACATGATTCTTGCAACATAATGTGGCAAAATCTTGAGTGATTGACCATCAGTAAATAGACATTTGAAATGATCAAGTGATGTAAGGAAGACAGCCAGCCACAGCAACTGGTGAAACAAGGGACTTCGATAATTTATCCAAATGAAAATGACAGGTATCAGCACTAGTGTCACTGACATAGCTTTCCTTGGTATACTGCATTCATTCAAAACCATAGGAGGAACGGGCTTCCTGTAGTGATGAACTAGATTGAAATTACCAGACATATGCACTGTGACTGTCAGTACTGCTGCCTTTTTTAACCATCTGGAGCAGAGCAGTCCAACATGCAATACCAGATGCCACAAGACTTAGTCTTAAGATGAAAATGAAGTTCAGCTTCATTTTTTTGCAGTAGCTCCATTCAAAGCATCAAATACCAGTCTGCAAATAATCATAGATCAGAGAGGGAACACTTTTCAGTGTCTGTTACATGAGTTACAAATATACTGGAAAAGAAGAGAATAAAAGAGTGGTACTAGAAGACAAAACCAAAAAGTGGCCTAAGGGGATGTGTTACTTTCTCCAGTGATAGGTAAGAGGTAACTTGGGAGTCAAACATTCACTGTGACGATAGCATTCATTGCTGATACTGACCATGAGAACTCATTTAGAACTCATTCTCTCATGAGAACCGTTTAGACCGGATGGAATTCATTAAGAACCTGGTTTTATTCCAATTTTTTTTCCACAGCTAAGAGTAGCAGACTTTAAAGGAACTCTAGAGGAATAGATGAATGTATTTGAAATCTCCTTAACTGTGCCAAGTGGTTCCTCAGAGGCAAAAAGGTTCAACATATAAGATTACCTGAGCAAATGGGAACTGGGAGGGGAGGAGCAGAATAATGCCTACTACACCGTGCTTCTGCATCGCTACTGCAGACAATAAAAACATATGGAAATAAAAAATTACAGGAGAAAGAGAATAGGAATGTTTGACTGTCTGCACTGTGGATTCTGTTGCTGGAACACCTTTATCATTCAGTGTCCAAACAGCAAAATAAGAGCTAATGCATGCTGAAAGGGCGATGGCACTTCTACATCCAAATATTATGTAAGTAATCATAAACAACATGATTTTCTGCCACTATATGTGGCAACCAAAATGATGGCCTATAAAACTTAATAATGTGGAACCTTGATCACTAAATGTGTTGTTAACAATTTCTGACTCCCTGACTGATAAATACTTATATTTTCAGTAGCAGCATTTCTTACTTTGCAATCAAAACTATAAATGCAGCATAAATTGTTAGGCCTAAAAAAAGAAGTAAATAAAGACTTCAGGTGCTTTCAGCCACAGAATACATTGTCAGGACTGCAGATGAATTTGCATGACTCTTACGTGGAGCATTTGCTACAGATTCACAGCTTGTGATTTCCATGTCAGCTAAAGAAATGTAAACTTTAACATGTCTGTATGTCCTGCCTGAAAATAGCAACTTATCTTCCTAGTGCATAACAGAGAATGCAGTACTGAGCAGTCCTTAGATGAGTTATTATTCAATCACATGGAGACATAGAATAATCTTTTTATTTTTAAAAGTCCTTTATATCAGCTGAGAGGTTAAAGTGGCAGGAGTATAAATGAGGGTTGGAATTATTCACAGAAAGAAAACCCTGAAAAACTTTGTGACATTGGGCATGGGCTAGAGTGATCATCAAGAACAAATTGACAAATTGTTCAATAGTCATGCCTACTGGAGAGCTAACAGACTTTTTTTCAGGGTTTTGGTCAGCTCTATTTCCCTTTTGTCCTGACAGTAATGTTGTATACTCTATGTCTTCTGTATGAGGATCATTTTGCACCTACTGTAATTTGAGTAAAATGTCTCACCAAATTTAGGAATTCTTGAAATAATCTCATCACATTTTACTTTGAAATCTGTTTGTACTGTAATTCTACATAGACTCACTGTTTTCAGTTTTCAATATAATTGGTCATGCATTTCTTTAAAACATAAATAACTGAAATTTGTAGATTCTGAGTAGCTAAATTTAGCTTTCTGGAAAACAAGGATCATAATACTCATTCAAATTTATAAAATATGAAACATGGATATGAAATGTTACTAGTATTGCTAATATTCAGAAGCTGAGTATAAAGTTAGATGAAAGCATGTACAAATAAAAATGACAGTTCAGAGTTCAGATTCACATTACTGCTCTTTTGAAAGCTCTCTAATTCTTCTAACAACATGAATGTTTTTCTGTGTAAAAATATATATTAGGTGGAAATTTTTCTTGTGCATAGCTGTTTATCAGATGATCTTAACACACATGTCTAAATGGCTTCAAAACGGCTTAGTTGTTTTCAGCCAGCTCACACAGCTAACAAGTGGGGAATCACCACCCTGTGTCTCTGGGTACTGGACAACTCCCAGAGGTCTGTGAGAGCTCCATGGCTATCAAAATCCTCCTATGGAAAGGTGAGTCAAAGTGTTAAACTAAATTTGCATAACACTCAACCTGGATGGCACAAACCAGCATGTTTTATCTGATGCCAGTTCAGGTTTTACTTCAATAAAACATGCTCCAAATGTTGAGGTCTGGACATCATCCTCCTGCGTGGCCCATCTGGCCCTACTTCGGAGAGACGATTGCATGGGGAAGGATGAGGTGGACAGTGGGTAGCCATTGCTTCAGTGATCTGATTCTAATCCCCTTTTATGCATGAGTTTACACCTGTAAAGTTTGTTCATGCAAACAGAAGTGATAAATTACCTTCTTGGAAGGAATTGCCATCTCCCAGTGGTAACAAACAACATGCACATTGTTAGGCACCACAATTCCAAGGAACACCTTGAGTCTCCAAATTAATTAATTTTATTTCACAGCATGAGGAGGATATAAGTGAACACACAATCTACTATTGCCTCTTGGTGGCCAGGTAGTACTTGCTGAAAACACACTAAGGTGTTCTTTTGGGATCACCTATTTGAATATTCTACCCTGGAATATTTCATAAGTCACTTGTTAAAGTTAAGTGACAGACATTTAGCTGATATAAATCAGCATAGCTTTATTAGCTGGGATTGAACTATATCTATGTATATTAAGTAAGCACCTGGACCAAAGGCAAAAATATGCGCAAAGGGACTAAGGAAAAATTGTCTGAAACTCTAATGTTAAATTAAGCTTGCAAAACAACGGTGAGAGCTAAAATACAAATACAGCCTATCTGGTACACAGAAAATAAGACAATATATAGAAAGACTTTCTAAGGAGCAAAATCACTTCACCAAATTATTGATTTATTACGCTGAAGTAGGAATTCTTACTTTTAATCCAGTAAAAAATATATTTTCTAGAAAGCACTTCTACTGCTGAAACCAAATTTGTCGTTTTTCTCCAGATAGCCTAAGTAACTTTTAGGATGTAAACCAGCCAGCAGAGAAGCATTTATGTCTGCTTTGTATTGGCAGAGTGCCATCAAGCCATGGCTCTGGTCAGACTGATCATGTATCTCCTGACATTTTATGGAAAAGTTATATATAAAGCTACCTGCAGTTATGTGGAGAACAACCATCCCACAGATGCTGGAAAGAATGAACTGGAAAACTTTGAATTATAATTCATATTTTATGGACACTAACATCAGTGCTTGTGAACTTTTCATCTAGCACTAAATGCAAGTGGACAGAACATAATTCTTCTGAGTGCTGTAAAATATCAGTGATTCATCCCCATGATAAGCCTCACGTTTCCCAGTCCTCATCTGGACAATGCATTGTTACTGCTTCCAGATCAGTGCTGAATTTTTATTGTTACATACTGGCCAGATAAAAAAAATAATGGGTCTGGTTTGATTGTAGTAATCTTTGAGAGATTTTGTTGTTACAAATTCTATACTTTAAAATAGATTAAAATATTATGTTTGTTTCCTACATTTTATTTGTAAGCAAATGTCCTGCTAATCCCTACAAGCAGATTTTTGAGAAACATCTCTCATCAAGTGTAACTGTAGTTACCATGTTAAGGGTGGGAGGGCAGGAAAGACAATCAAGAAATTGCCTGGCTATTTATAATTACGACTAAACAGACTTTCATATTGCCTTGTTATATTTTTTCATAAGTTTTGGTAAAATAAGCTGGCTATTTTGATATGGTTTTGCTTTAAGCTAAAGTCAACCCATCTAAATCATTATCTCATGATACGAAGACAAGCTAGTTCCAACTAAACATCTTAGATGTATGAAGTTAGAAATTAATGCTGACAGTCTATAGTTTACTTTTGAAAAAACAGAAGATGAAAACTATCAAAAGAATAAAGAGTGCTTGTTTTGAAGCTGAATCCTGCTTTGCTGTGATTTGCCTATTTTGTCTCCTTAATCCTTTGCAAGAGTAGACGTGTAAGTAATCGTTAGATTGATGAATTCCTCAATTTCTCAGCTTTTTAGCTGTGGAAATACAGAAGTGTACTAATGGCTTAGCATTAGAAAGCTAAGAAACCTGACAGGAGGGGTCAGGAAGAGTATCCTCATTGTGTGTGATATGCTTGTGCATGAAGGCCCCATATAAGATATCTTTCCCTCATTTAATCACCTACAATACTGAGAACCATGAGGAATCAGCACAGATGTCAAATTAACATAGACCTCTTTTCCTTCAGTCACTTTTGTCCTCCGTCTTTTCAAAGTTGGAGGTGTGATGGGTTTTTTTGCAACTATTTTAATGATATTGCAATACTTGCTGAGAAGGTGTCATTCTGTTGGCACAAAAATCAGAGACCTGAATTATATAAATGTGTTCGTGACACTTTAGCTCCAGATAGAAAATGATCAGGCAATGTAGAACAGGTCAATACTAGTACATGTATCACTGAGAACATGTTAGGTAAGGTAGGCAAGATAAATAAGGTAGGCAAGATAAATAAGATAAATCAGTTGGCTGAAGGACAATATGTTTCAATGTTCCACCTCAGTCTAATAAAAACTCACAAATATGTAAAAAATAATGTGTAATACTTGTGTATAATTATTAAGTATCCATTAGGTCCTTCAGAACTGTATTACTGAATGGATCTGAATTTTTGTGTGTTCTGACTATCTGTTCTTTAGAATATGTCGCCAGGCTTCAGTAACTTAATTTTATTTTACTAGTGAGATGGGAATTTTAAGTTCTGAAAATTAATTCAAATGAGCTTTCTAACATGGATCACTATAAATTCACTAAACTACATGGAGATCAATTAAGTTTTTATTTATAATAGTATATTTCTACTGATTTTTGTGGTAAGCTCCAGTTGTAAAATTATATTACGATGGAAAGACACTCACTGTTCATGTCCCACTGTTGTCTGATACTCCTTTAGTCAATACATTGGTCTTTTTATTGATTTTCAAGAAATTGGACCAAAAGAAATAGAAGTCAGAATATGGTAAATGAGGATTTTCACAAGCCATCTGTGGTTTTACATAGGAGGAAGAAGGATGATAAATTGCAGGGATCTACTACTTAACTTTTTTAAAGACACACACACTTTGAATCCATTCATATGTGTGAAACAGCACTATCTGATCAAAAAAGTGAATATCTCCATTTGATTTGACTATTCTCTGTTGCTTTGTTAAAGTTGTTAAATTAAAAGTCATCTCCATGTGGTGAAAAATTAAGCAGGTGAAAAGCAAGCTCAACTTATATTTTGCAGCAGGCAACATATTGCAGGCAATACTTGCCTGTGAACAGTGTTGTTATTCTGTTTATAAAATGAATCCCTATGAAGCAATCAGTAATCCCACAATGTGAACTCTTGGGTTGCCCACATTGTATGATATTTCACAATGAGATGCTTAATCACCATTATCCAGAACACAATCCTTCCAGCTCTATTTGCAATTTTGACCTCATTTTTTGTTGTTGGAAATTATTTATTTCAAAGGCTTTCAGATTCACATATGACCTCTTAAGTTTGTTGTTGGGATGCAAGGCTTCCATTCCTTCCTCTCCCACAGTAAAATCTAAAAAACTCAGTAGGATAAAATAAATAAGTATATCTTACCTGGATGATACAGACTGAGTGTGTTCCAGGAGGATTTAATGGGATATGTTGTCTCCAGCACTGTCTTAATTTGAATAGGCTTCAGAATAAACAATGTTGTCTTAAAAATATTCATGAATGTAAATTGGTGTGAGTATGTAGGACAGGGGTAAGTAATTTACTAAAAAATAATCTAGTTTCAATTTATATGTCTTTATTTAAGAAAAAAAATTATAAATATATGAGTTATCTTGAACTTCTTAGACTTCTGCACCAAAACTCTGACATCTTCCTTAGTTATTCAATAGTAAAAGGTTGGATACATGTTAAAAAATTACTGCTTTAAATTTTATGCACTTCATAGAAGCATTAAATTACATTATATGCTGGAAAACACGTGAAGCATGTCTGTGTACTAAACAATGATAGCCAAAAGAATCAGTGATGATTCAAACACCACAGGTATTGGAATATGACACAAATATACAAAATCTTTTTTCAGCATGTTTATGCACAAACAAGCTTTGGTAATTTGTACTTAATTTAAGATCACCTGTTGTTAATTTTAATAGATTGTATATTTATTGTCTACAAGAAGTTGCTGTGGTAACTATATCTTATGCACACATTATTAGGCTATTTTTAAACTAGCTAGCTTAGTTATTGCTGCTGCAGTAAGATGCTCTGAAGCATATGTACACTGCTTGGATTCTGAAACTGTGATTGTCCAGGACTCCACTGTACATTAAATATATGTGAGAAAGGTTCGTCTAGCCTCAGTAAGAATAAACTTCCTATCCTTTTCCATGACCATTTATTTATATATGACTTAAAGAAAGCAATACATTACTGTCAATAATGGTGAGTAGTATGTTAGAGACACCAGAAAATCTGCTAAAACAGAAGGAATAATAACATCATGGACTTTTGTCAGCTTCAGATGGATATGAGTCATCTAAAAGATTCTACTACTCAGTATCAGATCCTAAGCAATGTACATTTTATAATTCAAGGATATGTCTTGGATTCTTAACACTTCTCATAAGCTACTAGATAGGAGTTTCAGAATTTATACTTGCAATTTAAAGACAGGTTTTCTTCTTTAATAGAAAATTCTTTGTTCTTCTCTAAGAAAATTCTTCCCATTCTCTGATCTCATGATATCATGACATAGGACTTGCCTTCCATCCAACTGGAGAGAAAAAAAGTGTGTCTATGAATTCACTGGGTGGAATATGACACTTAAGGCTACAATACTGTCTTCAAATTGAAGGAATATTTGGGCTTCTCTAACATAGGATTAGACTCTCTTCTTGCAATTGGCCCATGGGTTGATATAATCTGCTCTATGTGGCATTTTCAGTGATTCACTTCTTTAGCTGTGACTGATTGCTGCCTGCAATCCATACCAATGGCCCAGGAAATGGTGTGATTAATCCTATGTATCTTTGTTTGGAACCCACAGCTACTATTTAATGTAATTACATCCCCACTGTAGTTTTGTTTGAAAATCAGTGCTTGCTTTCTTTCTTTATTTATTTTAATGTCAATTCTTTCTATTGTGGTATGTATACTGGAAACTTCTACAAGAAGTAATTTCTATCCAACTTGTTTTTTTTCTTTTTCTTGATATTTGGAAGTTTTTGTTCCCCCCCTTACATTAAGTTGCGCAGTTGTTAAGAGCTGAGCGCCTTTGTTAGGTGACAGTGGATTCATTTTCCATTCCATATTTTTATCATACTATACCATGTAATATATTTAGCTGGTTGCATGGCTCAGCCCTATCAGCTATTGGACTTTTCTGTGAACAAAGGCAGACTTTTAATTCCCACATTTCTTTCTTTTCAAGGTTATTTATGAGATCTTACATATTTGTTAAAACAGCAACAACAAAGAGAAGGAAATACTTTCAGATTCAAAAAGCAAAAAGATCTCCTGATCCCTTCTGCCATTGTAGTACCACTTTAATGAGAAGCTTACTCTGGTTATGGATGCTTTTTTTAAAAACAACCGTTCCTATTAGGTTTCTGCATATTATACCGCCTTCAGTGTTCTTACTGCTGTGTTGTGGTTTAGCCCCAGCTGACAACCAAGTACCAGCCAGCCATTCACTCACTCCACCACAATGGGGAAGGGAAGAGAATCAGAAGGAAGATAAGTGATATATATGAAAAACAACCGCTCATATCAAATGACTGAAGTCCAGCCAGTGCACAAGAAGGGGCCTCTCGCCAACTTTAACCCTTGCTTATTGCTGAGCATGATGACATATGAATCTCTCTTTGGTCGGTTGGGATCAAATATCCCAGCTGTGTCCCCTTCCAACCTGTTCTGTATCCCCAGGTACTTTCTGGCAGGGTGCTGTGCAAAACAGAAAATGCTGTTGCTCTGTGTAAGCAAAGCTCAGCAATAATAAAAAAATCTCTGTTATCGCTGTTTTCTGCACAAATTCAAAACATAACCACATAATAGTTACTATGAAGAAAATAAACTCTATCCCAGCCAAAATCAGCACGCTTTGTCACCGTTATTAGTAACAATATTAAGAAAAGTGGCAAAGTAAGTAGACAAAGGTCTAATAAAAAATTGAATTTATTGTCTTAATCATAATTTTTTCAGTGAGGATTCAAAATA
>VXBJ01003470.1:1130-31117 GCA_013400055.1 Nycticryphes semicollaris
GTGGTTGAGGCCCCTTCCCTGGAGACATTCAAGGGGAAGCTCAACGAGGCCCTGGTCAGCCTGGTCTAGTTGGGGGTGTCCCTGCTGACTGTGGCGGGGTTGGACTAGATGACCTTTGAAGGTCCCTTCCGGCCCAGATGATTCTATGATCCATTTGAACATAATGCCACCAAGAGAGACTGATAAATTCTAAGACATCGGTACTCCAGGGATGGTTTCTGCCACAACAGCAGCAGAACTGCTTTCACAACCTGAGGGTCATCTCAGAGAAATGCAGAGGACAGAAAAAAATAAATAAAATAAAATTAGCATTCTCAATATTAATGTATTGAAGTTGGTAGTATAAAAGTTCATATACACCATATACTGGGCTTCTTCGAGCCAATTTTGTCCATGTGTCTATGGGTATCCCCTCCGCTGCTCAGGAGGGCTCTCATACCTGTTTTGTCTGGTTGCAGATATACCCTCAGCATGCCAGACCACAGGGAATGGCCAGTATAAGCCTTGAGGCTTATACTATCCTCCCATTCCAGCTATGCTTGATGACCTCTTGAATAGATGACCTCTTGAATAATGTGACAGTTTCAAATGAAAAAAAGGTAAGTATTGTAGGAGATAATATACTCTCTCCTATGACTTGCCACCTCTCTCGTATCATGTGTGTAGATGATGTGGTCCTTAAAATGCAGAACAAAAACTCAGAAGAGGTGATGATCAGAATCTTGACAACTATTCAAACATTCCAAAACTTCTTTAGCTGTTAGAAAAATGGGTGGAAAATAGCAGGGCAGCACTTTCAACAAACTGTGTGTAATAATCTGAAATGCAATTCATTTGGGAGAAATGAATTTCTGGATTAAGTTGTAACTTGGGAATTTGAAGAAAGTGAAATTTGAATTTTCCCTGTGGAAAATTTAGTTCCTGTCTTTTGCTGTTTTCATAGAACATCTACTCATATTAGCTCCTAGTAGTCTCTCATGTCAGAACAGCCCACCTACTTCTGGCTGAATTGCCTAACAGCTCTTTAGATAGAATCTAATACCTGTAGCTCAAGAAAATGGAATTAGTCTTTGCCTGTCAAGCCTTGCTGTGGCCCATGTACTTCATCAAGGTAATATTAACAACAAGACAGAGTGCCATAAACCTTTATCCAATACATTGAGCCAAGTCATGGCATGCAAGGGTATAAGAAGGAGGAAAAAAGGTCACCAGAACAAAACCTGGTATTTAAACTTTTCAACAAGGTAAACCAGACAGAAATTGTTCTTGAGGCATTGCTCAGTCTTACCATCTTAGTTTCCCCACTTGCTCAGTTAAAGTGCATGCAGCTAATCATAGCCACAGTGATATGCAGAGAGGCTGCTGATAATGCTGTTTTAAAGATGTCCCAGTCTTAACAGATGGTAGTTTTTTAAAGTGGGGTGCTAGATTTACCTTTAATTTCCTTGCAGCAGTTCTTTTGGCTTCAGCTTTTGTATCAATGTCAGATCTAGCTTCCATTAGTGGAAACATATGTTCTATAGGGCTGTCACGGTGTATTCCCAAATTAAAGTAAGTTGTTTCTAGTAGCATTTCCACTCACTTCAATGGGAATTCAGAAGGGTCAGCCAGGCCACTGAAAACAGCAACCATACAAGAAAGGAACTCCAGGTTGTCACAAAAAGCAATATAGACAAAAAGCACACACTATGATTGACTCTAATGTCAAGTACCTAAGTGAACAGATCAAGATGTTGCAAAAGCCTCAGAATTCTTTAAACTAATTTATTCAGAAGGCAAGCACCATGAACAACTGACAAGCATATTTATTTAGACCATGATCCATGAATTGCCCAAATGAAAGCAGTGATAATATTGATTGAAGATGGTGGAAAGATAAGGACATGCCAAGCTGCTTTGCTTTATTTTTGTCCTGAACAAGACTATATGTGTATATCTCAAAACTTCCTTTAAAAACCTTTCTGGTAAAGATTTTCTTAAACAACCTTTCCATTTGTCTCCCTCCATCAAGACAAATATTTTCTCTTTGTTCTTAAGGCAAACCTTTCCTCTGACTGAGAGTCTTGCAATGTGACAAGCCTGCATAATCCACTTTATGAGAAGATCTCCAATATGATTTGCATGATTTTGAGCAGTGTAAGATGACATTTCAGGCAGAGGTATTTGAAGAATCCCAGAGTACATTTTCTTGTTTTTCAGGCAGAGTAGACTTGCAATGAGCCAAAACCAGATGAGAGCATTAACATTTAGATTAATTGTGAAGGTGCTACAGTAATGGAATAAGGGCAAGGTATGAAAGCAATTTATAATATTTTTTGTTTGTTTCTCAGAAGATGAGGCAATATGGAAGACAGAATATAAATATACTTCCACAAGTAATTACTGGTCTATTTTCAAACAACACATTATCTGCCATATGTGCATATTTGAAAAAACAACAAGTCTAGAGATTCTAAGTACCGTTTTGAGGTCTATTTTTTTATGTGTTTGCCATAACACATAAGTTTTTTTTTTTAATTTTTTAAATTTTTTCTCTATGGATGTGCTAGCTTTTTATTCTAATAATGCTTAGCGGAATAGGTAGCAACCCTTAGTTACTGCTGTAGCTGGTGATAGACATCATTGAAAACAGACCATCATGCAAAATGACATATCGTGTCTTAATAAACTCAAGTACATCTATCTGTGTATTCAGGAAAAAACCCTAGCACCAAACCCAAAGCATTTCAGTGTTTTGCGTAACAGACCTTAAGAAGGCAAACCCTTTAATAAAAATCTACACTTGTTTAAGGATCCAAACCATGATTCAGATGGTTGAAACTCCTACTTCCTCTGCTAACTTGACCAGGATACTTAGTGTAACTTCAGTTCCCTTTGAAAAAGCAGAACATCTCCATCTTCATATTTGGTCTTATGAGGGACAATTTTTCAAACTTTTTCCATGGGGTGTTCTCATACTATTATGTTGACAATATCAAAAGATGCACAGTACTAGGTGGAAATGAATGTTCCTACTTTGCATATTCTCATAGCATGGACACTATGACTGTGGGGAGCCATTTAAATCCATCTGGCTGCACTGCATTCTTCGTATCCAGGGCTCAGGCAAAGTCCACAGCAGCATGACACTCAACAGGTAATCTGCTTCCATGCTTCCTCTCATTCAGACCATGCCTCATGAATCACCCACAGCTCAGGAAAGAGAAGGTCATTCTGGGACAACATCTTCTTCCTTCAGGAGTAACAGTCAGTCAGTGATGCAGTGATGGAGGCAGGATTGCGGATACAAGAAGCAAATCCCGGTCCTTCATTTTGAGAGTCCCATATGAATGGGACTTCTGTGAATGCCACTAAGCCATCAAGGGTGCCTGCTCTGCCACAGAGAGCTGTCATTGCCTCTGCAAATCATTTAGCCATCCTGCCATTAGTAGATGAGCATCCTGGCATACAGCCCAAGCTCTCTCTACAAAAGAGTAGGTGTCAGAGCACCTGAGCTTGTCTCTTGCCCATCATCATGCTGGAGGGATGTCTCTCTCACATGGACAGTGCTGAGGTTGTGACGGCCTTGCATGGCTTATACAACAAGCAGCAGCAGTATCCCAGGTACTCTGCAAAGTATGCTGAAGGACTAGATTTGGTTTAAAAGATCAGACAAACATTTGGGTGGTGTCTGAGCACTGTGGGAAATGCAAGTGGTCTTAGTAGCATCATCTCAGGCAGGACTAGGCAGATTACATTCCTTATCTATATTTTTTCTCTCTGGGATAATATTGCTATTATTTTAGCAGAAGAAAGATAATATATTTTTTACACATTTTAATAATGCTCTTGTCTCTTTTCCTTGCACTATAAATACACAATGCCTGTCCATTCTCCATCACTACCATGCCAGAAGATACCACTCCAGCAACCTAGGTTCTAAGTAAAATAGCCATTGCTGAAGCCCACACTGCAGCCTGCCAAGCAAGTCCCAGACGAGGACGATGAAGCGCAGCCTTTAATCCTACAAGCAGCAGCCATTTCACCAAGGAGAACTTTCAGGAGCTCAGCAACAGTTGCCAGCTGCCAGAAGGCAACAGCAGGTAGTTTTCATGCATGTAGGCCCATTGAAATTGGTGCTTTCTTTTATCTTAACAAGTCTGTGGACAGGTTCTGCACTACAGGTAGTTTGCCAGGCTCATTCATGCACTTTGACTTACTTAAATAAGACATTATTTATTTCCATTGGGAATGGAAGTGGCCAGATTGGAAGTGATGTTTGAAATGCTAGGGTGGTATCTCTCTGTATCTCTCCCCTTTGTGGTGCCATTTCTGTCTGGAGAAAGTATAATGAACATCAGTAGAAAGAAGGGCATGCTTTTGTTGGTGATGATCATCAAGCAACTCAAGACACAATATATCCTCTGAGATGTTTAACTCAAGCAGCGTGTGGTTATTTTACTCAGGAAATTCACCCTGCAAGATGAATATGGATAGATTTTCAGGCTATGTTATTTAACAGAATCCCACTGATAACTTTGAGGGTAGTGTAGGTTTGGTTCTTGCTCAGTGTAAGAGCAGACCTATATCCTACAGATCAGGACTGACCTGCAGCACCCCTTTCTCTATGCAGTTACCACATGGGTTTATTTCGGGAAATAAAATAATGCAAAAGCTAAAGAAGACATAATGTGCTTGAAAGCTTGTGTATTTTTCCAGCTGTATCATTGCTCCAGTGACAGATATAACCTTCTTTTTTTTCTACAAGTTGTGCCTCATTTTTTTTCCTTACTTTCATTCCTATTGAAAATGTGCAAAGAACAGCAGGAGATGGTTTGAAGGAACACCAGGTAGCAAAAGTCCTCTCTTGATGTAAATATGTTCTTTAGCCAGGCCAAATACATTCCACCTATGCAGTATGTAATTTAAAATTTCTTCTCTTTTGCTGTCTGCTAGCTCTTTCTCTCTCTGTTCAGCTAGGTGTGTACACTAGGCTGCCTTTTTCTAAACAAATGCCGTTATCAGAACTCAGGGCTTTTGGGTCCCAAGGTGATTATAGATTTTAATGTACAGTACAGCTTTCTTAGGTACTGTAACCTAAGTTAGCAAAGTTTTGTGGCAACTCTTGATTGGAGTAAACTGTCATATGCTCAGCCAGAACTGGGAATCAGATGAGGAGGTGTCATTTTTGCAGAAAGAGTAAGTCAGAAAAGCATCCAGCTGCGTATGTAAATAATGCATTTGTATAAGCAAGCTGGAAATTCTCTTAAAATGCCTCAATGCTGTTTTCAGCTGCACCTACATGAACAGTGAAGGCAGACACATCTTTGATATATCTGCCCTTGCTAGGAGAGACAGTGAGATACAAACCATCTCTCTTGCAGGAGTTGAATAGTCACATTCAGCCTATATACAGCTCTGAGCTAATGTGTTTCAATAGCTCTGGCTACAGATGTGACCATCTATACTTACCTGTGCTCCCAAAAGTAAAGTCCTGGTCATTCTTTCCAGCATCCATGGCACTGACCACATGCTAACACCAACAAATCATTCTTTTCTTTTGCTTCTGATGTACCCAACTGCATATCAATTAGTCCCAGCAAGGGGAAACACCGCAGTTCTTACAACAACCAGTTATCTCTTTCCCATGTCTCACTCTCCAATTCTTTCTGCTTTTACTTAGCTGCATCAGTTTAATTCAGTAGATTATTATTTTTATCTAGCTTTACCCTCAGCTGTTTCTTCTGTCCTATGAAGCAAGCTTATTTCAGTTTTTCTCACCCTCAGATAACTATCCTGTCAGAGGATATTGCTGTAGGTAAAATTCAGCCTGAATTGAAAGGCTGATATATTCAAAGCCATGGCACAACATTTATGTGCTCCCCTTGTTCAATAATGGCCAGTTGGCTTCTGTGTCTAGCAAAATTTGGTTAAAAATCTGCTTCAAAATTTCTGCCAGAATGCCTTTTTCACTCTGTTTTGCCCTAAAAACATAATATTGCTCAGTGGTTTAACAGTTGCCTTGTCTGAGTCATCCCTACCGTCTTTTTATCAGGGTGTCCATACAAGACTTGGCATAGGGAGCTCTGAAGAAATGCAGGTGAGTCATATCTGGGACTGTTCCATTAGAAGGGACTTGTGGCTCTAAGTGATCATAAGGCAAGACAGCCTGGGCTTTTTGAATGGAAATTTCAGTGTAATTGTTCTGTGTATTCATGGCCTTTTTTCAATCACAACCAAGGGCTTCATGATCTTTGCAACACATTTTTGTGTAGAGGTTACTGTAAGCTTAATTTACATTAAGTTAGATCATAAATGTTGTTCTCATTGTAACACTCCCTTACATTATGAAAGTAGGAGGCAAAGATCAAATGTAAATAAAAATTAAAATCCTGTTGTGTGATCATAGAAGAAGCAGGTGAGAGAACTCAAAAACTTTGTACCTTTCCAAGCTGATAGTTACTGTCTTTGAAAAGGACTAGAAAGAATTAATAATCAGGACTTTAAAAGCTACACTCAGATAGTAATTTTCTTCCTCAAGCCTAAAGTCCACAGTTGAGGGCCATTTCCATCTCCAAACCAGGTGATTACTGATACCGGGAGATGGCAGGCACTAGTGGTCCATCTGGCATAACCACAGGATAAAAACTCTTTGGCTGATCTGTGTGGCACCCATTTCTGAGGGGTTGTCACTCCAGTACTGGCTTCGGTATCACAAATGGCTATGGAGGATAGCTAGTCTTCTGCCAAGGCTTGACAATAACAGCTGACTGTACACATTGATGAGAAGATGTGTAAATAACATAGCCTTTTTAACTTCTTTTTTCTTCAGGGAGGCAGAGTGGGTGTACCAGCCTCTGGTGACATGCTTCCCATTTTAAATTGGCATGTACGGTGGATTAGGAAAGGGTTCCCAAAACCCATCCTTCCAGGGAGATGTCAAAACTGAGTATTACTCACCAGCCCCAGGACAAAAGCTGCTGTTGCACTGGAGTGTCAATCAGATGCAGGGAGATTCTTCACCTTAAGGGGCTTTCCCATCAGACTGGGAGGGGTGATGTCTGTCTTCCAGATGGGATGCTGGTGGACCATAGTGAACGTGAGACAGGTGCTGAAAGCAATTTTCCAAGCGACCCTATGCATCCAGCAAGCTGGAGCAGAGGGATTTTTGAGGAACCACGCACCACTGCCAGGTCAGAAGGAACTCAGTTTCCACCTGGCAGCCTTGTACCCTTAATTTTTTATAGGTCAGTCCCTCTGGAGGTCTAGAAAGTGACTATGTATCCCACGTTGTATTCTCATGCCCTGCGTATACTCCCAAGCAGGAAACGAAGCCCAGCAGTTACTGATCATGTGAGGCATAAAGCTCTTCCAAGAACTGTGAAGTGCCCTGTTTCTGTATTATACATCTGCTTTCTCTGCATAATGCATTGGCAAAGGTGATATAGTAACCTGTTTTTCTGGCACTTGCAATAAGGCATTAATTGTACTAACCAATGTATATAGCTACAGAAACTATAGCAAAGGGGGATAAAGAGAGCAGGGATGAGGAGAGGGCACCAGAAAATAACATAGGCTCAGTTTTTACATCCCAAGCAAACCTTTCTCACCTGCAGGCAAGGTTGGATAAGTTCTTCTCAGCCTGGCTGAAAGCAGCCGAACAAGCCTCAGCTGCATTTATTCCTGAACAGAGTGAGAAAACTAACAGTAGATAACAATAGATATGTTGAACACTGGCAGCTCTCTATCTATTATTGGGAGCTACTGGGATATTTCATAGGTATGGATCATAGCAAACAATGGTTTTAGCAAGCTCTGTGATTACACAAGGACTTTGCACTTCTGCAGCTTTTCATAATCTCTTTGAACTTCATTCAAGCATTTCTAAGCCAAGTGCATTGGATCAATCAAAAAGCATGTAACAATTGTGTAATACGAGCTTCTCTCTTGGGTATTTCTTTTCATGTAACACTTTTCAGAACACTTTGGCAGTCTTAGAGTAGTCTGTCTCATTCTCATACCCATTCATCATAGGGGAGTTCTTTTATCCTCATGTTTGGGTGTACAAATCAAAATTCATAAGGAGTTGCTCAAGTGCTTTCAGGTAAGTGATAAGAAACAAGTAAGGTGAAAAGAGACAAGGAGGGTGAACCAGCCTTTACCTTACAGCTGGTGTCCTAATCACCTTTGATAATGCTCTGGAAAGGAGTAATATATTGCCAGTATGGAACTATCTTTGTTTATCCATTGCCAGAGAGTCAAAGAGCCCTTAGGGGAAATTGTGGAGGGAATATGGAGATTTGTTGTGCTGCCATTTCCCGGGAGCTCAGTCCTGCAAGGGCATCAGTGCACACTGCTTTGGAAGTTAAGATTTATTTGAAAGAACTTGCTTTGTTACAGCTCTTCCATGACTAGGAGTGTTCAACAAATCTGGGGAAGGAGATGAGGAGTCTTGTGTTTCTTTTGAATAATTTATTGCACTGAAGGCTTCCCATAGAGGAACTAAGTGAAAGCAGGGCCCAGCAAAGCAGTTTCTTATGGAGAGAGCAGAAAGGGTCAAATTTGTCAGGAGAACAGGCAACAGTAAGAGGCTTTTCAGAATGGACAGAGTAGCAGAGGAGTTACACAGAGCTTAAAAAGCATACAGGGGGGCATGTAAAAATGAATGCATCATGCAGTTAATGCTCCTGCCAAAGAGTGTTACAGAACAAGACAGCTCATTACAGCAGATCTAAAGGTACCGACAGTACCGCTTTGCACAAGTCAGTGGACTAATTTGCTCCTTACTGCCTTCTATCAGACATAATATCTGTGATCCACTTCATTGTTGCTCCTTGGATGTATTGAGCATTTCCTTACATTTTCCTTGCTACTTGTTGCCTTGGGTTTGCATGGCAGAAGAGCTTTCATAGTACCTGCTAGATCATATGACAGTCCTCAGTAATGCTGCCATTTGCTGTAATCTCAGTTGCTGGATTTGTAGAGCACTCTGCTAGATATGTAAATTTGTGCTGTTATAGCACAACCTCCCCCTACCCACCTCAGACTCTGTTTCACATCCATTGAACACATTTTCTCCCTTCTCCTTTCTCAGATATGGGACCTCAATCCCCACCAGCTGCACTGTACCTTTAGGGGAGTATTAGCTTTTGGTTTGGACAGTAGGTCAAACACAGCCTTTCCCAGAGCTTGTGAGCACTTGAGCTTCAGGAAACCACAATAGCTGCAAGCAATTGGACCTACTCTGCTACTAAAGATCTCCCAGCAGAGTCACTCAGACACTTTTGTAGTTAGCACAAACACTCAGCTGTAGGCAAAGGTTAAAACACCACCACAGCCATGTGTATTTCTCTGGACTGGTTTTCTCAGTGTTCTGACATTTCTCAGTCCAGGACTTCTCTTTCAGCATGTCATCTCCCTCAGATCATGAACAAAAATGTGAAGGTACTCACTCATTCGTTATCCTCTTCTAGTCCAACTTAAAGGGAACTGCCTGGTGAACCCCATCCCTTCACAGATGCCAGATACCTTTATCAGGTGATTCCCTGACTGCTTTCAGCAAATTCTACCTGGGGACCAGCTGTCTGGATACCAGAAAGTGTTTCTCCTGGAAGAACCTATTCATTGCCTTGTTCATTCATGACAGCTGTGTAAGTTTGTGAATCAAGTTCAGCTTCGTGGTACACATGCTTACAGATTACCTATTTCTGATAGCCAACCAATGTCTTTGGGAAGAAGTTAAACCCTTAAGGCAGACTAAGATTCAGTTTAGAATTAAACAGGTAAACTGATTAGACAGATAAACTAACTAGTTTAACTGAAACCGGTCAGAAATTCTTTGCCTTAATCCAAAATACTTTCTGTAGATAAAAAAAATAATGACCTCTTTTGCCAGTGTTACATGATTTTTTTTTGTAAGGGTGACCCTTGTAGATACCTAGGGACTATACATATTGACTATCCATTGATTTAGTGGGCTTCAAATATTTAAATACTTTAGAAGCCAAAGGCCTCACAATACTCTGGCAGTCAGTTAGGCTATCTCAGCTATATGGAAATATTTCCCCAAATAAATCTTGGATATCAACACGTTCCATGGCAACGGCTTTGTTTTTGAAGTGAATAAAGATAAACGGGTGTAAGATTTTGTGAGAATCTGTGCGAATAGTTAGTTCAGAGTGAATAATGTGTGTGTATGTTACTTTTAGACTCTTTAGACTGATTTTTCTGAGAAGACAAATCTGGAATTTTGTTCATCTGCAATGAACGATAAAGACAGACAGTGAGGACCCTGCTGAAAGGAGCTGGGCTGCTGAACCAAGCTGGCTGTTGTGCTTCTCTTGGTAAGAGAGCACTAGATGAGAGCATCAGCATTTCAAAAGGACTGTCACAGTGGTAACACACACAGCCTGTTTGGAGCACATCTCTGATCTGCTGCCAGGTTTCAGATGATTGTGATCGAAGTGTTGTCAAAAATAAGGTTAGAAAGCGCTCACAAGGTCATCTCATCTGTCTGTCTTTCTCTCTATTTTCTGCACTTCAGTTGTACCGTGCCACTTCCCACATATGTTGTCTAGCCTATTCTTAATGACTTCCTCCAATGGAGACACCACAAAGTCCTCCTTTTAATGTCTAATTTAACACTGCTATAAGTTAAAACCATTGCTTATTCCCTTTGTCTCAGGAGACCATCATGGTCTCTTTGTTTATGCAGGGAAGTTTACCTAGCTGAAGCATATTTCTCTGCATTGCCTGTAAGAAGAACAGCCCTGCTCCTTTCACTCTTGCCTTTTAGACTTCTAAAGAGCCACCTTGTCCTCCTTAAAGAGATGTCAGCCAAGAAAGTGTGTAGTACCCAAGACAAGACACAGAGACTTATATAGTCCTGCTGGTCCTGGCCTGCTTTGTAGAAAGCACTCATGTTTCTATGATATCTCTGAAGTATAACACAGAGCTAAGATGCTCCTAACGAAACCCCTCAGCCAGCCCAGCACTACTGGTCCAAGCGACGGCTTAGGCTTTCAGAAACCATCTCACCCTCCCCCATGTGCAAGACTAGCACAAGGCCCTGGGACCATGCTATAACTTTTGACTTATCAATTAAAGCTAAGGCTCATTTTCAAAGTTTCATAGAATCATAGAATGGTTTAGGTTGGAAGGGGTTTTAAAGACCATTTTGTTCCAATNTCTCTCAGCCTGTCTTCATAGGAGAGGTACTCTAGCCCTCTGATCACCTTCCTAGCCCTCCTTTGGACCCTCTCAAACATATCCACCTCATTCTTGTTCTGAGGCCTCAAAAGCTGGATGCAGTACACTAGGGGTGGTCTCACAAGAGTGGTGTAGAGCGACAGAAACACCCCAGCCTGCTGGCCACGCTTCTTTTGATGCAGTCCAGGATACAGTTGGCCTTCTGGGTTGCAAGTGCACATTGTTGAGCCTTTCATCCACCAATAACCCAGGTCCTTCTCCTCAGGGCTNCGCTCTTCCAGTTTGAAGCCACCACCCCTCATGCTATCACAAGATACCTTTGTAAAAAAAGACCTCTCCAGCTTTCTTGTAGGCCCNTGTATTTGTGCTTGGGATTGCCCCAACCCAAGTGCAGGACCTTGCAGTTAGCCTTGGTGAACTTCATGAGGTTGGCACGGGCCCACTTCTTGAGCCTGTCTGGGTCCCTCTGGATGGCATCTCTCCCTTCCAGTGTTCTTCTCAGTACTCTACTTGGCACATGGAAAGGCAGCCAAGTTCTCAAATGCAGAAACAATGTTATTTCATTACAAAAACAACATGAAACAAAAAAATCAGATCTAGCATCATGAAGATTGGTGTGAATGCACAGGAATGAGTCCTTCTGCTGTCTCCCTTCCCTGAATATGTAAGGTTAATCCAACTGTTTCCAATGGGACAGAAAAGAGATTTCTTCCAGAACAAAATGCCAGAGACTTCTCTTTTTTTAGTGTCTTCCAGCAACAATCATCTGCTAGGACCATCTGGACATCATGAGTTCAATCAGTTCCCTCTGTTAAAAGTAAACTTGGCTATTGAAAGAACAGCAGGTCCCTTTTCTGTAACATTTGTAGCTGACATTGCTTGCATTTTCCTGTTGACCATAATCCATGATACCAATTTGGTTTGGTTTCACCTCTCCTCCCCAGTTCTCCCCCTCTTTGGAGAGACTCTAAACAGTATCATTTGTAAAAGTGTTTTGGAACAGTGAACCCAAGAAGTTCCTTCATTCTCCACCACTCATTTGAATTATGGAGCATCCCCACCCCCAAAGACATGGAATAAAGGAATTATAACCCAGCTATTCTTTGATAATTGTAGCCCTCCTTGCAAGGGGACTTCCCATCTGTAATTTCATGGTAGCTCACAACTCTCATTGCCCTACAGTATTCCCAAGGGACTGGGAAGGGCATGCAGGAATTTCTGGAGGCTGTTTTCAGTGAAAGGCTTTCTCGCATCCTTTGGTATCTATGTTGCAGAGGTTTGTCAGGGATTTAGTGATGCTTAAAGCAGTCACTGGAGTAAAGCTTGGGCTGTACTCAAAACACCAACAATCAGTGTCCCATTTGCACATGATGTAAAAGTGTACCTTTTCCATATCTTAACTCAGGAAGCTGGGATTTGGCAGCCATCAAGAGACGAAGATCTGAATCATTCTGTGTCGGTTTGGATTTAGATAGAATAGATGGCACTGGTGAATGTTTTAAGCTCCATCATCTAACTGGGCTCAGTGGGACTCTGTATAATTCTGCTGCTCTCAAGGGATGGGATACGTGATGGAGAGGGATGAATTAGCAGAAACATAACTGCAGCTATTTCACAGAGTGTCAATTTCAGTTTAAGTAATTACCAAAAGCCAATGCAGTTGGCCTTATACTGATGCAGTATATTGATGTTCCTGTACTGGTAAGCACCTCCAGAAGTGATACAGACTAAATGGTTTAACCACACAGGTTTTCCACACAGAAGTCTCTGACAGGCCAGGGAACTGAAGACAGATAATCTCCAATGATTTAGCAGGTCTCTCCTATAGGAATTGAATGCACCTGGAAGACGTTCAGCATGCCAGACTGAGTCCCTGCCTGCCGGTACAGCTCTGAAACAGAACTTATTACGGCTTGAAGATAACTTCATGGGAACTAACCTGAGTCATGCACACCTAGTACTCTGACTGCAGAATTGAGAATCCCCGTACTTACTCTGTCAGAAAGGCATTTGCAAAATACCAGTTGTACAGATTTTAAACACAAACCACAAACATTTGTGTGAGTTGTTTTTCTGTCTTTTAGAAATTCTTGACCCTGTCAAAGTTTGCCTCCCCAGGCCACATGTGATTCTTGTGCCTTGAGGTGAGAGGTTTGTAGATCTGTGCAGACAAATTGCCGAGTCACCAGCTCAAAGAGGTAAGCAGAAAGGTGGGCAGAGGGGGAGGGGAGGCAGCTTTCCTTATCGGCAAAGACTGTGGAAGCAACAAAGAAGGAAAATAAATGCCTCAGTCAGACTTAAAACACTGGAAACAAAGGCTCACCATTCAAAGGGAAGAGTGGTGACAAAACAAGATGCTTAAATATTCTGCTGACCTCTCCACATGTACCTTTTCATCTTTTATTAGCTTTCAGCAGCATTCTGATGTAACTCCTGCTAAACAAGCATCTAACTTCTCCTTAAGAAACATGAAGGAGGGAGGACAACACAGGAAAGCACTTTTTCTTCTTTCCTTTTTTTCAGACTTACTTTCAAGCCTTGTCTTTGGCTTTCCATAGTGGTGTGTTGTCAGAAGAACTGCCATCTGCCTTACTCCAGTATGGACTTGGTTGTTCTTTTAGCTAGATAATGTTGTGCTGCATCTTACGTTGCTTCAGAAGACTGGGGTGGTAAACTGTTCTGGAATGCTGTATATTTAAATATTAGGCTATTGCATATAATGCAACACTGCTAATCTAAATTGCTAGCCTTTCTGTTATGTGTGCTAGGTTTACTGTTGGAAAAGGTGAAGATGGATATAGGTTTAGATAGATAAATAGATAGATATAGGTTTACTAGATAGTGTGCTAGATAGATATAGGTGTACTGTTATTGGAAAAGGTGAAGAAAGGCTCTCTTCTTTACCCCTACAACATCTGTGTTCTGTCTTTCTATAGTGGTAGCAGAAATGCTGAGGATATACCTCTCAGCACAGTCTCATAACATTTTTTTTCCCCATTACACACCCCACATGCAATTGTGTGGGAATAATAGGATCTATTATATATGATGTATGAGGAAGCCATGTAACTGCATTGCTAATTCGTTCACATCAGGGCTGTGTCTGTCCCCATGTGCTTGACGTGTTGCAAAGGAGGTGTGCATTTGTAAGGGCTTTGGGTGATCTTCTTTCAGTTCCAGGNCCCTATCAAAATTGGGGTAGCTGTGGACATGTGTGTAGATGTAGTATGGTCAGTTTTAGAATTTAAAAACAAAATGAGTTGGCAGCTGTCAAGCTATAAACCTTTATAAGAAGCTTTCTGAAATTCGAGTTGGAAAACATCCAGCACTACTCTACATGTAGTTTTAAGCCCAAGCGTATCCCATCAATGATGGAATGCAGCTGTACGGGACAAAGGTTTGGTCCGGAGCACATAAGACTGTCTTTACACATTAAGTCTGTGGTGCTGGGGATGAGGCGTGAGGACTGGGGAGGCTGGGGAGAAGATCTAACTATAACTCATACCACCCATCCCAGTCTGGCTCAAAACAGCTAGCATGGAGATTGCTAACTCTGTAGCTGTAGCTTTCTTTTTAGGGTAAACCTGAAAGTGCCAAATGCGGAGGGTGGAAAAGTGTCTCCTGGAGGACAGGCTCAGACCCACACTTTACTGACACAGTGTAGACATACCGGCATATCGCCAGCATGTGGTACAGTGGGCATTTGTACATCTGGAACCAGGCAGAAATCCTGCTGTTTAACTAGGTCTCCTGGCCAATTTAGGAAAGAGCTGAGCAGACTACAGAAGAGAAATACCTATCTCATAAAAGAATGATTGCAGTCTTTTAATTTGGTTGCTGAGATAATATAGGTCAGACAGTACTATGCAGCAATTTCTGCACTGGCAGGAGCTTCCTTCACTTCTTTGAGAAGGCTTCAAAGAAGATTCATCTCTCTGGGCAAACATCAGTCATTGCAGGCAGCCCTAACTGGAGGGCTTGTTTTGCGTGTCCTGCAATTTCTCTAGGTAAGTTTTGTGAAATGAGATCAGACCCAGTGTTTGTTCATCTAGAAGCAGGAGATGGAACTGGTTGGATCAAAGAGACACCCCATTAGCAAGTTTGTGTAAGCCACATCTTTGCAGCGAACTCAGAGCAGGCTTAGGTAGCCAACTGACAATGCGTCAGTTTTACTCTCTCTCCAGGTGTGCTGCTGAGGGCTGATGATTCACCACCTCTCCCATATGTCCTTGGGATGTCCTGGGCAGTACCAGTGATTGTAGCATCTCTACTAAGCATGCTCGTGTCTTAAAACATGGATACCACTGGAAAATTTTGATTGCTATTTGCTATTTACTATCTACTTGCTGTTTACTATTGCCTCACCAATAGTATGACAAAGTTTAAAAACTCCCAAATCTATTATAAAATCTTTATCTCCTAACTGGTTATAAAATGTCCATCACAACAGCCCTATTTCCCCAAATAATCATCTTTTCTAAGAAAACTCTCATCCCAGAGAGTTCATTACTAAAAGGAAATGCTGGCTCTTCTTTCATTTTGTTATATTCAGCTTCCATCTTCCTTAGGTTTTCTTTCATTCAGAAGAAGCTGACAAAGGGCTGGTGAATGTGATTTTATTTCATGGAAACACAGCAACAAGAAAGGCAAGACAAGAAAGGTATTATAAAAATATATATTTCGCAGTGGAACAAAACCAGACATTGATATGGATTTTCTGATGAAACAGCATATGCAATTATTATTTTATTGAATATGAGATGTCCTTTTTATGACAGTTACTTTTTTCTTTACCACATCAGGTCCAAAAAGGTACATTTGGAAGAAAAATCAGAAGTAAAGACATTTTCTTTATTTTTTTCATAATTTAGTCAGTTTTTATCTTGTATTTATGGTACTCTTTCCACAGACATCAGCAAGCTTTGAATAAGGTGCACAGAGAAAAAAAACACATTCAGATGCAAATGCTACATATATATGGTCATGCCTTTTGATATAAATGCTGTCTTAGTGTGATTTCGTGGACAATAACCACTGCCAAAGGATACCCCATGTCTAACATGTCAAATTAGAAGGCAAAGTGAAATTAGGAAAGTAATTTTTCATATTCTGCACACCTTTCAGAGTTCTAATGGGATTTTCCATTGTCAAGTAGGATCATATTTTATTCCCTCAGCATAGTTTCATTTGACTTTGGATGGTAGGCAGTCTTAGAGATGGGCATCAGAATTAGCACGTCTTTAAGAGGAACAGAGTAAATCTCACTGGAATCAGCTATGTTTCCAGGCTTTCAGCACACAGAGGCAGATGTCTTGACACTACTAACAGTGTCATACATACAAGTAATCTGGAGAAATAAACTACATTCATAGCATGACATTTAACTATGCTGTCAAACACTAGAGTATAATGAGTCCTGACCAGTTTGCTGTTGCTAACCAAAAACCTTTTTTGAAAATATGTCTTAGTCCTGGGGTGGAATTATTGGCCGAAGGGGAAAGTAAGCTTCTGAGATGTTAAAACATTCAGTTTCAGAGGATGGGTTTCAGATCTCTAATTTATTCTAATGCAATCCAAGGATGTAAACCACAACATGGTGACTCTGGGTTGACTGGGCACTGGCCACCTGAAGGCAGAGGACTTTGCTCTCTCCTTTTTCCCTAAAGAAATGCAAATGTCATGACGCCATCCCAACATGGCAGCTATTTGAAGTTGCATATTTTGAAATTTAACAGTAGTCAGGCAAAAAAGCCCTTCATACTATGGTCCAATCATATCACCAGGCATGAACAAAGATGTCCAATTCAGACATGTTGTGGAATGGCTTCAAAATATTAAACCAAGTGACATTTTCAGCAAAAAAACCAACAGTTGATGCCAGTGGTAACCTCAAAGAAAGAAGACCCAGCAAAGCAGCCGCAAGATACACAGCCTACAAGGCCTGCCAAGCCTGCCCACCAAGGCCCCTTGCAGCAGCCCTGAGAGGAAAACCAGCAGCAGCAAAATCAGATAACCACCTCAGAAGTCCCAGTGTGTGGGGCCATCTTGCCACGGGGGACACATGACGAAGGGTAATTCAAGCCTGTCGCCAAGAAGAGCAAGCAAAGCATCTCACGGGCTTCTCACTGAGGAGTCTGCAAGCTGCTTACAGGAGACACTTGGGACAACTGGGCAGGAGGGTGGGAGGCAGAGTCACACCTGGAGCAGGGGCACGTGTCTCACTGCACTCTGGGCTGCACTTTAGCCTCACCAGCACTGCCTCCACAGCAACACTGGCTGCTCCTGCTGTGGCAAGGCAGCAGGTATTGTTATGGCAGGAGGCACAGAGCTGAGGGTGCACTGTCTTCCAGATGTCCCTTAACTGAAACCAGAGCCACCCCAGTGGTTTGAAGTGTTACCAAACAAGAGCAGTATACATAGCTCTGCTGCTGCAATGATCTTCTGTGGAGGGATGAGTCAGACTTGCTAAGGACAACGATCTATTTCTTCCCCTCCAGCAGCAGGTGAGGTCACCAGCACTTGAGGGAAGGCTAGTGAGAAGGAAAATCCCTTTGTTTCCCTTACATGGTGCACAGACCAGGATGAAGAGGGTCTCTTCAGAGGCTCAGTAGCCCCCTATCATAGACTCACAGAATACGAGGTTGGAAGGGATCTGAAGGATCATTTGGACCAAATTTTCTTGGCAAAAGCACATTCTGGACAAGATGTCCCAGCACCCTGTCCAGATGAATCTCAAAAGTATTCAGTGCTGGGGAGTTGGACCAATATTGGGGAGTCTACCACTTCCCTGGGGAGATAAATTCAATGACTGATTGTACAGTGACAAAACATGCCTCTCTCCAAAATGCATGCAGGCAAGCTAAGGGTGTAAGAGTCCCTCCATAAGTCTGGCACACATCAGACTACAGTCCCCTTTTTGTGCTAGGTCTTACTATGCTTTGATATGGCATGAAACCAGTGGCTTCGAGTGGTCTCTTCTCTGTTACAGGTGTATATTCCTTATAGCATGTATATTCCCATGCAGAATTGCTATTTCAGCAGCAGCCACAGCATTTTCCACAGGTGAGGTCTCCATTGCAGGAGCATAGAAGGTATGGAGAAAAGGAAGTAGTGACTCTAACAGCAAATGTTCCCCAGTATTTCATGGCAGGAGCTAGCTTGATCTCCTTGTAAAATGATGGTGGGGTACTGGGAGAAGTCCCTGCAATTCACCTGTCAGCAATCCTTCATGCATATAACTTGTATGTTTATTTTTGTGCACACAGGTTTACAGCCAAGAGCCAAGGAGATTTCCTGCCACAGGTGAACACATTCCAAGGCATAAGAAGTTTTCCCTTAAAAGCAATTCTATTGGTACTGAAAATAGCTTGAGTTGAAAGTAAAACCATCTGGGGGCTAATTTAACCTCTACGACCCCTGCTGAGTCATTGGGTTTGTCTACTACTGTCAGCTGAGTGAGACAGTGGCTTCTGGTGATACAGGTAATTGTCCACAAGGACATGTGAACAGACCTGCCAGGTCTTCTCACAGAACTGCCAAAGAACTGACAGGTGATAATGAATTCTGTCTCCAAAAACCTGACCTTGAGACAGGTGTCTCTCTAGCTGAATATCCTGAACCAGTACCCCAGACAAAGGAGCTAACTCAGAGCTCTCTGACAGCTTGAATTCACAGGGTTATTCCTGGTGCATCTTCCTTGGAATGCAGTATACTCTAGAGGGGAATAGTTCTTTCTCCTTGAAAGATGTTGAATTTGGATTTATGAAGGAAATGGAAGCAGTGGAAGAAGTCATTTCCTCCAGCATTAAGCTGAAATTGTGCTCCTGAATCATGTAGGAGTCTCCGAGAAGTACACTTTTCATCTGGAACAGGCTACCACCCGTCAGTTTTGCTGTGAAGGAGGAAACACCACTCTGAGCCTCTGCATTCCTCAGCTCTAGTACTGGGGCGGGAGCACCAGGACAGGTTCTTCCATCTGGTTATAAGTAAATTTTGAATTAGAGCACCTGAAGCTGTTGCATAGGCTGCAGCAATTGTGTGGAGGCCAAGTATCAGCTCTGCAATTTCTCCCATAGAGTGTTTTTCTCGTATGATGGCCTGACAGCATTTAATGCAAACAGACTGATCCCTCTCTGATAGTGCACCCACAAACTATTCATGTCTTCCAAGCATGAAAGTCTCCTGTGCAGTACTGGCTGCAGAGTTAGGATGGAGGTTTGTTGCTTGTTCTTGAGCCACTTGTGTCCTAGATAGAAGAGGATGCATAAATGGGAGGTGTTACATTTCATTGGGTAGAAGCTGATGAACTGACATTTACTTTCTGGGTGCTGTACAGGGGCTTTGATAACCTCTTCAGTGCTACATTCCTCAGAGCGTTGCCTTTTCTCTTTCCCCAGCAAATGCCTCCAGAGCCTGCAGAGCTGTCTATCAGCCATGAGGAAGGAGGGTGAGTACAGTAAGTCTGCAGAATTCCTCTATGCAGAAGGTAGTAGATAAGGGCACAACAAGCCTGCAGCTGCTTTACTACCCCATGACAGTTGCACCTTGTGGAAAGCAGTGTTTCAGAGAAAGGCTTCCATAAAAAAATGACTTGTCACCTGGGATACCATCACTCTCATAGGATTGCAAGGATTTATCATTTTTCCTCCTCTAGCTGATTTTCTGTGTGTCTCATCAGCTGTCCCCCCAATGACTTGCTATTCCTCTTTCCCCATTATAGTGCTACCAGCTCTTCTGCAGTAACAAGGAGTTTTGCACTATCATTTCTCTTCAAGTGCTAGCTTTTGAAGTCAAACAATTATATTAGATTAAGGTGGTTAATAAGGAGAGAGATGGGGGCTGGGAAGAGAACTGCTCCCTTCTCTCCTGTAAGTATTTGTGGTGGCTTTTTCTGTTTGTCAATAGCAGTGCTTTGGAAGACTTTAGCTCTTAAGAAATGAAAATATCACATTTCAGGGCAAGTCCAGGAAGCTGAGTTCAAATCCACCACAATCGAGTGGAGTTCTGGATCCATAAAAATGTGCTGGCTTCTTTGACTATGCAAGACACAAATCTTACTCATTATTTGCTCTGTGTGTCAATCCATAGCCTCTGCAATGTTGCCAGTGATCAGTTTTGGCATATAACTTCGGATGGAAGCTGTCCTGTAAAATCCCTGTTCTTATAGCCAGGCAATTACATGAAATTTCAGCTTCCATGAGTGAACTCCTTACTCCAGTGCCCCCAGTTTTCTACAGAGAACCCCTCATATGTATTAAAATCCTGGGGTTCAGGCTGTTCATCAACCAAGGGTTGTCTAAGCTGGATTGTAACATTTGTATTTTTATTATATGACTCCAAGCCTATGAAATCATCTCCCTGGACCCCTATTTAGTTGCACCAGAAGAGCACTGAGTCAGTTCTGCCTTATTTATTTATTTATTTAATTAATTCTGCCATGTAGTAGCTGAGGAGACACAATAGAGACGTACCTTTTATTTTTGGTTCTATACTGTGGCCAGCTAGTTCAATGTTGACTGTGAGGCAGCAAGACAGGGAGAGCGTGGGAGACAAATTTAGGTGCAGAAGCTTTGATGATATCATTTGCTTAGATATTTGAGTTTAAAAAGTCATATTTTCCAAACCTCTTTGGGACCAGGCTTCACGTGCGGGAGGAAATTTCCCTTGAACTCAATAGGAATGGGATGTGGAAATTTCTTTATTGTTCCCAGATTGGGTGGAGTGAGTTTCTATTGTTCTCAAGAGTGAGGCAAGGGACTTCAGTTACTGTCTGGTCAAAACACGTTCTGGCTCCATTCAGTGCACTCTCTATGAGCTGGTGTACATATGGGGCACAATAGGTAGCCTACCAAGATTTCCTCTGGGGCCTCAGAAGCAGCTTAGCTCTAGCTGCACTAGTAGAAGCTCTGCCTTTACAGGCTGTAGCTTTGACATTGCTTCCTGCTTCCAGCTCAGGAGCTGGCTTATTTGGCACACAATATTCTGTAGACACACATCCTGACTGTTTTGCTTCCCAGCACTAGGCTTCCGGGTAGCAGCATACCTGTGCCTCCCTGCAGTACTTGCCCACCTCTGCTTCTGTGTGCTCACAGCAGTCTTCTGATTTGTCCACTGCTATGGTAAGAGATGCCAGGTGCAGGGTCTCCCCCAAGCCCTTATCAATGCTCATGGCTATGCAGAACCTCTGCTCGGTAAAGTCACAGTCACCTGTAGATAAAACAAATTTGGAACATGAATGCAAAAGGAGCAGTGGGAAGAAGTGTTACAACTATGTGGTGGCTGCTTGCAAATGCCTTGTTGTGCTTTTCTTCCCCCTACAGAACATTTATTTGGATATGTCTTTTAAAGGCCCTCATGGAAAATTAATACAACCCACCCAAGCCTGAGAAACAGGCTCCAGGAGCAGAAACCCATGTGGCAGTTCTTGTTACCGATACTACTACCTTAAGCACAGCCAGTGTCCCCATTCCTGGGAGGCACCTAGATGGGACTACCACCCAGTCTGAGGCTGACCACAGCATGAGCAAGCTGCCTGTTAAGAGCATGGTAGCTCTTTGTCCTACAGCAAAAGTCTCCACTCAGGGGAGTCTGTGAAGTATGCAGCACCATGGTGTTCTCTGGAGTGACAGTCCCCGTCTTGAAGCCGCCCCCAGCTTTCCTGAGAAGCCTTCAGCATTATGTGTCTGGCAACAGAGAGTATTACTGTGGCTACAGGGGAGTATTCATGCAGTTACAGAAGCCAACCCCATCAAGGTTCAGGAGAAAGCACCTCTCGTTACCCTGTTAAGGCACCCACTAAACTCAGCATATCATAAAGCTGGTAGGTATAGAAAAACTTCCCTCCTTCCATACAGACCAGGAAGAAGCCTCCAGAATGGAATCAGCATCTCCCTGTCCCCAACAAGCAGCTACAGCCTGCCTGGGTGGGAGAGGGAGGTTTCAGCAGAAACTGTCAGGCCAGAAACTCTTTTCTTTGTTGCCACTGGAAAGCACACTGTCCTATGGAGACAATAAAACTGGCTACAAGCAAAGCAGCTTCCCTCCCGAAAAACAATTCACCAGGCCCTCATTTGAAACCCTGAGCAAATGGAAATTGTGCACACAACTCCCAAGGGAAAATGTTGGCGGATCTCCCAATTCCAGGATGCAGGCAGCCTCCCACCAAGCTATGGAGGGTCATTGCTAAATACCATGAGCCATGCATCTGAGGGAGAAACTTGTCTTATGACTGTGAGAACCCAGACGCTAGCCCTTTGTGCTCTGAAAAGCAACACCTTCCTTCTCCGGGCTGTGTAGCATGGGACAACGTGCAGATGAAACCACAGGTATGGGGTAGACATCATGGCAAGAGCCTCTAGTGTATTCATCGAGCCCCTCATTTAGTCACCATCCAGAGAGAGATCCTTATGTTCAGAGGAAAAATGTCCTTTACCCAAGAGGCAATGCATAGTACAGTGATCCTTTTCTGGGCCCAAGAAGGCTGTACAGAAAAATCTATCCTCCCAATTCAAGTCAGAGGCAGGGGAGCCTCTTTTTGAAAATGACACAGTCAGTTAAGTTGGACCTGACTCCTTCTCTGGGCAAACAGTGTGGATTTCCAGGCAGTTCTCATCAGATCCTGACAGTAAGAAAATCCCCCAATACGTCCCTAAGAATCTACCCAGGCAGGAGGTCTATTTCCAATGCACAATAGACAGCTCATCAAACCAAATGAAGAACTTGGGCCCTGGAGGTTCATTTGAATCCTATGGCATGCCTGCACCTCAGCTGTCAGGAAACAATCCATATTATTCTAATGGTCAGAGGCCTCACCCTAATAGGAAACTCTTGGGATCAGGAAGCAGATTCTCTCAAAACAAATTCTCTCAAATCTTCTCATCAGAGCAAATTGCAATATTCTGTTGGACTGTCCCAGGAGCAGAGCAGCAGTTTTTCCACTGTGACAAAAAAGTATCCCCCAGCCCAGAAAACACCCATTGGGGTTCAGAAGAAATCCAGTGTACAAGGAACATTTGAACTCCCCATGCAGACTTGTCTCTTTTTCAGGTCTGAGTTCATCCGACCACCCTTCCCTCAGGCTTGCATGCCATGCAGGGAATGACAATGATGGGGGATTGTCTGATTTCTCTCCAGATTCCAACCTTCCACATAGGAACAATAGTATACTGGAGGCAGTCACTCCATGCATGTCAAACTTGTCTCCTCAAATGATCTTCAGTCTAGCCAGAGGTGCTTAAAAAAAAATAATCCAGGATTTAGTACCTTTGGTGAAGAAGAAACTAATCATGACAGGAATATGCCATGCTAAAAGGGAGATCTGGTGAGCAGAAGGAGCCTGAAGCATGGCCAGATCCAACTAGAAGTGCCTGTTGTGGGAGAAATACCAGAGCTGACAGCCACACCACCCACTGTTCTGGACAAATCCTATGAGCTAACCAATTCCATGAGAAAACTGCTCCTGAGAAGTAGGCTGAGGGCTCACTCACCCTTCCCAAAGAAGGGCCTGAGCCAGAGGCAGTCAGAGGTGGAAATCAGATTAATGAAATTGATCTGGTATGAGAACAAGCAGCCCAAAGCTTCAGGAGAACATCGTGCTTCAGCAGGTGACTGAGGCAGCACTTGTCCAGCCTTGGAGCACCATCTGGTGATAAGAAGCAAGAACAGGTTTCTGCAGATCTGATTTTGTCTGCTAAGAAAATATGTTTGCTCTGTGCCTGAGCACTGATACATCCAACAAAGAACAAACATTGATTCTCCTTTGGCTCTCTGGCAGCAGATGTGGCAAACAATCCAGTGGAAAGCAGCACACACTGTGTACTGCTGCAAAAATAATTTGCGTCTTTAAACAGCAAGCAAAGAGAAGGTAACCTAAGGAGGTAAACTAGCATACACACAGGTTATTCTGCAATTCTCAATATCATTAGGAATGGACGAGGAAATACAGTATGCACAAGAAAGAGTATCTGCCCAAAAGGTATGTAGGTCCCACAGCTGTACTAGTTTGACAGTGTTTGACATAAGTCCCCCTTTGTATAATGCTTTACTCCTCTTCTAATCACATCAAGACTGCTAGTCTTGTAAAGCATTGATACCAGCTGTGTGTAAAGGACATGCTTTCCTGGAATCATAAGGTATGAAGAAATGGTCTGCTCTTTCGTGCACCTTCATGTATTTGTGCTCAGAGTTCTCTTTTTATAGTTTCACCAAAAGAAAAAAATATGTAAAAGAGAAGCATATCATTCAGGTGGATGACAAACAGATTTGTTAAGCTATTCAAAGGCATCTCATGTCTTTGCCTTCCGCTGAGCTCTGGAACCTCACACCCTGGAAGAGGCCCTTTGAGCACAGCACTTCTGTACCTGTGAGTGATCAGACCAGACCGGAGTCCATGGAAGATCATTATCTGGCTGCCTGGGGGTGCTCTGCACAGGTTACAGTCAGAGATGTGTGGTGGGAATGAGTCTGGTTGCTGACTCTCTTCCCTTCCCTAGACCATTTGTTGCAGCCTCAGCAGTGAGGCAAAACTCACCTCTGTCCACAGCTATCCCCCTGCCCCTGCTTTCCCCCAAAGAAAACTTCCTGCTGAACACCAGTCCCTTTCATCACTAACACCTCTTTCAGCCAGGACACCACATACCTGGTGTTAGTGGCTAAAAGTTTGAGGCACAACTCCCGGGCCTCTTGCTACCAGAGAAAGAGGTCATTGCTGCAAAGAGAGTGAACACAAGAGTTACTGCTTTCTTTCTGTCACCAAAATTACAAGCTGGATTCATACATGGCTGAGACGTTGGCTGTCCAAGTGGTCTACTGGGGTGCAAATATAACTAGCAGTTAGAGAGCAGCATGAAATATGGTAACCCATACCTCTGAACACAGAGCAACACAATAGCATGCAGCATTGCAGAAAAGGACAGGCTTTTTTTTTTTTTCAGAGATTTTTTTTAGATGCCAGCTTGACTCTATGAGCTTGGAATTGCAAGGTGGCTCTTACCTAACTTTTGACCCCAGTTAAGATTTCTTGCATGAAAGAAATATCTTTTTCATTAACTAGTATATACCTTTGCTTTCATTAAGTGAATGATTCAGCTTCTTTTCCTGAATGCGGTGGGAAGCTGAAGCACAGCTGAAAAAGGCTCAATCCCATCCTACATTTGAATTTTTTTCCTTGTTACAGCTGAAGGTGTCTTTTCTTCCCACATGTCCCTGTGGATTTGAAGGTAGAGAGTGGCACGATACAGGATGGAGAATACACCTCACACAGAGCACCAGTGAAATGTAGGTCAGCAGGTGATCACCTTCAGATTTGCTGCCTCACTTTGCATGGTACAAGCTTCAGCATAAGTGCAGCAGGAGGAGCGTGCTCCAAGTTTGCCAGAACTGATAAACAGAGCTGTCACTCACACACTACATGCAATTTAACACAACGCTGGGAGCCTTAGGACTCTGATCAGCAGTTTGTTCCAGAAATGGACCAGTTTGTTACAGAAACTCTACCTTCTTTGCAAGTCCTACTGGAATTTCTCCTTTTTTTATGCCCCATGCTTAGTCCTCTTGCTGAACCTTAGGGAAGGACTCAATGTGACCCTCAATCCCCAACTAGTGAGGTGGGAACAAAAGCAATGACTGGTTAAGTGAGTAGAAAGGAGCAAGAGCCTCAAAATCAGGAGTATTCTCTATCAGTAGGACAAAGCAGTGCTTTATACCATGATGAGCCACAGCTCTGTAAGCTGTTTCTCTGCAGAAACGAACAGATTGGACTGTGAGTCACTCTGAAACTAGCATGATCCTTTTATATTCTTGGAGCAACAGGTCTTCCACATATGAGTTATGACGTTACTGAAGGTATGTGATCCTGAAAGTGCTTAGTTTCCCTTCTGCCATTCACCCACTCCTCTGGAAACCAGACAGCGCAATAAACTAATGCAGCGAATAAACACAACTTGGTTTCTATTTAGAGACTAAATGTCACTCATATTCCAAAGCTGGCTGGTAAAGTACAGGAAAGGAAACAAACCCAAATTCCTTTCTTGCATCCCTGTTGGTGATTGCCTGCTGTTACAACTCACTTTCTCCCAGCCTGAATTGCTGAGGTGGAATGATGGCTGCAAATACAGAACAAGGATCCCGGAAACTTCTTTAGTGGTCACTGAAACTGTGCTGATAAAAATCATGACATCTTGTTTTACATCAAAAAGCATTAATGCTGGCTGGGTTTCTACCAGACAAGACTCTGAAATTCCTGTGCCCATCCCTTTCCTCTCAGACTTGATATATGGTTATTTTTTTGATGCTCTGAGTTAAATAATCAAATTAGTGTAAGCAGTCACAAAGTGACTTATCCTATAGAAGGGCAGATGAAAAGTCTGAGCTGGATTCAAAGACCATTCCCTAAACAGCAAGAGTCAACTCTATTTTTAAGCAGATGAAATGGAGATATAACCTAAACCTGAGAAACTTATAGGATGCATAGACTTGCCAGGATGCCTCTGAAGGAGACTGAAATGTCACCGGAGAAGACAAGAGTTAGGAACAGCCAACTTGTAGTTTTAAAACGTGTTTCCCTCTGAATTTTTTGTTCTGTGAAAAATAATGGTTATCTCTAAGGGAGCCAATTAGTGAACGAAGGAGAAGCACGGGTAGTGCCACTACGCTGAAAGCGCTCCAGCCCTGATTTGAGGAGCGTGATCTAAGAGTTGGAGAACGGTGCAACTTCATTGCATGAAGGGCTGGAGTAGAGCAAGAAGAGCACTTGGTCAGTTGGGTAACTAGGTATATCTTGTCCACTGCCCCATTTCAGTTTCCCAACTCTCCCTTGTCCTCAGACCCTGGCTCAGCCAGGGATACTGCACAGGAAGATACATAATACTCATCTATTTTGGTGGAAGCACTGACTGTCTTTCCAGATCTGCAAGTCCTTGTGTTTGAGAGCACAGCAGGAAAAACTATTGATGCATTTTGATGGTAAAACATTTTGAGAGAAGCTGGATAACCTAAATATAACCTAAATAAATAAACACACCCCCCCAGTACTGAAGGTAACTCTACTTCTATATCCACTATTTCTGGCTTCACAACTATAAAAAAACATCAGAGGCTCATCATCTCCCTCTCTCTGTAACTGAAAGAAACAGACATTGCAGTGGGTAGGATTCAGAGATCTCTGTGTCTCCTTTACTTTGGCCAAGAGGCAATTCCAGTCAACAGGTGGAAGTTCCCATCTATCAAAAAGAATATATGCACTGTTTTCTAACCTGCCTTGTTAGAAGAATGCCACTCAATTTTACAAACGGTGAATAGACATTTACAACTGGTCTGAAGCTTTGAAAGCCGCAGCCAACTCCCCCTTTGGCAATGAAAACACATATTTTGTGTGATTTTTTACCATTTTTGGCGTTCCAAAGACAAAGATGGAGCAAGCTGTGCTTTATGGTAAGATGTCTGCATCTCAGAAATTCAGGCTAAACACTTTATTGTAATACCTGTATAGCAAAAGAGGAAGGGAAGATTTCCAACATGCACTTTTCTAAATGCACAGCATGGCCAAGAGCTGTATGAAAAGGAAAATGCAAGATTTACAGCACCATATTCTTCCAGAGAAAGGAGCAACCCTTGTCATTAATCACAAATGATCACCTGTTTATCTCCATGCATTTTTTACCAACTCAGCAGAACACACCGGATATTACTTTATCACAAATAGAATCAAACCGGGACTTACTGCAAGGTGCAGTGGAGGCCACAGTATTTGTAGCAGCATGGTTCAGTGCATTACATGTTCTTGTGACAGAAGAACACAGAAGGCTGAGGGGAGATCTTATTAATGCTTATAAGTATCTCAAGGGTGAGTTGAAGGTGGATGGAGCTGGACTCTTTTCAGTGGTTTCCAGTGACAGGATGAGGGGCAATGGCACAAGCTGGAACATAGAAAGTTTCATCCATATATGAGGAAAAACTTCTTTGCAGTTGAGTGTGACAGAGCACTGGAACTGGCTGCTAAGGGAGGTCCCCTTCTGTGGAGATCTTCAAGACCCATCTGGATGCAGTGCTGAGTAATGTGCTCTAGGCAATCCTGCTTTAGATGGGAGTTGACTAGATGATCTCTACAGGTTCCTTCCAACTCTGACAATTCCATGATTCAATAATTCCGTGATTCCCTCTTGGCCTACCTTCTGTTTGAAGGTTAAGGTGGACCTTTGCGATCAACCAGTCTGCCTTCTCAGGGAAGGCAGGCTATGTGACTTCCCTACTCTTTCTTCCTGAGCTGGTGTACTTTAGGCTACCTCATGTCAAAGAATGGAAGTGGTTAAGCATTTGTCATAACTGTTACTAAACACTTCAGTGACTAACTATGGTCACGGATGAAAATGTGCACATCATTTAAATATTTAATTTGCTCAGCTTCACAGCTTCACTTCCAATCATGGGACCGCCTTTTACCTGTGTCTACTAGGTGCAAGAGCCATGTGCTGTTTGATTTCTTTCTAGCAATAGTTGTGTTCTTTTCGGTAACTGGCAACACGCACACCAGCACTGGGATTGGTTCTTGTCCCCTTGGAGGCCATGTTCTTCCTTCCAGCTACATTTTGAGAGCTGTCAACTAGGTCTTCATCCTGGCTAACACGCCAGGTTAATTCTAGCTTTGATGGAAACAACATCCAGTGCCGTGTCAAAAAACATACCAGATGTCTACAGCATAGGTGTCCATTAACATTAACCTTCAGCTCCCCCGTTCCCTTTAAAAAATCCTTTATGTACTAAACCAACATTAAAATAATTAAAACAAAGTAAACATCTTTAAGGTCTGGCCTAAAGTTACAGCCAGAATAGGTTGTCTTAAGACGTTCTTCAGGCAGCAGCTTCTACTGACAGGAATGGAAAGGAAGATGAAGGTGCAGCATTGCTCGACAGAGAGTCTACTCTCCCACATGATATGATGGGGAAGCACTTGACAAGGGAAGGGTGATGCTATTTAGACCAATACTAAATAATGTTGGCAGCAGAATCCTGGACTAGGATATGTTTACTCTCATGTTAAGCATGGTACAGGCACTTGAGAAAAAGTGGTGCCAGAGCAGAGTAAGAAAAGGCTGATGGCAGAGCAATCTAAAATCAGTCCTTGCTTTTAAAGGCTCTTCGAGTCTCTCCCTTTTGCTGACAGCCCTGCTGCCCTGTGAGAAAGGGGCATTTAGGCTTAAGCTGTCTCTACACTCAACAAATCTCTAGTAAAACAGAGTGCAAAAAAAAGGACAACGATTTATTTAACTGTGGTGGTTCGTTACAAGAAAACACTACAGCACATGCATGACTTCATGAGGAAATCCATTGCCCGAAGACATACAAAATTTGTAACAGATCCTTACCTCTTGGAATTACAAATATTCCAAGATACGGTCTTTTGAGACTTGACAGAGGTATAATGGACAGAAGGGTGGACTGTTCAGTGGATAAGGAATTGACTAGATGGTCACATCCAGAGGGTGGTTCTCAATGGCTTTAAGTCCAGATGGAGAACAGTGACAAGTGGTGTCCTTCAGAGGTTCATACTGGTACCAGTACTGTTTAATCAATGACATAGAGGGATTGAGAGCAACATCAGCAAGTTTGCAGATGACACCAAGCTGTGTGGTGTTGTTGATACACCTGAGGGATAGGATGTCATCCAGAGGGACCTGGACAGGCTGGACAGGTGGGCTCAAGTAAACCACATGAGGTTCAATCACACAGAATCACAGAATCTTAGTGGTTGGAAGGGACCTTTGAGATCATCGAGTCCAACCACATGAAAAAAAAAAAAAAAAAAA
>VXBJ01003470.1:31465-73738 GCA_013400055.1 Nycticryphes semicollaris
TACTGTGTGCAGGTCTGGAGCCCTCAATATAAGAAGGACATGGGCCTGATGGAGCGGGTCCAGAGGGTCTGGGGAGACCAAATAGCAACCTTCCAGTACCTGGAAGGAGCGTACAGGAAGGCTGGGGAGGGCCTATTTACAAAGGCCTGTAGTGACAGGGGAAATGGGTTTAAACTGAAGAAAAGCAGATTTAGATTGGATATTAGCAATAAGTTCTTTACAATGAGGGTAGTGGAGCACTGGACCAGGTTGCCCAGGGAGGTGGTTGAGGCCCCTTCCCTGGAGATATTCAAGGTGAGGCTTGATGAGGCCCTGGTCAGCCTGGTCTAGTTGGGGGTGTCCCTGCTGACTGTGGGGGGGTCGGACTAGATGACCTTTGAAGGTCCCTTCCGGCCCAGATGATTCTATAATTCTATAAATGCTTGATCAAAAAAAAAGTGTATCTAAGATGCAAGACTCACAATTGCCTAGGCCAAGTAGGGTTTAGTAAACAAGCCCTCAAAAGGCCACAAAGAGGTAGGCAGATAAAAAAGTGAGCAGAGTATTGAGTAATTGGGGATAAGCACTACCTGCTCAGCTCAGGCAATGTACCGCAAGGACCTGACTCACTAAAGTATCAGCAGGCAGAAGGGAACCTGCAAGAACTTTTGCTTCTTAGCCTAAAACTCATTTAACTTATGCCCCCTCACCCCCACTCCCACCTCCCCCAGTTTCTGGGCAGCTTCTGAGCATTAGCTCTCACCAAAGCTGAAGCAGGAGACAGGAGGGAAGTGTGCAACAGTCTTAAGTCTTGAAGGAGAATCATAGAGTCATACAATGCCCCAGAGGAATCCCTGCATTTCTCATGCAAACTGCTATTTGGATGAGCTTGTGAGAATATAGAAGATGGGACTTGAGTACCAGAGAACGCTGTGTAAGGAGTGTCTTGGGAATAACATTGTCATTAAATAACAAATGAGAGGGAAAACCCTGTTGGTTTCCATTAGCAATGTTAAAAGCAATATGCATTTCTTCCTTGCTGAAAATGCCTTTGATGGTGTAGAGAATTGGTATCAAGTGACCTGACTGGAGTGCAACAGTTTTTGTGCCTGCCACATGTGCAGGGAGGAATTTCTGCTGTCTGGTACTTCAATCTTTACATTGCAGCATTAGCAGTCTTCATCGGTTTCCGTGTTTCTTTCTCTCTGGAGCTAAAACCCAAAACTGATGTTGATGCTTCTAGTAAAATAAACAAAACAAAACAAAACACACTTTAGTCTTTTTTCCTCCTTCTCGGCTCCTTCTTCTGTGTATTTTTAGGTCTCAAAGACTTTTCATATCTAGTCATACCAGGAAAACATAGCTTTGGCTCCTCATTAAGTCTGATATCAAATGATGTGACTGGGATACATGAACAGCTCAGATTGCAGAAGGGGCTGAAAGCATAAAACAAAATGCTTTTCCTCAATGGTTGGACACCAGTGTGATCTAGACCAGGCTGCAGGTAACCAGGGGTCTTCTTTCAAGCTCTGCATTTGGCTATCAGCTATACGATTACTGAGGTTGGCAGTTTAAGTTACTGACACCCAGCAATGCCTTATCTCCTCATTTACTGATTTACTTTGTGCTGTCGCACAAAATTGGAGGCAAAGTTTTTGTCCTTCCTTTTTGATTGTTGCTTGATGCATGTATAATAGTTTTTCTAGTTGCAAATTAAGGACCTTGTAATCTTTGGAAATGCAAAAGTTTGATGCTATCTTGTGAAGAAACCATAGCAAAGTGAGTCTGAGTGAAATTTTGGCCACTGTTCACTCTCTTTTGACCCAACAGGTCATGCTGAATAACTTGAAATGCCACAACTGAAACTACACCTAAAGCATTAAATGCTTAAAAATAATAAAAATAACACCAAACATAACACTTAAAAATAAGCATTATTAATGCAGCCTTCTAGACCAGAAAAATCAGTTAAGCTGTATACAGGTATGTAATGCCTGTGTATATTACAACATAGTATACCTGTAGTTTTAATGCAGTGTTTTAAGAGGCACACATTGCATGATGTTGTCAGCTCCCTTCTGTTTCTGTCTTGGTTGTCTGAAGTGCTGAAGTTAATGTCCTGGCGGGGAATGCTAAAAGAAGCCTGCCTGTGAGCTCCTGTCACAGTGCAGTTTTGGGTAACCTCTACGAGCAGCCCATCCCAACGTCCAGGAGGCAGGGAACATGCTGGCATTGCTCCCTTGTAGGGCAGATGAGATGGCTTGCGGTGCATGGCTCGTCTGTGAACAAGCATTCTCAAGGTGAACACTTTGCTAATTTTGCAGTTGTAAGGCAAATACAATTCCTGAATTACTTCTTTTTTTTTCTGATTCCTTTGAGAAATTGTATTTTACTAAATTCTTAATTTGCAAATGGATAAACTGTTTCGCATAGCTTCTCCACAGTTTTATCCTGGGAACAGCCACACTGTCTGGTAAAGCTCTGTGGTGGTTGCATTTTAGTGACTCATCAGATAGAAATACTCCTGATCTCTGGCAGTGAATATTTGGGTAACACTGGCCGGAAATATGAACTTACACTTGACTACCTAGATTCAAGCAAACTACTCACGTTTGGGCAGCATCTTTTGTAGCCCAGAAAAGCCATGACTGAAAACAGGCTCCTGCTATTCTCACCCATTAAGTCAGATCCCTGACTCGGTTTTGCGAGTGCTAATGACTGCTGTGAAAATGATGAATACTGTACGTGGAGGCAATGGCAGCTCTGTTTAGGTCTGTCACAGACAGACTTGCATTTTTGATGTTTGGTTACGGAGGCAGAGAACTGGAACAAATGGATGGATTTTGTGCAGCTTTCCTATTTTCTTACCTCCAGCGGCCACTGGATGGCACTAAGATTACTGTTCTGCTCACAAATACTTAGCAAGCCCCACACTTCGATTTTAGGAGTACTGAAAAAGTGGCTGGGGCACAGAATTTGCGTTCTTTGTTTGGCCAAGTGTGAAGTTGTCTGCTTCAGCTTTTGTAGTTCAAACAAGGCTTCTCCCCTCGTACACATTTCCACTTCCTCCCCTTCTGTGCTTTGCGAGTGCTTAGAGCTGAAAGTAGATGCTCACTGGGAATCTCCAGCAGCTGTGTATCGCTTCTCAAATGCTTACAGCTAAAAGTAAATGCTCCCTGGAAATCTCCACACTGCTGTGCACAGATTCTCAAACTTGCTGAGAGTGCATGCCATCCTATCACTGCAGTGTATAAAGAAGATGCTAAATAACCTTAGCTCTTGTATTAACCCCTAGAACATGCCACTAGTAATTGGCTACAAAGCTACTTCAAAGGATCTGCAAAAACACTGGTAGAATACCATTGCCTCCAGATGCCTGGCAGCATATAGGGTGTGGAACACTACCCAGCCATCTTAATGCCCATGACTTCTGAAGCTTTATCATAAAGCACACAAAACTATAGCACAGCTCTTTCAGAAACTGAAACACCCATCAACTCAAGGTATTTGCAGATCTCTGACCTTAAAGCACCTTATCTGTTTCTGAAGATGAGCCAAGGTAAAGCATTCAGATCTGTTTCCAGTGCAATTGCTGCTAATCCCTTTTCATCATGTTGGCTGAAGGCTTGAGCTCCAAATACAAAATTAGCAGGTTATACGTGTGCTTGATCCACTTGATGCAAACCATCCATTGATGCAAAACATTTTCAAGTGGTATGCTCGAAACTGAGGATGACGGAATATCAACAGCTGAAGCAGAGTTAAATATTTACAGGTTCTGTTTCAAACTATGTAGTGGTGAGCCACCAGGATTTTGGGTGAATTTGTCCTTCCAGCCCCTCTTTAACTGCTAATTGCCTTGAACAAGTTAAAAACCCTTCCCTTAAGCTCTGGGTTGTATTTGATTTTGTAATCTAAGCAGCTTTCCAGGGAGATCAAGCTGTTAATTCAAGGCAATTAATTCAAGGCTATTTGATCTCCTCTTGAAGGGCAACTAGTCCAACAGCTGCAATACTCCTAGTGCAGGGAAAGCTCCAGGCCCAAAACAGGGTGTGGGGTCTGAGACATAGGCCCAGAAGGAAGCACAAGGGAGAGTGATGAGTGAATCCTCTCTCTCATGCTTGTCTTACTGGCAGGGTGCTGGTCTGGGTGCACCCACACAGCACCTGGCCGTTATGCCAGCATGCCAGTGGGGGCTGCAGGTGATGGTGCCTTGTTGTGCAGCTCTGCAGCTATGCTGAGTGAAAGACAGAGTTGGGGTGTTCAAGAGTCTGAAATAGCCAGGAATTGAAATATCACCGTGGCTCAGTTAACTAGATGCCAAGTGCTTGATCCTTTTCAAGTCTCTTCAGAATTCTGGATTAAAATGATTGCTCTTTTCCGCTCTGTTTCCTCAGACTTTCAGCAGATTAAAAGCACAAGGACAGAGTCACTTTGCAAAAGCCTGATCTGAAATATGCTGGCTTTCAGAAAGAAGTTCTTTCTAGTATCAGAAAAGCCTCAATACTTAGGGCACTGCATTGTGGCATCTGGTTAGATGCTCCTTCCTACACAGCAGATACACATCTAGGCACCTGAAAGTTCTCAACTTCTTTTTCACTGCCATTTATGTCCAAAATCAGACATGCAGAAACTCAGTAAAACTTAGAACGGTTCAGTTTTCGTTCAGTAGCATCACAGATGCTATATGCTGCTGTTCTTAGTAAAACTGTGTGTTGCTTTAATACAGGCAGGGGATTTGAGAGAAGAAGCAAATTTATCGATCTTTTTGAAAGGAGAGACTTGGCACTTGTGTGTAAAACCAAACAAAATATTCTGAGGCTTAATAGCCAGATGTGGCCGAGACCTCTGAGAAAACCATAAGCTCATTTTAAACAGATAGAAACTCTGCAGCTGTTCTTGATTTTGCAAGGGCCTCAGCATTCTGCAGGTAATCTGAACTCAGCCTTGCTGGCTGCCCAGTGCCTTGGAGAGCATAGTGCTCAGCGTGACTTCCCAAGCACCTGAACAAGGCCTGTCCCAGGCCGTGTTTGATGTCATGTATAGCTAAGCAGCACACTGCCACAGAGACCTGGGTACCCAGAGCAACCTTAAGACATCATGCTGTTTTGAGCCAGTCAGTCCCAGCACTTGCTCTCAGTTTTTTGATCACATCCAGTGGACACTTCCAAACCCAGCAGCTCTGTTTTGTCCAAAGTACTCGTGTTTACATACTTTTGACTCCTGAGGACCTGTGGTGGCTCTTTGAAAAGTTAATGAAAACACAGACGGTTCTTGTAAGGATCCTTTGGGCAGGAGGGGGAATAATTCTCTTTTACTGACCTTTTGACTCAGATGCAGCTCTTCTGACAAAGCCAGCTATATGCAAAAGGGGAGGCATTTGATGAAACATGCATTACTTACGTGTATTGTGGTCTTCTTTAATGCTTTATTTGAAAGTTCTGTTGTACTGTCAGAAACCCACTGTGTATGGAAGAGAATCCTTTCATCTTCTATTCCTAAACATGAGAATAAAGGTGAATTGACTGTTTGCAGGTTGTGTGGATGTGTTTTAAGGCTCTTGTGACTGCAGAAGTTTGAAAGCAAGCCTAGAACAAAGCTGTACATGGTCTAAATTGCTCTGAGGAATAAACTTGCTGCTTCTAATCATCAGCAACTCCACAAGGTGTGAGTGGGTTGGGGGTGTTTCTGTTGGAGATGGTGGTCCATTGACTCTGCTGTGACCTGCAGTAGATACTGATTAAGTTGTCTGCACAGTGTTGTGTAAACTGAAGTGCCTGATATCTGCATAGAAAAAGTTGTTGCTTCATTCTGAGCAGCTCAGCTGACATGGTCTTTCATCTTCTTGGATCTTTCTTGTTTGTTCAGCTATTCTGTATCTAGCCTATGCATATGAAGGTTCCCTATGCTCTGGCCTTGTGAAGGGATAGTTCTAAAAATAGACTTCAAAGGTATAGGTAGAAGAACAATTAAACCACTCTTGAAAGCAAAATTCAACATGGAGCCAAACTCTCCAAAACTCCTGCGTTAGGGCACCACCCGAATCAGTAAACCACGTCACCTGAAATGACCAAACCAGGAAGGGACAGACACCATCTCCATGCTCTCCTTGGAAAGCCTGTGGAGATGAGAAGACAGAGTGGCCTGATTGGATTGTGGTGTTCTATGGGCTGACACGCAGTGGGAAACCCTTGCTGTGTCCCTGATGCACAATGTCTTTCTGTGTTTCTCAAAGGGCATCCACACCAGTGCTTCAGAAGGATTTTCATGAAGCACTGGTAACACTGCCAGATCATGCTGGGGTGAGCATTTTTCCGAAGAACAGCTCTGCTCACCGTCAGGAAAAGGCTGGTGCAAGGCACTGGTATGTCTCAGCAGGGGAACTGAAGCAGAGAGGCTTGTGCCTCTGTTCCTCCATGAATCTGACCCTTGTCCAGTCTCCTGCCCGCTCCTCTGCCCTGCGGTGGGGTGCATCTCCACAGTGGGCATGCCCGATCCCTTGAGTCCCATAGCCCAAGAACCTGGCACTGCCCTTGCTAGTGTCAGACTGCAGGCTCTCTACTGAGTCTGCAAGGTCTCTGCACAGAGGAAGTGGTAGGGCCGAGCACATCCATGAGGAAATGGGTGTAGCACCAGAAGAGGGAGAAAGCAGCACAAGCAGGGACAGCAATGCCACCGAGATTAATAATTATACTGAGACTTTTTTCTGCAGTTTTCATGGCTTTATTTTCTTTCACTTAACATTAATTAGATTTAGGAGGCGGAGATCTGCTGGGGACTAGCCTAGGTCCCATTTGCCAGCCCAGATGTGGTTTGGCTGACCCTAAGGCACACTCCCAGTGTCACCAACAGCCAGTAGCTTCTTGTGGGGCTGGGAAGGGTTCTCAGGGCCACCAGCCCTTCTCTTTGGGGCACACCAGGACCCCTCGGGGAAGAAAGCCCTGCCCTGGCTGTGGCTGGAGTGCCACTGAACAGCTTCCTCTGGCAGGTCTTCTTCCCCATCACGATGAATGAGGGCAGGGGGAGGGAGGTGGCTACTGGGACTCCCACAAAGGACTAGGCTGGGGGCAGGAGACCCTCCTCTGGAGACAGTGGGGCTGGGACCAGCCTCCAGCTGCAGGACTGTCCTCCTCCTCCCAGAAGGAGAAGCATCCCCTAGGACCATTTGATGTCAGGCCTCCCTGCTGCACTGGTGCATGACAGTATCAACAGCTGGTGGACAAAGCTCCATGTGTACCTACCCTGGGCAGTACGCAGAAGCTGGATCAGGGTTTCTCCATCCAGGCCAAAGAGGTGCAGGCTGGACAGGACATGCACTTGTGCCATTGATTCTTCCCAGCAGCTACTCTCAAACATCCACCCCAGCTCTTGTTGCAACGGGCTGTAGCAAAGCTGGGTGGTCTCAGAAAAGCAACGCCTAGATGTGGGGATGGAGGCTGCCCAAAGGAACCCTGAGCACCAGCCCCACAGCTGATGTCTGGGATGCTGCAGGGTGATAGAGATTGTGGGCAGCTGGGGGTCCAGGAGAACCTCCTGTCAGGTAGGCAACCACTGACTGTGCTGCAAATGATGTGACAACACCTCAAAATCACTGTTGCCCTGCACTGAGTGCAAGATGGAGCTCACCCTCCTCTTGCAGAGGGGCACTAGGGCTTGTCCTCAGCCCAATAGAGGATACAGGTGTAATAGAACTGGTGGAGGCACAGCAGCACGCAGCCCAGGACAGCGGTCCTCCAGCTGTGTGGCCATGCTCTACACGTTCTGTGGTGGGCTGCAGGGAGCTGGAAATGTTAAGTTGTTCCCTATCAACAGTGCTGCAGCAGTGGTTGTCACACTAGAAAGAGGCCACATTCACTGGCTAACCCTTGGAGAAGTGGAAGAAATACCCAGGTCCCTCAAGAAGAAAACCCACTCATCTCACCAGGGTGAGGTTTCTCCTCCCAGGTCACCTCTGCTGCTGTGAGCACACCTCCTGGGTCCCCCGCCTGCCTGAATTTGGCAGGGACGGGGAAAATCCACCGATGGCTCCTGGACTGGACACCTAGAGCTGCAAGGAACAACTGCCCAAGCAAGACACCAGCTCCAAAGTCCTCACTGAACACTCCAAACTTTGCAGGTGGACTGCGGGCATGAACCAGCTGGGGGAGAGTCAGTGCCCAGATAGAAGCAATGAGGGACATGTCACAATCCATTGCTCGGGGACATCACAATGCTTGGAGATGTCACAGTTCATCCCTTGTTGACATTACAACCCGTCACTCAGTGATGTCACCATCCATCACTTGGGGATGTCACAGTACCTCATCTGGAAGTGTTGCACCCCATCCCCTCGTGACATCAGAACCCATCACTGAGTGACATCACCATCCACCACATGTCACAGCAGGCTGTCCTGACTCATAGCAGTTGCATATCTGGGGCTACCACACCACCACTGACCCTTCCATCCCCCCATCACTTCTTTTTTGCTCGGCATCAGTGTTTCACACCAGTCACCGAAACCTTGTCCTTTCTTCTCAGGGTGCCATTCAGGTCATTCTGCCTGTAGGCACCATCTCCATGCAGCACAAGGGTTCACTGGTCACACCTCATGATGGTCTGTGAGGCTGCAAGACAAAGTCCCACAGGCTATCCCTACATCGCAGCACTGCTGGTCGGCCTTCTGGGCTCCCCTGATTCCTGTCATGGTGAGGATCTGGCTCTTACTTGTAAAGCCATCAAGCTAATGCCTTCAGCCCCAAGCTCAGTGTGCCCTTGTGCCAGAAGTGGTCAGATCCCTCGCCGCAGTAAGTGCTCACTTCTCCAGAAGGGATTTTCTGTTCAGTTCCTGATGCCGCTTAGGCCATGACCCGTAGCTGGGTGGTGGCCCAGCCACTCCCGGTCAGAGTCTGCAGGGTGATGAGGTGACACAACACCAGACTGCCCCAGCATCTCTGCTTGCTGCGAGCCATGAGCGCAGGCTTTGGGAATAAGGTGCAGCTTTTTCCCTTTCGAACCTCAGCTTGGTCCAGAGCCTCGTGGTCGGTGTCTGCGTCTAGCGCCGTTCCTGACAGAAGACAAAATGGCCGCCTTCCCCGCCTGCTCAGAGAAGCGCGGCCGCCCACAGGGGCCGCCGTGCCAGCACGACCTGTCGGTGCAGTGTGTGGGGCCTGTGCAGGACTTTTCCCTGGCGGTGCTCAGGTCGTACAACCCCTGTCGCGGTTGCTGCCCAGCGGCGTGTCTGCAGGACGGTCCTCCCGCCTGGAACTCACAGTGGGACTCGGCCATTTGTGTTTCTCGAGTCTCTAATGGGCACACTTGGTCGGCACTCAGCGGAGCACCGTGCTGAGAGGGTGTTGCCTGTCTCCCCTCCCTGCATCCGAGGCTGCATCCTGCTCTCTCCCAAGCGCAGTATGGGATGTCTTGGGGAATGTGGCTGTGAACGTCTTGAATGCTATTTTCCTGCATTTTGGGGAGCACTTGATCAAATGCAGGGGGCTTGACATCCCCACAGCCCATGCCAGGTGCCACTGCAGCCACAGGAGGCCGTGGGCCTGCAATGATGGGCAGTACTGACAGGTCCTTGGCTCTCTTCTCATTTTAATGCTAGCCCTTATTTCCTGCTCTGCGCAGCTCTGCCCAGAGCCAGCCTGTTAGGGAGGTCTCTTGTCTGGGAGAGTAAGGGAAAGCAGGCAGCCACAGATGGCCTGCCTTGGTCCTGTTTACAGCAACAGTGCGTAAACTAATTTTCATACATGGGAGGAGCAAATCCTGCCCAGCTCTAGAGAAAGTCCTAAGTTCATGATTTTTGAGGACAAGGTCACATTTAGAAGATGTCATCAGTATCTCTTGTTGACTTGTCACTGTATATGTGCTGGAATAAAAAGAATGAGAGTGAAATGAAAGGGAAAAAGCCCCACTTGACCTGCTGCTTGTTAGCAGAGGAGATCTTGAGGGGGATGTGGAAAGATTGGAGGTCGTCTTGGGCAGAGCGAACATGAAATCATAGAGTTTTCAGTTCTTGGAGAAGCAAGGCAGGGAGCCAGCAGAACTGCCATCTTGGACTTCCAAAGGGCAGACTTTGGCTTGTTTAGGAACATGGTTGAGAGTGTCACTTGGGAGACAGTCCTGAAGGGCATAGGTGCCCAGGAAGGCTAGTCATACTTCAAGGACGAACTCTTAAAAGCACAGGAGAAGGCCATCCCCAGGTTCCATAAAATGAACTGACGGGGAAGAAGATCAGCCTGGCTAAATAGAGAGCTTTGGTTGAACCTCAGGAATAAAAAAGGAATGTTTATGATCTCTGGAAAAAGGAGTTGGTAACTTATGAGGAGTANAATGGGACGCACCTGCAGGGGCTAATGCTTATAAGTATGTGAAGAGTGGGTTGAAGAAGAATAGAACCGGACTCTTTTCAGTGGTTCGCAGTGACAGGACAAAGGGCAGTGGGCACAAGCTGGAACACAGAAAGTTTCATTCAAATATGAGGAAAAACTTCTTTATGGTGAGTGTGACAGAGCGCTGAAACAGGCTGCCAAGGGAGTTTGTGAAGTCCTCTTCTCTGGAGATCTTCAAGACCCACCTGGATGCAGTCCTGAATAATGTACTATAGGCAGTCTTGCTTTAGCAGGGGAGTTGGACTAGATGATCTGCAGAGGTCCCTTCCAACTTTGACAATTCCGTGAATATCCTCTTGTTAAGTCTCCCTTGCTCCAACTGTATAGTATCACAGCAGGACTTTTGTCTCTAGATGACTGCAGTAGAAATAGTAGCTCATCTTTGGTTGTTCTTCCCCGACAGAATGCTTTGCTTTTGCACTTTTGTCCATTTGATCATGTCCAGAAATAGTCACTGCCTGACACCAATCCTCTTATCACCAACACAACTGTGTGGAGTTGGACTGAATTTGCAGAACCATTTCTGCAAACCATGATCTTCAAAACATTTTTGGCTATATGGAGTGCATCCAAGAGCAAACACTGATGAAGTTCTTGAAATGAAAGGTATAAACCAGCTTAATTTTAGCCATTCATAGGACCAAGTTCGACTTCCTCCACTAAAAATATTTCTGATACGTGTTAGATTAAATTCAAGTAACACTCATTGACTCTTGAACTTACTTGTCTGCACGCAGCTCTATGTCCACATGAGGGAGCACTCAAACAGCGTTTTAATCAGTTTGCTGCTTAGCTCCATTTTCATTCCTTATTTTGTGCATGGTGCCTCGGTGTGATGGAGATAGGGAAGAGCTAAGAGACGATTAAGGTGCATTAAAACAGACTGGGTAGCTCATCAATTCATAAAATAGTATGCAGAGCTTTTCTAATAGGTGGATCTTATGCTGTCAGTCAAGCTTTGCTTCAAATCAACTAATGCAATGCACACATAAAAAGTAATTGATTAAAACAAAACACGGAGTCGTTTTGTTCCTTGGGCTGAAAATTTTGTTCTCTGTTTCAGAGGGCATTATGGTATTTTACAAAGAAACTTTTGTTATATTATTAATATTCACACATATGCATCTAAATTAAGAAATCTGACTTTGTGAACTGGACTACAATGCTAGCAGTTCAACAGCCTGAAAGGTCTAGAATTCTTAGTCTAGTGCAGAGAAACTGTATTGCAGTTTCGCTTAAAAATAAATTTGTTTCCGGTATCTGCCTGGAGTACAACAATGCTTCATCAGGGAAGCAATAAGTGAGGGCAAACATACTTCCACATGCATCTCCAGTGAGCTGCGCTTCAGCTATGCTGACCTGTCAGACCTTCCTGAGGGACCAGGGCATACCTGAACATTAGAATAGTAGATGTGTAGGCCTGCTACACCATGTTTCTTTATCCCTCCCCAGGGCCTTTTGGTCTTTTATGGCTGACCAAGGTGTGATGCCTTGGCAGATCTGATTTCTAGCTTGAAGGTTTTCAAAGCTGAAGCTATAAAAGAAGGTGACACAGCTATAAATGCCAGCAAGACTGACACTTATCTTCACTAGTAGACTCAATGGCTGGCTATTGTATGCACTTTAAAATACTTATTACTCCTTCCAGACCTGGTTTTGTTGAGTTTAAATCCTAAACTCTGGATATGGGCACTCAGGGCTGCTCAGGCTGGAGAATTTGTACGGCTTGAAGACCTCTGTCTTCACTGGAGCATTCAGTGTCCTATTTCTATTTCCTTAGGCTCACGCATAGAGACAGCAGTGAAGAGATCTCAGTAGAGATCCCTTACTGCCACAGCATGAGTCCTGCTCATAGATCCAAAGCTTCTCCTGAGCCACAGCAGATTCATTTAACCTTGGCAGGAACAGGGAAGAAGTGACTGCTGAGCTTAGTAATCTGATCATAATACTCTCACTTACTGAGGGGAGGGAATAGTTAGAGAAGAGGTCTGATTTAACTAACAGAACTTCTTGCTTTATGCTGCTCTCAGTGTTACAAACTCCATGTAGTCCCTCGTGGCCCTTTCATCTTTTCTTAATGACAGCATGGGTTGCATTTCCAAACGCTCCCAGCACTGGAGGGTTTGGAAACTGTGCTCTCTGACAGCTGCAATCAAATTCCTGTTTGCCTAACCGCTAACACTTCTACCAGTGAAATGATGACTGACTGCAGTGGGAACAGAATTGAAGCAATTCAGGCTCCCCTAAAAATACCACTCTAAGAGATTACTATAGGAAAATACCACGAATCTTGGTCTCTAGGAATGGTGACTTTTCAGGGCCAGTATTAACAGATGAGGAATCTGAGGCAAGGAAGAAGACACCGTTTTTGTGTATGTGGCAACTATGGGGGAGCAACCAGGATGTAATTTTCCTAAGCCTGGGCAGGTTGGTTGAACCAATTTAAATCTCATTGTTTAAATTTATGCCAATGCCATTCTGTTGATGTCTCTGATTTCTCACTAGCCATTTCATCCTGCTTCAAAGCCCTTGAGTATTTGAGAACTATTTAAGGTCAGCTACAAGAACACCATCCCACTTCATATAGCTGCTTCTCAGAGAAGGTATCTGCAGAACTGTGGCTGCTTGTTATTTCTGTGACAAAGCTTAGACCATTTTCTTTGATTCTTTTTATTTCTTGAGAGAGACAGCTGCTTGGCTCCACTGACAGCAATGCAATTTTAAATTCCTGAGACTCCAATTAAAAACTAGATCCATTTCCAAAACACTATTAAGGACACACTAGGGGATAAGGATTTGAATTTATTATCATGATTATAAACCTTGTATCCTTACTTGTGGCAGAACAGTGAGTAGAGAGTGTGCCACATACAAGCCTTTCTGTCTAGCAGGGTAAAAGAGTGTCCCCTCAGCAAAATGGAGACTGCAATTAGTGCTTTTCCCCTTGTGGTATGTCTAGACTACAGGAGCTGGCACTGGTGAGACATGCATACCATTAGGAGTGGTGATCTAATATAACAGCTGGCAGAGATTCTGTGCCGACTCTGCCTTGTGTCCAGATCACTTGTTTTCTGTGAGGCACTTAGGACTTGATGTTCCCAAGCGTGTGACATCTCTCTCATGTCAGACAGCCAAATATGCAAAACTGCTTCCTGCTCTTTTGTTTCAGTATTACCTGAGAAGTGGACCTGGTAGCACTTTTCATCTTCTGACTACTCAGTACTGGGATCTGGCCAGAAAATGAGATGATGTGGCGAGCTGTAGCAGTTCAGGAATAGGCTCTGCCTCAGTTCTGCCTAAGCCTGCTCTACCAAAACCTTCAGTATTGACTCAGCTCTTTTTCTGACGGTGATTACAGTGGTCTCCTGGTAAGCTCAGAATAATTAAGCTAAATCTTCAGTTGTCTGACAGCATCCATCATATCCTCTTCCTCTGTTTTCTGAGTTGCGTATGGGTAGACATGAATTCAGTCTTGACCAAGGGCTTGTAAAATGGTTGTCTCTATGGATACAAGAAAAACGTTATTCTGTACCTGCAGCTGATGCATGAGTCATTGAAGAACAGAAACAATTGTGGAGGTCACGACTATTGAGATGTTTGCAGATCTCACTGCACAGTGGACTACAAGAGGACAAATCTGATTTCAGTGTTGAATTCAAAGGAAGGCACTTACATAAAGAGAGCAATAGGCCCCTGTGTCTGCTCATCATGGTGCGTGGTGCTCAAGGCAATCAGGGCCACGGTCCTGCCATAAGGAAATGTAGTTTGATTGACTTATAATCACTGGAACAGGGTGTTTTGAACCTGTTTAAAACCTAGTCTTTAAGCACTGGTAGGGATGCAGGGATGAAAGGAAGGAAGGAAGGAAAGAAGGAAGGAAGGAAAGAAGGATCAGGAAGGAAGGAAGGAAGGAAGGAAGGATCAGGAAGGAAGACACTTTCTTTTGTCAGGAGGTCTTAGCCCATGACATCCAGATGCTTAGACTTAGTGGGAGATAGGCTGCCAACTGCTTGCTGTGTTCATCTGGTCTTGCCCTGTGTGCTGCTATTAAACAGGACACTGGCTTGCATGGGACTTTTGTCTTGGTAGTACAGCTGGCAGTTCTTCCTTCCTCTGTGCAGTTGCTGCTGAGCAGTCCTTAAGCAACTAAAACCAAGGTGTCAGGCACACTTACAGTGCTTAGTTCATGCAGATTTGTACCAAAATACATGGAAATTGATTTATTTCTCATCTTCACCTTGAGAGCAAAGGCAAGGGTATGCAGAGAAATGGAGCCTGAAATGCATTTTCCTTTGGAGGAGATTGCAGCACCTCTGTAGTTCTGAGACGGCCATGTTCCAAAATGCAAAGAACAGAGGGATTTCAGCCCCAGCAACAAAACACTTCAGCTTTGTCTGTTCCATCTGCCCCCCTGATTTCACTGAATTTTTCCTTAAACCCAGAAGTGATGGCATTGAAATCACTAAGGAAGACCCTGGAGAGAAATGGAATGCCTTGTAATGGATAAGGGAAAGCATAATCCAGCATTTCTGTAATGAAAATTGAGCAGACTAATGTGAGGAGGCTCTTAAAGTCTTAATTTTGCTCCTTACCAGAGATTGTGTGTTGATTCCCCAGAAGAAAACAGCAATCAATAGTTAATGGTGTAGAAAATGCTTCCCTACCACTTGGTTCAAGAGCTGCAAGGCATTCAGACTCCCCAGTTGCCCTTTTTCTGGGAGACAGACCACTGCAAGAACTAACAAGGTGCAAAAAAAAAAAAAAAANTTTTTCCCATTGCTTCCTAGAGCTGTGTGAAGATAACAAACCAGAGAATTTAAAAGGAAATTGGATACACCCAGTGTTCCTACCACTTGGTTACATTGTCAAGGCCAGAAAAGACTATAACTTACTCACAACTGGTAAATGCTTTGTTCAAACTTGACTTCAAAGTAGAGGTGTTAAGTCATTGAAGCTTTACCTCTTACTTGTTTGACAGGTTCCTGGAACAAGAAATTCAAAAATAGAGAGGTCTTCAGAGGAAAATTGGATCAAACAAGACTTGAAAGACAGTTTTTATCTCCCTTCAGGAGTATACTTGCAAGTTTTACTGCTGATTTCTTCCTATTTGAAATGTTAGCTTAGGTATCCTGATACTACCAGTACACAGAGCAGCCTTTCTAGTTGCTGTATATGAAATGGCATGAAACCATAGTAAGCAGGGAACAGCTGCGGCAGTCACATGGTGGACTGCTGCGTTTTCAACTACTTTGGCACTTCAGACCAAAGAAGGTAGAGACAAATCTGTTATGGCACTCTCAGTGACTCTAAATTTACAATGGTCATTGGGATATTTCAGGTGGGGATTTTCATGAATTAATTCGTGAACAGTCCTAGAGTCCTGCAGGCTCCCCAGGAAGTGACAGCCTGGCATCAGTGCACATGCACCCTGGTTCCCACAGCTCTTGAGTGATGCATTTGTAATGCTGAGACGTAAGACTACTGACATCATCCACCGCACCAGATGAAAGATCACTCTTATATATATCTGCACTTACAGGCAAGGATGGGTTGGGAAAGAGTACATCTGGGAGTTCCTGAATGAGCTCCAACTGTTTCTGTTCATTTCCTTCAAGGAAGTAATTCACAAAAAATATGGGGTCTAAAATGATAAAAACAACGATTTGTCTCATTATGTACTAGATTGGGATTGGGATGCTGAGTCTCTTTTCATAAGTATCCAAAATACAAAATTTCCACAGCATAAGAAATCTTAACAGGTGGAATGTTTAAGATGACCTCCTTCTAAACTTCTCAGCGCTGAGATCTTGGAACTGCCAGCACTTACATAAAGGAGAATGCTTTTCTGTTTGGGGAAGGAAGGCAGGGAGAAGGGAACAAAGAGATCGTGGACAGGTGCCATACCTATTTCCATCTGCAAGAGGCTGGGAAGAATTAAAGATAAAATTGTTTTATTCCAAAGTGCCTGAAGACCTCAAAAGTAAAATGTTAATTCCTTCATTTCTGAAAACACTGACACCAATAGACAGGCCTGATATTCTGTATTTCCATGGAGACCACTGCAGTCTTTTAGAACTCTGGTGTTGTGGGCAGAGGGATACACTACTCAGTTAACTAAGACTTGAAAACATGGACAAGAATCTTCTCTACATTTTGGGAATTCATATAACAGTAAGGCAGTGCAGCAGCAACTACATTGTAATAGCAAGTTCTGGCTTCCAGTAGCTACTTACTTCTGGTGGAGTTGCTGGACATCAGTGGCACATATGTCCACAAACAGGTATGTCACTGTTTGTGTGAGTGTTCTGAAGGTCTTTTCCAGAGCCTTCCACTCTGCAATAAAGACTCATCCATCTGACACTGCTGTGAGAGCGAACAACAGATTGTTATCTCTGTGCAGGTTTGTTCCTCTAGTACCTGTGCCACTCAGAACCGAGGACAGTAGTACTGTGCTTACCACACACAGATGATATTCAAAGTAAAGCAGAAAGCAGGCTGAGAGAAGCCATTTTTCTTGGACTCTCTGTCTATTCCTAGACTGTGAAATCACTGTAGTGAACAACAGGTGTGTGTAATGCCACTGCATCCAGTTGCTCCTACTGGTAGCCTGGTTATGGGTGTTTGTTGTGAACCGGTAATGGATCAGCTCCTTACCAATTTTTTTTCCTCTCCTTCCTTCTGGCTTATATCCTGGAACTTTAGTTCTGCCAGCTCTTAGCCTAGTTTCCCTTTGTTTAGGGCAATGCCTTCAGAGCCAGACATGATCTTGTATAGAGGATCCTGAAGGACTGATGACAACTTCAAGCCCTGGAAATGCTTGGTTGGCAGGCCTGCCTTTCTTCCCAGGAGTGAGAAAAGCTCTGTGTGGGAGCCAAAGGTAAGAGAGTTCAGGAGGACAAGCCATCCCCAAAGGAAGTCAGAATTTTGCATGACTGAACCCTATAAAGTTTCTTACTCTTGCAAGCCTCAGCATGAACTGTGATCCAGTTTGCTCAGCCAGGATGAGTTTAGTCCCTCAGTATCTGCCCTTGATTCTTGTGTAACAGAATTGCATAGAAACCCATTGGCCCAAATTTGCAACTGGAAGGAGCATGTGGGGAGGAGCCTGATTACTAACCATGGCTTCTGATGTGAAGTTAGCTCTCAAATACTGAAGCGCAGTCATGGAGTTTCTCACAGATGAATGCATAGCATAACTTTGGTATGAGTGTACCAAGGACATACAGACTGCTCGCATTTTCCTGGGAAGCTTTGTCTGGTGATAGTGTTCCCAGAATCTAAAAGCCTGACTGGTATTAGCTCAGCTCCTTCACACCTGAAGCTCCTGTAGATCTGTTGACAGCACGACTGCAGTATAAGTAATTCATATTTACCTCTATCACTAACACCTTACATAATCAAAATATAGGCAAGTTTTGTACCTACCACAGTAGCACTGGGCAATTCTTAACCACAGGTCTGAGAAGAACATTTAAGAAGATGTACAAGAAGGCCATCTCTTCTCTCGTAAATTGTATCTTAGTCATCATCTTTAATCACAGTGTTGTTTCATGTAATTGGAAAGTTCACACTGCCTTGAGTAAAATCAGTGTCAATAAAAGGAAACTATGGTGAGTCTCATATTCTTTCCTTTGTAACTCTATCATGTAGGCTTAGAGCCACTTAGTTTTCTTGCTCTCTGAGCAGGAAACTCTTAGACTCTGATTGGGAATAGTGTAAAAGAAAGAGTATCTTTGTTTTCAGTCCTTTCTCCAAAGTAGCTACTAGAAGCCAGGAAGCCAGTAACAGATACAGATTAGACAGATGTCTCGGCTTAAGAGGTAATTAAAGCAGAAAAATTAATAGTGAGATTAGTACAGTTTTTACAGTATAGGTAGTTCAGCATGTAACTACCAGATACTCATTCACATTCTGAAACTGCATCAACTGAATTACCAATGTCTAAACTGACCTATATGAATCAGAGCAAAACCTTTGTGTGGATGAACTCTCTAAATTGATTTGTTACAATGTTAAGCTAACACAGGAGGTATCTCAGACTGGTTGCTTTCTCCTTCTGGGAAGAACCTCTTTTAATAATTTCGTGTGAGAAATGGACTTAAGTCATGCAGTTTGTATGCAGGACTCCACCACTCCATTCTGTCAAGTCTTGCCTCCTGCTCAAGCTGGTGATATATACTGCTTGAACAAAGACAGAAGCATAAGCAGTGAAAGTGGCATTGCTTACAGAAGCCAGCAGATCAAACTTTAATTCAATTTTGATGAGGGGAAAGTGGCATCTTCCTTACTTTCTGCTTTCCCTAAGTCTGTGTCTGCTGGCCATGCAGTTGTAGGGAAGACGCTCTTCCATTACTTTTGCTCCTCCATTGCTTATTATTTATCTTATTTATCTTCTCCTTCCCCAGTGCTACCTGAGGCATGTATGTGTTTTCAAAAGCTGTCAGAGCTGCCTTTTTTCTCCTGCAGGATTGATGTAGCTTCTTTCAAGAATAGAACGGTGGACTGCATGGCGCAAAGCAAGATTTCTCTGTTCCCAAAGCCCTCTACACTTATATACAGAAGACATGACTGCCATTGGAGAGTGCCAGTGGTGAAAGAGGCTTCAGGGCTGGGACATGCACTGTCTCCATTTAAAAGCAGGATGGCTTCCTATGATCCCCGTCCCATCATGGGTGGAGCTGTAGTGGCAAGAGGTAAGATGTGAGTCCCTTCTGATAAGGGACAGGCTAAGGCACCAGGAACATTATTGCTAGTAATGATAAACAAAGTAGATGAACAGTCTTATTCCAGCAGTAATTTGAATTTGGAAGTACTGAGGCATGTGTCTTACAATTGCCAATTCTCACCTGTTCTGCAGTAGTCACAACAATACTTGAACAGTGTTACAACCAGAGGTGTCAGCACTTCTCAGTATTAATTTCCTGCTGACACAAAGCTTTCTGTAATAGGTGCATAATGTGCTCATTTATTGACAAACTTTTATGTTAACCAGTGACATTAATTAGTGAAACAAAGCAGTTTCGAGCTGTATGCAGTTTATGTACCTGACTAGGTGATGTCTGCCTTTTATTATTCTGTGGTCCACGAAGCAGCCAGGAGTATATTACAAACACAACACGCTCTGCAAAAAGGTCTGCCTGAAGATATAAGGTAATCTGATAGGTAGTCACTGCTAGAAATACGATGTTTTTTGAACTGTACAGCTTCTAAGTAAACAGAGGGAAGGCAGTTTACACCACCAGAGTTTGTACTTAGCTCTGTTTCTGATAAAATTCAACTGCACATACCTCACTGGTTGACTGTCCAAGCTTATAATGCTAACCATATCCTCTGACATGGCTTCTTAACCCAGATCCCACAGGATCCCTTCAAATAACTTCTCAATTCTACATCAGTAAAGCAAAGAGAAGCACATGAAATAGCAGAAATTCCTGGCTGCTCTGTCTCAGGAACTAATACAGTCTGTAGACTGGGTAAATTATTGGCCCAAGAGTTAATAAGAAATACAAATAACAAATATCTTCTGTAGGCATTGGTAGAAAGTTAGGTTCTTGCCTGGCAGGGAACAACAGAAAATAACCATTCTCCACAGTGTGATGGTCCAAACTCTGGTGGTAAGATCAGTCTGAGTCTGACAAGCATCAGTATTTGGGAAGCCTTTAAAACCTTAGATTGAGGAAGGTGATTTGAAATTGGTGCAATGAGAACTGTTGCAGAGACTGCATTTGAGGGCAGCCTGATTGGTACTACTTTATATGCACAGCTGCTCTGGAAACCACTGTGTAAGTGTCTGAAGGACATACCTGGGCTTGACAGACAGTTTTGGTGTGGAAGTCTGATTTCCCTTTGGAAGCTATTGCTTCCAGACACCACTGTAACAACAGACCTAGTTCAATTCACACAGCCAGTGCCTTTAAAATATTGGTGTCAGCTGCAATCGTTATCCTTGATATCTCTGCTGAAGTAGAATTGCTTTACTACTTGGCTGATATCCTTGTGGAGGTGTCAGAGTATGACAGGCCCTTACACAAATGTTGACACTCTGCAGGCAAAGGTAAAAGATAGTTCATACTCCATAGCTTTTATAATACCAGCAGTGATTTAATTCCTGAGGACACCTGCAAATGGTAGGAAGGCACCTGGTTCTGGGAAAAATGAGTCTATAATGATGGAGTGTTGTGGATATCCTAAGAAGTACAACTCACAGAGCAGAGCATGCAGAAGATGACACATGCCAAAAGAAAGAGCAAGAAGTTGAAAGGATTGATGGGAAATTCTCAGGGAAGACCTTCTGGGGGAAAATCCTGTGTGTCAGTCAAGTAATTTTGTCTTTGTTTAGGGCATTTTTTAACAATTAGGTTAAAAGGTTAAAATAAAATTACTTCAGCTAGTCAGTGTTAAGAAGAAAAAAAGCTGTTTTGAATTTACTAATACCATGTTATATGGCATATTCCTATGCTAACCAGTTGTCAAGCCAACTCTGAAACTGGATTGACCCTATTTCTCCATAGTTCAAGCAACTGAGCACAGGAAGCAGGGTGGTGGTGTTTACCTGAATGGCTGGGAGTGGAAAACTGAGATGTTAATCATCTGGTATATTCCATTTGAAAGCATACAGACTTACCTGATAGGAAGAAATAGTATCATTCCTATCTGAGTATCAGGGATGAGATTTGACCCATGCGTTATCTGTTGACTCGGTGAATTCCTCTTTCTTGGTCAGTTCTACTCATATGCATTTATCGCTATTTTATTTTTGCCCTGCATCCAGTACAGACACTATGTATGGGCCGAGTATTCACTACTCCTTGCACTTGCAAAGCAACTTGGAAGATCTGCAAGGCAAATCATGAGTAACTAGCTAACAAGACACATAAAAAAAAAGCATTTTTACTCCATTGACAGACTTGCACAACCATGATATTCCTTTTCCTTCAGAAAAGCATTAGGATTACAGAAGTTGCTATTTTTTTTTCCTTGGTTGGGTTTAGGTTGAACATTAGGAAAGAATTTTTCACAGAAATGGTGGTCAGACACTGGCATAGGCTGCCCAGGGAGGTGGTTGAGTCCCCATCCCTGAATGTATTTAAGAGTCATTTAGATGTGGTGTTGGGAGATTTGGTGCAGGGGAGGAATTTATAGAGTAGGGCTGATGGTTGGACTCAATGATCCCAAGGGTCTCTTCCAACCTGAATGATTTTATGATTNAGAAGTGTGGTCAGCAGGTCTCAGGATGTGATTTTACCCCTCTGCTCTGCCCTGGTGAGACCCCACCTGAAGAACTGCATCCAGCTTTGGAGTCCTCAATACAGGAAGTACATGGATCTCTTGGAACAGGTCCAGAGGAGGGCCACAAAGATGATCAGAGGATTGGAGCACCGCTGCCATGAAGACAGGATGAAAGAGGTAGGGTTGTTCAGCCTGGAGGAGAGAATGCTCTGGGGAGACCCTATAGCAGCCTTCCAGTACCTGAAAGGGGCCTACAGGAGAGATGGAAGAAGGACTCTTTATGATGGAGCGGAGTGATAGGTCAAGGGATAACAGTTTTAAATTGAAATAGGGTAGATTTAGACTAGGTGTGAGGAAGAAATTCTTTACTGTGAGAGTGATGAGACACTGGAACAGGCTGCCCAGAGAAGCTGTGGGTGCCCCATCCCTGCAAGTGTTCAAGGCCAGGCTGGATGGGGCTTTGAGCAACCTGGTCTAGTGTGAGGTGTCCCTGTCCCTGGCAGGGGAGTTGGAACTCAATGATCTTTAAGATCCCTTCCAACATGAACCATTCTATGATCCTATGATTCTATGACTCTATGTGTGAAAGGTTGGCTTACATTAAGTGGACGTATGGGAAAGTTGTTTTCTCACACCTGCAGTTCCTGAATAAGGACAAAGAGACTTATGAGGGCTGTGCTCTTTGCTGTGAAAACTAGAAAGTCAAGTTAAATTTCTGAATAGGATTTGGAGGACAGATTTTCTTACACTTTGGTTTGAGGCAATTGCAGGGTCTGATCCTCCTGTCTCCTCTCTGGAGACTTTGGGAAGCAAAAGTTCTCACTACAAACTCACAAGCAGGAGCAAGGAGTAGACTCAAAGGGCATTCAAGACTTTTTAGATGCAGACTTGTGCAGTACTAGCTCACTAACAGGAACTGTGTTTCTCCCCACACTGTGAAGGCATGATATTTGCTGTGTGCCAAGTCAACCTAGTGTCACTGGTATGCTGTGTACAAAGCCTGGTACCTAGCTAGTAAGCATCTAATAATTCTTCCTGTTGCTCTGCTGCTGTTTCCTTCTCTGCTTCTTTTCTTCATAGCTGTCCCTTTTCTTCCAAGCCAGTTACATGGTGAATGGCTAAGTGGGAGCACAGGAAAACAAGCTGTCACTCACATTTCACTTGTCCTTAATACCCCCAGTACTCCTTCACTGCCAGACAGGAGATAAATTGACTCGTAATCCCCAAGGCTCATTTACAGTAGTTTACAGCATCTAATGCATTTTAACACCTCCAGGAAGGCAGCCTTTAGACCAAATGTCTATATAATAAATAACTTTTTTGTGCACTTAGTGGTGGGGATAGTGGAAGATGCCTGCACTAGAGAGGATGAAGTGAGCTCTTTGGGGAGTAGTTAGCATTTCTTGTTGCCAGGAACGTTACAAATGACACATCCCACGAATTTATTTGCCATATACCCAAGTGAAATGTTAGAAGGTCAGAATTATGAACTACACAGAGAATGCACTAGCAACTCTTCAGTCCGTTTGCCCTGAGAATGCTTCTGGTTTGCTTAGGAGTACTTTTATTTACTCCTCCTCTTCCAAACACAAACTGGCCAGCAGGGTCTGAGGCGTTCTGTCTTTGGGTAGTAGTTTGTTAGGAGTCACAGTGATGGAAACATTGAAAGACTACACAAATAGGGAATTTCTAGACTTTCTAGAAGCACAACAAAAACATGTCTGCTGCTTCTGGTAGTGCACGAAAACTCAGTTTCCTGGGCTATTGACTTTGCAAATCTGAAGCAAGGATCTTTTGACTACCATATTTATAAGCTAAATCCATAAGTTTGATCTTTGTAAAACATAAAGGTTTTGGACAAGCTCGCCATACTGCAAAAAAATTCTGCTTGATTTGGGGTGGACTGTGTTGCTTCCAGTGGAGAAGAAAAAACCCAACATAATCCCACTAACAGCAAGAAAACCTTGGTATTAACCCTATAATAATGGTCAGGTCTTTGCATTGTTAAGATGAGCAATTCTGTAGCCCTGATTACCATATTAAGAGACTGAAAATTTCATTGCGGTGCTTGGGTTTGAACATGTAGTATCATTCAGCTATTGGAAGGTTCATAAAAATTCTGAAAATAAAATTATTGCATTCAGGATCAAAGTATTAATATCTCGAGTGCATTAGTTGGATAGGAGCAAATTTGACTCTGTCTCTGACTATGAATATCATTTGTTTTTCCATTAAAACAAGTAATCTCTTCATCTAACTGAATCTTTAGGTTGCTCTTACATCTTCAGTGTTCAAGATGAGAAATGCTTGAATGATGACAGGCTAAGCAAGGTAATATTGTTTAGAACTGTCCTATGCTAAGCATGCCACTGTTACTCAAACCAGATGACAAAAATGCTGTTGCAGTGTTGTAGCAGCTGTTTTTACTTCCACTGGCCCTCATGCCATCAGGCATAAGCAGATTTTTCATGGGTTGGCACACAAGGCATTGCAGGGGAAAGGACAGAAAGACCTGCAAGCAGCTTTTCCTCTGAAGTTTTTCTCTCACACAGACCGGTGGTACCAACCTGAGCAATCAGGAATCAGTCTCCCATTGAAGATGCTACTACTGTGGTCCAGCTCATCCTTTTGTCATTGAATTTTATCTCTGGAGTTATGGAAGGGACTCAGCCTTATTCCCAAAAGAGTTCTTTTAAGCCAGGACTGTCATCTAAAGCAATGCCAAATTCTGTCTTGAGGGTACAGAGCTGAACTACAGACTCATAACCAGGAAAGCTGGTAACTTTCTTTTGAGGGTAAAGAGGCACTGAGATCACTCAGACTTGGAAGCTTCTAAACTCCTTATCCTCTTGCTTTTACTGCAGGATATGGCAGTTAGTGCATGGAAATGACTGTACAGTCTCTCTGCACTCTATCAGAAATCCTACATGGTTATGTATGAACCTGTGCAGACACAGTGAAGGGGTGGGTAGGAGCTCCTATCCATAGTGACAAACTAGACTCTCTTGGAGCTGACAGCTACTCTGGTTCGTATATTTGAAAAAGTACCCCTGTTATAATAGTACAAAATAACAGCCACTGGGACATTTTTTTTCATTATTTCAGGAAAACGACAGTATTAGTTGACTGAAGGTGGTCAGATATACTAAAAATTCCAGATCAGACAGCCCCCAGCACTGCTTCAGTCTCATGTTTTCCCCCTGGATGTATCTAAAATAAATGGTTCTTTTAAATAAGATTTTATACTGTCTATGAAATGTTTATTTGCTAATTAATTGTGAAACGTAATTGTTACATGTAAAATGTTAAGTTACATTTTAAATGTTTAATTGTAATAATTTATTGTTGTGGGGAAGAGATCATGGTTGAACAGATTGTTTTTCTTAACTATTGTTAAAACCTCTGTGAGGTTAAAGAGCTTGATTTTATGTGAAGACAAAAAATGCCTGGAGAAACAGACAGGATCAGTATTTTTTTATTTATTTTTCTTTTAATTCCTGCTTTTCCTCCTAAATGATGTCTCTTTAAAAGGACATCAGTGACTAAAAGTTTTCTGGAGTTGTGCAGTGGAACACGTTCTGTGATGTTATTACCTGTACTAACTGCAGAGACATGCAGCTGAAAGAAAGTGTTTGGGTATTGTGTGGTGGAAAGCAGCGCGTAATCTTAACCAGATGTTTTAACCAAATTCTCAGAAGCACCAAGGTTTACTAGTGCCATCCTGTGAAGGGAAGCAGACATGCAGGGAGACTTGTGACTTATCCAAAGCACCATAGCAAGCCAGTTATAGATTTAGGAGTAAAATTTTACTTCTTGGCTTGCAGCCCATATATTATCTCTTGAACTCAGAAGAATAACCTAACTTTGCATTTTTATGTGAACTAACTTGAGTTGAAAATGTACTTTTGAGTGACTGGATGCCACCTTAAGATATTCTTAGGTAGGAAATAAATGCCTTGATATTATTAATGAGCAACGTGATAAGGTCAATAGGTAATAACAATAGAAGTCAGTCAGGTACTGGGTAAATACGAAGTTAGTGGTATCCAGCAGGTACTTCTGAAAATTCTCCTCTAAATGCTGCTTGGAGGCTCTTTTAAGGAGCAAAATGGAAAAAGTCTGGCTAAGTTAGCTTTTAATTTTTTTTTTTTTTTTAATAGGTGCTCTTTGTGTAACAGCTTTATGAAATCCAGTTTCCTGTTTTCCCTCAAATGGGCCGCTGAATATACTGATAGTCTCTTAGGGACTGTAGAACAGCAGCAGTCAAAAATGAATGGAAACCATGAGTGCTCAGGGAATTAGGTTTTTAATTAAATGCTCTCGGTATATTTTAGGTGCTTAACTTCAGTTTTCTAAAAGTTAACTTGATAACGTGAAGCCTGCAGCTGGTGATGCTGTATGTTTTGTCCCATAGCTTAAGTGAATGCTTACTAATAGAGGCTAGCTTGTGTATTGGAGCCACACAACTACAGATATTATTAGCAGAAGTGATTCTTTGAGTATGTGGTCCAGCTCAGGGAATGGAAAATATTCTCAATACTTTCATCTTTGAACCTTTGAAAATGCTCAGACTTTTTCAGATTATCGGTCTAATCATCACTCTTCATGTCTACCTGACCCATTTTTGCTAGGAAACTGTGAATTATTTACACAATAGGATCTTATGCATTGGGAATAAAAGCTTTTAAAATGGGCAGATCTGAAATCTGCATGAAAAGACATCTGGTTTCTTGGCATGGGGTCTTAGTCTCATGGCCCAAAGGCATGCAAAAGAACAGCTGTTACAGACGTGGAAACAACTCATGTTTCAGCTAAAATTGCTATGCAGAGTCCTCCTGGTTGCCATGACACAGGTTAAGTTGAAGTCACCCGGGTCTGTTGCAGCAGTATAAGAGCAGTGAGTACATGAGCTTTTTGTGTCTGACCATGAGTATGTGTTTGTGCATGTGTCTATGTGTTCCTGTTTATGCTCATCAAGATGGGAAAGAGCCTTGCCTGGTGGGGCTGCATAACTGTCTCCATATCAGGAAACTGTCCCTCATAAAGTGCTGTCCAGAAGGAGCCTCTGACCATGCCATTATCACAAAAGCAGAACCAGCCTTTCCCCTGAACCTCTGCATCATTCAGCCCTGTGGCACAGCCCAGTCTCCAGGGGGTACTCAGGGAGTGTTGCAACTTGAGAGGAGGCAGAAGGGTCTGTCTCACCTCCATCCAGCATCAACTTTGCCATCCAAAGGGAAAGAGGCTTCTGGTTCCAGTCCCACCAAAGCTTAGACAAGGACTTAGAAGTCTAAACTCCAAGCAGCGGTTCCTTTACTGTGTATGGGAATTGAATAACTCACCTCTGTGGTGGTCAAAGTGTTTGTGCTATTGAGCAATGGTATAATTAATGTGTATTTGAATAATTCTCTTGGAAAGCGTAATTTCAAGTAAGTAGTGCCATCTTTGCTGGCCGGAATAGGTGATGTGTATGAGGAATATCTGTCTGAACATTTATTGTAGCTGATACCCGCTGCTATAATAAAAACTATTTTGAATTGCCACTGAAAAATATGGGAATATTTCATCATGACCACCTGTAAACTATTAAAATTAAAACACCTATAATTATATTTAAACCATGTCTCTGTAAGTTTATGTGACAGCTTTGAGGTACTTCATGTGGAGTCCTATCATGATAAACTTTGATGTATTGAATCACAGCAGAAGTAAATGAATTAAATGAAGTAGATACAAAGAACATTATTGAAATATGGTAATTCTGGTGAGTCTAAATCGTCAGCTACCAGAAGGGACCTGCTGAAGTCTTGCTGACAATGTAGTGGCTGTGCTCTGTCTTTATCTGAGTTCTGTTTGCTTCTTATATCCAGTATATAAAATGCCTGTTGTGCATGTTAGTGTGGACAATTGGTATCCTAAGGCTCAGACTTTATACGGAAAGCAGTTGTAATTAATTTCTCAAATTCAGATAACTAAGACTATAATACACAAGGTCTTCTTCTGTCTCAAAGCTGACTTCTGAATGGGTTCGTGGGTGCAAGAGAGGAAGGCTGAAGGTATCACAGATGGTGAAATACACTGGTTCTTGTTGGAAAACCCCATTAAAGAAGGGTTGTGTGCCCATATGAGCAGAGACCCCATGTCTTTTCTGGAGAATTGCAGTATTGGCAGATCAGACATTATAATTATTTTTTGGGCTTGTTGCCTATTCTGTGGGTCTTCAGTGTCAGACTTACAGCAGGAATGTGACATGACACAGTCATCAGCAGGTAATACGGCTGAATGGTATACAGAGATATTCCTTCCTAAATGATTGGGCATCTTGTTGGAATATATTTAACTTGTTCAATGAAAAGTGAGGAGAATTTCATTCTGAAAAGTGAGGTGTGCCAAAGGAGACTTATCAGCAGTTAACACATGATCCAGGAAACCAACTTACTCCTGCAAGCTAATAAGAGTTGGGCATTACACTGATGTAGCTGTGGTTTTCTGGAAGAGCTGCATGAAATGGAAAATTTTTTTCAGAAACTGTTGCTTCCTTGCTGGTACATCTCTTCACAGGGATTTTGGAAAAGGTGATGCAGTAGTAGTACTTATAAAAAAGCAGAGCTGAGGGTTCCCGATTTTCTGTAACACCTTTGTAGACCCTTCAAAGAACCAAGAAGGTATGGTGAAGAAACCACCTCCTTTGTTACGGCTTTAGCTGTGTAGGCATAGGGGGAAGCAGAGCTAGGACTAGCACAGTGAATATAGTTGACTGTGGTGACATAGCCTGTATAGGGAAATAGAGAACAGTTCCAGCAAATCTGCTCTTAGCATAACATATATGAAGTTGCAAGAACCGTCTGCTTGTGCAGTTCCTAATGGATTTGGCTGTAACTCGATTGATGCTGTAGGGTGGTAGCTTTTCAAGAAACCCAGTTTTAGCAGTGTTGCACCTTTTTTTTGTTAGGAAAACAAGTGACTCTGACCAGAAACTTTCTTCAGGGTATTTCTTGACGTGTTCAAAATTAACCACTTCTGTGATGTGCTGACAATGGAGAATTTGTGCCTCACGAATCACCTGCAAAATATCAGGAAACCATTTCTCATACCACACAGCTAACATTAAACAAACACCACTTGTCTAAAGTAATGACAGCATTCCTATGGGAAAGCTGCAGAGCTGAGCAGGAGATATCATGCAAGGGTATAACACTAGTTTACCAAAGGAGAGGCATTTTTTTTTTTTTTTTAATGAAAATACTTTGTGAGCCCTGTACTAAATTCAGTAGCTTCTGGTTTTTTCAACAAACAGAATGATGCACTAAAAGATGAATAAGGAAAATTATCATGTTGGCTGCTTACACTCTTGCATTTCACAGTTGCTAGTTACATAATTCTTTGATTCTTCACTGAAGAAGACATCTTTAAATTCCCCATCAGACTGGAGGCATTATCTCTTCTCCTCCTCAACCATAAGAAATCTGGCTAGGGCTCTTGGCACACAGAAAAGTTTTTGCATCATCTTGGTTCATGCATATGTATCAATGAGCCAGCCAACATTAATCTGGCAGTCACATCTGACCCTGAATTTCAAACACATGAAGGCTGCTCAGCCCTCTTCATCTTGTCTCAGGTCCTCAGTATCCTTTTGTATGAATTGAGGCCATCTATGACCCATTACTGCCCAAATATGCTTAAGGGGTGAAGCAGAGGAATGGTAAAATTAATCTTGATGTTTCTTATTCTCCTTACTCAATGTATGCTACTCAGGTGACTCTGAACGTAGTCAGTCATTAAGTCAGGAAAGAAGCTTCTCCAAGACTGACTGAGAATGGAAATGTGTTCCCAGAAAAGCTCAGTTGCTACATAGAGTAGAGCGACATTTTAGGCAAATATTGGCCTAAAACTTCCTTGCCTACACGGCAATGCATTGCAGAAAAGAACTGGTTGGCTAGTCTCCGCTGAGCCCTTCAGGTAAATTGTGGCAGCTGTATTGAGTCATGGACACGGCAACGATTACGGGTACAGCTAGCCACAGCCTAGAACTTCACAAAGACATTTGTCTGTTTCACTACTTGCAGTGCTGAGTAGTTGTGTAGTGCAGAGCTTGGATTCTTTTCCATGAACAGATGAGGGTGCCTGTGTGTGGTATATGGCAAACTTTGCAGTCAGTTCCAAATAAAAGCAGTACCATTATACACTAATGTGTTTCACAGGCAAAACAGCAGGCAAGATCAATGGAGCAGGAAAGACTCTTGAAAACAGTATTGTGAAGCTGGTGAAACCTGCTTGCCAAGGACATGGAGGAGAGCAAATGGGGCCAGTTCTGCATTTCAACCCTGCAAAGTTAGTGTCCAAATCCAACAAGGTATCTTACAGAGTGTCAAGCTGTGTCTTCTGACACCACTGGCCCGTTTATCTAGCTCTCTTTGTCTGAAATCTGTGTACTCTGCACCAGACTGTCCTATGATATATTAGCTCTGCTTCTATTTCGTAAGAGGAGACAGAAGGTCAGACTGATACTATCAGAACATGAGCTTTGGAAACAAAAGGAAGAGGAGTGCAGTGGGTCACCTGCAGCTTGTCATGGCCTAGTATTTTTCTGAACAGAAATGTACAGGAGTGTCAGTAAAACAAGAGCATGGGCCTAGCTCTGTATTCATTTCATCCATATTAGCATCAATAAATTAAATTGTGGCAGAAGCTGGAAGGGTGTTTTTATATATCAAGATACATGTTTATATTAACACTGATAATGTCTAATATGGCAGTTACCGAAAGATTTAATCAGTCTATGGCAAATCTTCACAGGATGTGATTTGACCTCAGAGTGACCCAGCATGGCTTAATTTTAAGATGTACACATTCACATAGGCAAATAAAAAGTTTCTTAGCATAAGTTTAATATTTTACTTTAGGTATCACCTAATATAAAACTTTAGCTTCAGCCTGAGCCTGGATGGAACGCTTGCTTACCTTTTGAGTACTCAGCCTTCTGAAAGGTTTCTTTACTGGCCAGCCTTCAGCTGAGAGAAATCTATCCCAATATGTAAATTACTCATCTGTGTAATCTTTATCATTATTTCTGTGCACCTCAGAGTTGTGTATACCTCTCAAATGAGGATTTAAACTGCTCATGGTAAGGATCTGTGCCTTGCATCCTTCACTCTTGCAATGGGTGGAGCTGCATTCCCGGAGACTGCCCTGGACTGTTCCCTTTGTTACAAGGGCAGGGTAGCTTTGCAAAACATTTAACCATTGGAAAGTGTCCTTTTAACTCCTTGGTACCGAGAAATCATTTATTGTATGTGGCAGCCTGTACTCAATACATCTTTCTACTTCAGCTTTTGTTTAGTAGGTTCATCACTTATTCGGAAATTGTTTCTGTCAGGTGGCAATTCTCTCTTCTTGACCTCTGTGTTTACACAGTCCCTCACTTTTCTAACTCATTCCCCAAAATTCTCTTTTGCATGGTCATTTGACTTTAGCTATACTTGTGTTGGAATGCAAATAAGCATTCCTATGTACTACTAGCCTGAGAGCAGCCTGAGCAGGGACCTCGCTGGGTGAGCTAATGTGTTAGCACAGACCTATGCACTTCAGACAATGCAGGGCCAGCAGAACCCCTGGGCTGAACTTGTGACATTTCTGTTGCGTTTACCCACTAGGAAATTAGCCAGATCCTCCAGGAAGCCTATCTGAAGCTAAAATGTTTGCTAGAACCTGCCTTTCACTTTATTTCCCTCAGCTTCTGCTATTCATGAGGTAATTATCTGGAAACATAGAGTCACTCTAGTTTCTAATTCTCTGGTCCTGCAAGTGGAGCAGACCTATAACCTCCCCCAGTTTAAATGAATGCTATCACTGTCAGCTCAACAGCCCTCACACTGCCAAAGCCCTTTGCTGCAGACCATCGGAAAAGCCACCATTACACCCTACACAGTATCAGTGACTGCCCATTCACTTTCCTGCACGTGTGTGAGCAAGACTTAACATACAGCTACTCAGCATGCTAAGGGCTGTTTTGGACCATCCCATGAAACTGTGGAAATGCCTGATGGAAGAAACAAAAAATGTGGCAGGCAATGGAGCAGAGTTTGCTGCGTGAAACATTGTCATCTGGGGTACCTAAAAAGTCACACAAGGAGACGCTAGTTACTGTCTGAAGCTGGAAATGAAGTAGTGAGAATGATGCAATTTAAAGTTGCCTTTACTGCCACAGAAACTTCTTCCAAAATTTGCGAAGACAGGAGGGCTGCTGTTGAGCCTTATCTGGACTATTATCCGAAGAAGAATGCACCTAGCCCTTTCTCTAGTGATCTCTCCTGAAGGACCAAGGGGCTTTTAAATTCAAAAGTAAAATAAATTATAAAATATGAAACTTGAAGCTATTCCGAGAGAAGAAAATGAAAAAGATGGGCTTGGTGTAGTTGTCTGTGCCCTAGGGATATCCAGGGAAACCTTTGCTTCCATTCATCAGTGCATAGTGCTGTCATTGGCAGAAGTATGTTGGTCATTAAAAACCTTTTTGTCACCTTTGAATCCCCATGGTTGCTTCCCAAAGTTGCACAGTTCAAGTGAAGGCTCAGATTTTGTGGTGCTAAAATCACACTTATAGGCACTCCTAGGTATATGATTCTCAAATGTAAGGGAGCAAAATATTTCAAGCAAGACAGTATTACAAAGGAGAAGAGTTCTAGAGACCAGACCTTGATCATCATCTGACACACCCACAGGGGAACCAAGCCCATCACTTATGAAAATGGAGTGATTCAGAGCTATAAACACAAAGCTGTTTACCTAGATCACTGTCAGAGCCTGCTTATCTATCCTAGTCAAGCTGAATTGCAACATCCATCTCTTTTTCAGGATATATCAGTTTCTGATTTTCTTCCTCTTCTCCATGTCACTATGGCACATTCCAGATCAAAGACACTTGGACAAACACTAGGGACTTTAGGTCTGACTCTAAATACAGCAGAGAAAAAATGGACAGTAAAAGCCACTGTTCAAGGGCTTTTGAGAAGGAGGTGTTGAATAGCTTCAAAATCTGGTGTTCCAGGCTATTTCTGGTGATGAGGCAATGCCAGCTGGCTTACAAGCTGGGTCATTTCACTCAGAGATGAGGAAAACTTAGCAAAACAATGATGACTGCATGGGAGGCTGCAAAGAAACAAAGAGGCAGCAAAATGTTGTAGTAGAATAGAGACTTGCTCCACTGTTTCGTCTTCAAGAAGCTTCCACACAGTAAATCCTGTCTCCAGAAATTAATCAAAGAAAGTTTCTGCAGACAACAGTATGGAAGACCTCAACGTGCAAGTTGCACTAAAGCAGAAAAGGGGCAAAATTTCAGGTGAGCTAAGGGACAAGTTGTCTGCACCCCACAACAAAGCTCAACCTAACTGTCCTCCCACTCGGGTCCTGTAAAGAAGGACTGTGTTTTAAAAATGTCCAGTGTTGAGTGTGTCTAAAACACTCATATGTGGTGAGATCTGTCAGTTGTATGAGAAGACAAAAGCTGTTAAGAGATTTCAGCTTTTCCTTCCATGGAGTCATTTCAGTTCAGTGGACCAGATTAATTCGTTGACATTCCATTCAGAATGGATGTCCTTGCTTTCTAAATTACACACCAATAGAACTTAGTATCATGCCTGAATGTTAGTATCATGACCTTATTTAAACAGCAAGGTGCATGAAATTAGCTTGATGTCTCAGCTGTACTTAACCACTGCCTGATTATTGTGTCCTGACCTTACCTACTTTTGCTCTGAAAACTCGGTATCAAGCTGTAGGCCTCAACAACATTGCAGCCTCACATGCTACCAGGATGTGCTCAGGCAGGAGTCCTTTCTCATCATGAGATCCAATATGCACACTCTGCTCCTCTCACTCAGAATATACTCTACTTCTCCCACTTTTACCTCATGTAACTGAGGTCATTAGAATTAATTTTCTGTGGAATCCAGAGGGAAGTACTGGAAGGGATCTCTTTAGTGAAGGAGAAAAGGCCTGTAGGTAATGCTGATCTTTAAGTTCTTTTAGGTGCAGGAAGAAAGGAGTCATCAGAGATTATTCCCCCTCTCCAGGTATTAATGCATCCATGTTTGCATTAATGATTGTGTGTGAGAGGCAGAGAGAAGTAGAAAGGACTAACTGGGCCACCTATCAGTAGTTAGCCAAAATGCAAACCACAAAAAACAGTAACTGCAGACAAAATGGGAAGAGTCAGACCTTCTTATGGTACTATGAGACCTTCTCACACCCTTTCTAATAAAAAGCAAAGTCCTAGTGAAGTGTGTGTGTGCTTTTGGGGGCATTTTCTCTAACAGGTTGAAGCTACAACCTTGTCTATTATTGTTCAAAAATGTGTTGAGAACAGTATGCTTGCTACTCTTGCACCTCATCTCTGTCATAATAGGGATTTTAGTTTTACAGTTCTGTGATTACTTCTTTGTGACAAGGTGCTAGCATCTTCAGCAAAATAATGTGTAGACATTTATAATGCTGCATGGAGTTCCCCTTTGAGCTTCATCCCCACTGTGATAAACCATTCTGGTGCCAAGAAGCCTAGACACAGTGAAGCTGTAATCTCAAGGTCAAATTTATAAGGATGACTGATACAGAAACAAAGTGTTTGGTCTCCAGCTTGCTGGCTTGTGCCCAGTCTTCCCCAGTTTTACAACCTCACACAGAAAAGTCCTTCACCTGTCATGATTAAAATGACCACTCTGGTATAAGGTTGTGAGTGGGTTTAATCTTGGCCTCATATGGATACCCAAGGAACGAAAAAACACACACATTCAAATTCATATGCCTTGAGTAAAAGCAAAGCAAACAAAGCTCAGACTGATGCAAGGTTATGATACAAGGTAATTTGTTTTAGTAGCCCAAATGCATGTAAATGCTTTTGAACAAAATAGTCAAGATTTTTCTCAGCAGCAACTGAGACACCGGCAAGGTGTTTCTTGTTTCTACACTGCACTTATTTTAGGTCACATTAGTTTTAGTGAAAACGAAAATAATTGAAACATAGATTTGAAATTCAGCTAAAAGGTCACAAGGTCATAAAGAATTGCTCTATACCCAACAGAGTTTACAATCCATGTTCGTTCTTGGCAGCAAAATAACACATGTATGTTAATGGTTGCATATAAATCACTCTGTCAGAGTTCCTCTCCTCTAAAATCTATCCTGCTTCCCCCACAGTAATTCTTTTAATTAAGGAGGTTGGGACTGAATGCTGCAGGGGAGCATCAGTCTCCACTATTCCTGGTATCCTTTTATACCCCACATTCCCTCTCTCTTGGGAAGAGATTTCCTTTTGAGAAATCTTGGTCCACCGAGCCTCACCCTCCTTAGAGGCAAAAGATTGGAAAATCTCCTGCCCCTACAGAGCCAATGGAGTTCTGCTGCTCATTTTCCAGACTTGAAGTAAACATAAGAAGCTGAAAAATCATATATTCCAAAGAAATTTAGTCATGAGCATGTGAAAAGAGAGGATCTTTATACATTTATACATTCAAAAGTGAGTGCACAAATCCCAGTTCACATAATGTAATAGTAACTGTTGAAGAACGCATCTTACGGGATACGATGAAGTGGGCAGTGCTAGTGTCAGTTTATACTTTGATCTGAGCCCTTCCTAGACCAGGTTTTTGTTATAAGATCAAAAAGATTTTAGCAATGCCAACACTGCACAAAATTTGCAACAGTAAAATACCAAGCATGATACTTTTTCTTTATACTTACTGCGCCACTATTAACAAAAAAGAAAATAACAACAGAGTCTTAATAATATTATACAGGCCAAATTACTAGTTTAAATATAAAGGTGATTGGGAGTGGTCATCATGGATGCACCAAGAGGGAAGCAAGTTTGCCAACTTGATAACCTTCCACAATGAGATGACTGACTTGGCATACAAGGGGAGAGTTGTCAACATTTCCTACCTTGACTTCAGTAGAGGTTTTCGATGCTGTCTCCCACAATATCTTCATAAAGAAGCTGACAAATTATGAGCTGGTTGAGCAATCAGGCTCCAGTTTGAGGTGGGTTGAAAACCAGATGAATGGCCCAGCCCAGAGGGTAGTCATCAAGGCACAAAGTATAGTGGGAAGACAGTAACTAGTGGTGTGTCCCAGGGGTTAACACTGAGCCTAATTCTGTCCATTTTCATATGATCTGGATGTTGAGGCAGAGTGTGCCCTCATCAAGGTGCTGATGGTACAAAACTGGGAAGAGAGTCTGATACACCAGAGGGTTGTGCTGCCATCCAGAGGGTCCCTGGCAGGCTATAGTAATGGGCTGACAGGAAGATCATGAAGTTCAACAAGGGAAAGTACAAAGTCCTGCACATGTGAAGAAACAACACTGTGTTGCTTCTACTAGTGCATGTCAAGGGACACCCAGCAACTTGACAGAAAAGGGCCTTGGGAGTTTTGGTGGATACCAAGTTTACCATGAGCTAGCAATGTGCCCTTGCAGCAAATAAGGCTAATAGAGAAGTTGTGGAATCCTCTCCCTTAGAGATATTCAAAAGTCATCTGGACATGGTCCTGGAACACCTGGTCGTCCTGCCTGAGCAGGGGGTTGGACCACATGACCTTCAGAAGTCCCTTTCAACCTCAACCATTCTGTGATTCTACAAATATAGTCATATTCGATCTTAGGATGTTGAAAAACTTATGGGAGCTGCTTATTGATGATTTGATAGGCTTTTGGATACTGTATCTTGCTTACATTTTACTGATGACAGAAAATCCTGAGTTAACTTATGCTGTAAAGGATTATGACATGTATTTTGGGTTTTTTTCAGCAGAATCTTTAGACAAAATGGGACATGTCTCCTATTAGCTGCTTATTAGAAACATACCACTGATAAAACTCCTTAATATCTACAATAGACATCTAAACATAATTCCCTTTATGCCCTAGTGAAATGGCAGTATGATGCTTTATTCTTGTTAATCTTCAGTTTCAGACAATTGAATGCATTGTGACTCAAGCCACACGATCTCTTTGCTATTTTAAGTCCAAGAATAGGTGTATTCATACAACAGCAAAACAATGACTCATGCTTGAAGCAAGGCATCTAGGCTGTAATTCTTAATTCCTCTTTTACCACTCAAGGAGAGGGTACTGTGGAGGGACAAGGGAAAATTTGATTGGTATTTGCCAAAGCTGAAGGAGTAAAATGGAGTCATTTTTTTCAACAGTTCACAAAATATGTGAATAAAGAGATCATTTGCACATGTTTAAATATGGTTCCAAGGGGACAGGACATACCCCTCCACCATGCCACAGGTGACCCAAGACTATATTTTGGAGGACTGTTTGCAAACTGAGCTGCTGCACACAAGACATAAGGTGTCTGTGATTCTTACACAGCCTCAACCTACAGTAATCATTAACCTGAAGCAACTTCAGAAGAGACCCCAAGGAGGCATCTTCCTTATTGTGTAAACATAATGCACTTAGTGAAGGCTTGGCTCTGGGGAAATTCATTCAGAGCAAAGCACCTTGGAGGACAAGATATAAGCATGCAGATCTGTAACAAGTGCAAAACATTTGCTTTCTGTCTGTATTCAGCAAGCAGCTGCAGATTCCTTGTGTCACAAAAAAAATGCTCTATTTATACCGCCAACAATGCTAGCAAATTCCGGAGTTTGCTGGAGCATTCTAGCAATATGAAAACAAAGTTATTTTTTCAGTGGCAGAAGGAAGATGTGAAAATGGGAGCTTTCACTGACTCATCACAATCAGAGGGGTTATTACAAAACTAAATTGTTCTTCCAAATTACTATTTCCTCACAAACAGCTCATTTGCAATTGTGAAGATGAGTGTCTTAGCAGAAATAGAGCCTTCTATTATTAAAAAATTGCCTCCTTCCTTTACTGCAGAATTCATTTTAACAAAATGGATATGAATAAATTATTCTACCTGTTTATTTCATTTTAAAAGAACTACTATTATATTAGCTTTTCCTTATATATGCTTTTCAAAAGTAGCTGGTATTTTATATTTCTACTAAACAGAGGTAATCGAGGACTGTTCTGCTGCCTTCATGTATTTTATTTTTACATTTGGTGAAACTTTTCTGTTTGGAGTGAGTAATATTTTGGATCATTCCTCCTGTGATATCTTAGACCAAATTTGCATACTGGTAACACTTCCAGTGAATGGCAATTTCCTACTATACAGCAGATGCTGTGCATCAGGCCAGCAGTTGGGGTTTAAAGATGCTCTCTGATCCCACTGACCCCTATTCCCCATTCATCTATTTTTCTTAGCATTACCCTTCAACTCTTCAACTCTGTAACCCACTTTTGGCCTCCTTTGTGAACAGCCCCTGATGTATGTCTTGAAATGTTTGGGAGGAATTGCTACTTTGGTAATAATGCTTCTTTGCGGGCTGGGATGGCCATAAAATTTTTCCTTTTGAGAAAGTGTTCAAAGAACTGCGTGCTTTCAGTGGTGGCCCTGTGGATACAGCCTGGAGCTGTGCTGCAGATCCCCCTTTCTGAGCTACTGTGAATTCTTTTGCTCACAGAAGCAAACTCAGCTGTGCCCAGGGAGGAGGAGTCCCCAATGCAGACAGTCAGAGGAGCACCGCAGAAAGAGGCACAGTCTGAAGGTTGACTGCATTTGCCTATGACCTTTTCTTATTTTGCGATATGAAGGAAGGATGCCAAGCATTTTGAGACCCTGATTATTGATGAAATTAACAGGACATTTTGCATTGGTTTCCAGAATAAAGGAATCTTTCAGTTAGGAATGTGGGAGGAGAAGTCAGTTAGGACCATAGGAGGAGAAATCTTCAGCAGTAGCCTGTGAGGAAGACTTTGGCGAGTTTAAGAATATGAGAAGAGTCTGAATTATTCCATTACTGAGCTGAGTGAGAACAAAAATTTAGCACAGTTTAAGTTTCATAAATCAAATCCTGCATTTATTTGTAAACCGTCTGGAAGCTCATTTTCTAGCTAAAGCGACAAAAATATAATTTAGGGGAGAATATTTTTACCCCATGCATAGTGTGGTTCATTTGCACTTCAAAGCAATGACTTAGTCTTCGATCAGCTTTAGCTATTATGTCTTAACTAATATCTTCATGATGCAAACCATGTTGGAATCTAGCATAGGCTTTGTCATATTGAAGTCTGGCTGTTCATTCTCATGGCTTCTCCTGACGAGTTTTATCTGTCATAGTATTTTCCCTTTCCATTCCAGACCTATGTATTTTCTTCAAAGATTTTCCATGGAAGGCCCTCACAAGCACTTTAAAATCCAAATATATGATATCCACCTGTCTACTTAACATGTTTCTATTATGTGTCAGAAGTTTCCTAGGTGGAAATGGTGCTGGCTTTTGTTTTAAGCCTTTTTTTACTAAATTGTATGATTTCATCCTGAGTGGTTGTGTAACAACTGAGCATCAACAACCTGAAGGCAGATAACTCACCCTTTATCTTTAGAAAGGAAAAAAATGACAGTTTACTGGGAGCATGGAAAAATTTCCAGCATTTTTTTCTTTTTATTTTATTTTTTTTTTTTGTTAGCAGATATATTTAATCAATTTCATGCCTTCTGGAAGTTTACAGGAGCAGTACAAATTAAGAGGTCTTTTGAAATAATTTTATTCTGAGATTGTCTGACAAAAATGGAACATTAAAAAAAGTAGCATTGATTTACAAATCATCTTGAGTTCTGTTCCTGGCAACTGCTGTGTTTAGAACTACAGAAATGCATGGAGAATCAAAGTTGAAACAAAATGGTAAGGTCTGGCTAACTCACTAGCAAAGGTAAAATACTCAATGCTCAATGCCTTTTGTGCAAAAGTAGAAACCTTTACTTAGCCCTAGCTGTTGGAGATGACAAAGTTATGGCTATGAAAAATAGAAAGCCTTTCTCTTGGAGTCTATCTTAGTTTTAAGAAAGATAAATACGTTGAGACCAACTATGAAACTTCTTATTGGTCATCATGTTGGCCAAATGTGTACAAGAATTAAAAAATGAATAGGTTGACATCTGCTACTGGATGCTGGAAAGAAGATACTAGAGAGATCATTGTCTATCCAATAAATCATGTATTACGTTATTCAAGACAACTGATAATTAATGATTTGCAAGAGACAAGGTGGGAAAGGAAAAAAATCCTCTTTACTCCTTTTAAAGGCTTGAAGAACATGTACAAGCCTACAAAAACTTCTCCTTAATGAACAATTCTTGTCATGTGCCACTTTAGTGTTTCCTGTGCTAAGTCCCTGCATTACTGAATTGCGTGTTCTGTTTCACATTTTATTTACCACATTACAAGCACATTAGAAACAAATGTTTGCTGAGCAGATATAATACTATGACAAACCTTTTATACTACTGAAGCTAGGTTTCAAAGTAAAAAATAGAAATATAATATAAAAAAAATGAAGACCCCAAACTTGGACAGAAATCTTAGACTTTGAAATCTACAGAAGCTTCTATACTCAAATTTAGACTCTTTAGACTTTTTATTTAAGTACACTGAAGGTTAAAGCAGACCAGATTTTGAAGAGGAAACTCATAAAAAAATTTGTATTTTACTGGGTTCTCTCAAGAAGCATTTTGCAAGCCACAAAATGTGTCCCAGTTTTAGGGAACTTCAATTACAAAACCAAGGATAACATCTATGAGTAATTCAAATCTTGACAAAAATCAGATGTTCTCACTTATTAATATGTGACATTTAATTGCTGGCTCATTGTTCACTTCAAATATTCCTAAAGAGGATCTGTGTCAACCAAGACACTGTATACATGTTTGCATGCAAGGCAAACTGTGTGGAAGACTGATGCTTTGGGAGATGGACTGAAGAAATGCAGCTTTTGTCCCATGAGATACTGCTTCAAACTTGAGAACTTAACTGCACTGAAAAATTCATACTAATTTTCTTTCAGCACCAGATGTCAGCAGAGCTTTAGGTAGCTGGCTCACAATCAAGATTTTTACAATATATATATAGCACATCACGCACTACACCAGTTGTACACTTGCATGGTAACCACTTGGTGAAGTACCACTTGGTGAAGAATTGCTGTTCTCTCTCCCTCCCTGGAGGTCTTCCTGCATCCCATGTCTGAGCAGCTCAATGCTTGTGGTGCGTATTTCCATTCACCTGCTCTGTTTCCACAGGGCATAATTGTTAATTGCTCCCTTCCGCTAAAGGGACGCTGATGCTGGCTTAAGTCACCAAAGAGCCAATACCACTTCCCCCAACCTGGGTGGATCGGGCAGGACAAGAGAGGATTTCACAGGTTTTCCTTTTTCCCTTATAAATTCTAATTCTCAACATTTGTGAGAAAATTTTTCGGCACTTCAGAGACTCAGCTCTACAATTTGCTTAAATGCAAATTATGGAAGAAATTTTGAAGCCTTGGTCCCTAAGCATTCCCAGCTGCTGTGTTAAGTATCAGTTACAAATGCACCAAGTTTGAACTTTCTTCATGTCCAACAATCATAGAATAATTTGGGTTGGAAGAGACCTTTAGAGGTCATAGGGACATCTTCAGCTACGCTCAGAGCACAGTCCAACCTGACATTACCACTTGTTCTATCACAGCAGGCCCTGCTATAAAGTTTGTCCCCATCTTTCTTATAAGCCTCTTTAAGTACTGAAAGGTCCAGTAAGGTCTCCCTGGAGCCTTCTCTTCTCCAGGCTGAACAAGTGATACTCTTTCAGCTTTTCTTCATAGGAGAGCTCTTCCAGCCCTCTGATAGTTTTTATGACCCCATGAGCTCCCCATAAAGTTTCTTATTCTCTAAAGCTAGCTGTGTTTCTCTTTATTACATCTAATATATATATATATTAATGCCAGGTGCCTGGTCCTGCACTTGGGTCACAAAAACGCCATGCAATGCAACAGGCTTGGGGAAAAGTGACTGGAAAGCTACCTGGTGCAAAAGGACCAGGCAGATGTTGGTCTACAGCTGGCTGAATACGAGCCAGCAGTGTGCCCAGGTGGCCAAGAAGACCAATATCATCCTGACTTTTATCAGAAATAGTGTGGCCAGCAGGATAAGGGAAGTGATAGTCCTCCTGTTCTTGCCACTGGTGAGGCTGCAACCTTGAAGACTGTGTCCAGTTTTGGCCCTTCACTACAAGAAAGATATTAAGAGCTGGAGTGTGTGCAAAGATGAACAATAAAGCTGGTGAAGGGTCTAGGGAACAAGACTTATGAGGAGCAACTGAGGGAACTGAGGTTGTTTAATCAGGAGAAAAGGAGGCTAAGAGTAGACCTTATTCCTCTCTACAGCTACCTGAAGGGAAGCTGTAGTGAGTTTAGTGTTAACAGGTGATAGGACAAAAGGAAATAGCCTCAAGTTGTGCTGAGGAGGTTCAGATTGGCTATTAGGAAAAATTTCTTCACCGAAAACTTTGTCAAGCCCTGGAACAGGCTGCCCAGGGGAGTGGTTGAGTCACTGTCCCTGAAGTTATTTAAAGGATCTGTAGATGGGGCATGTGGGAATATGGTTTAGTGGCAGACTTGGTAGCATTAGGTTAATGGTTAGACTTGATTATCTTAATGGTCTTTTCCAACCTAAATGATTCTATGATTCTATATTCTGTTGTCCAAGGGCTAAACCTACACAATAGCTTTTCTCTGTGATCATGGGCACTATTACCATATCCTTTTTATAATCATACTATTACTTTGTTAAAAGGGTAGGAA
>VXBJ01003470.1:88955-112605 GCA_013400055.1 Nycticryphes semicollaris
AGCTTAGCTGCTTTATTCTTGTATTTTCTTAGTCTTAAGCCACATCATGACTAACAATGATTGTTAGGGAACAATACGTCCTTACTCCTGGGAGTAAATCCATTTCTTAAAATGGAAACTTCTCTGAATGTAAAAGAAGTAGTAGCTATACACTTCTTCTTAAGCTTTTCCTTCTTCCAGTCAGTGTTCAGCTTCTCTTCCTTGCAGCAGCTAAACCTTCTCCTTTGTTATTCTGCAGCATTTCTTATAACAAATGTTCTTCAATTGCATAAATAATGAACTGCACCATTGCATTTGTGGTATTGTGTTCAGCTTTGAATCCCTAAAAAAAATAAATCCTTGATCTGAGCTGCTCTGTGTGTCTGTAGGTGTAAGGAAGCCATGCTTTTGCATTCAGTTATCCACAGGTCTTAGCTCCTTAGATGCTCCCTTGGACTTAATGGGAATGGAACTCTGCAAACATTGTGCTTTAAATTTATGTCACGTGGAAGCATCAGGTTTTTTGAAGTTGAAAGGAATCTGCCTATTTGAAAGGTGTTCAGTACTGTTTACCGCAGGCTACCAGACAAAGGCTGAGAGGAGTTAAACTGCGTGATCATGTGCCTATTGATAATCAGACAGGTTAGTCATGGGCAAGGACAATTCCTTCAGGTGCACAGAAGCTGACAAAATATATTTCTAAAGGTGAACGTTTTGTCTACAGGATGAAATTCTGCACAGGCATTCAGGCCTCTCTAAGTGGGACTCAGTGAAAATCTTGGGTTTAGAGGCTAGTATAGGGTTTTACAGCTAGTAAAATCTATGCTCCTTTCAATGCCTACCCAAATTATTTTGTGGTTCATTGTATTTCACTTGATGTTGCCCAGCTTGTATATCGTATCTCACACTTGTTGACTTCAGCCTCTGCTTTTCTGATTCATTATACAAGACCAACTTATAAATTTATTTCTGAGGTGAGAATAGGTCATTTTGCTTGAGTTTATTTTGAAGAAAATGTTCCTTCCCAGCCCACTGAGGTGTTGGTTCCTTCTTTTGAGACTGTGGAAGTGGAAAAAAGAGCAATTCAAGAAAGTAATGAGCTGCTTCATGTTCATAACTTTTTCTTCCCTCTTTTCTCTGCTTTTGTAAGTGCTTCTGCTGGCTTTAAACAGAGCTCACTGTGGACATAAATTTTCTCTAGTGTTTTGAAGGCAGAGCCACCATTCATGAAGACTTAGGTTTGTAGGTGTTCTTCTGGCATGATTAATCACATGAATAATCCCAGGGGCTTCCATGGTGAACTGCTCGTGTGACTAATGAGAATAAATACACAACATCTGTGTAGAAAACCACAGAAGCAAATAGGTAGGGAGGCAACGCTTCAGCAAAGATTATCTTTTGGCATTCACCTGGCTTTCCTCAGCTCTGTGTAAAAGACAAAGTGAGGCACTCAGTGTAAGGCTACTAATAGCTCATGCTGGACCCTTGTGTCCTCCCATAAATTCTGCAGGGCTGTAAAATGCTTCCCATACTGCAGCTGTAGAAGAGCCAGGAGAGTACTGGCTCATGCTGACAGAAGTGGGCTCGGATGTGAGGAATAGCTGTGTACTTGTTCAGTCATGCTTGCTGTGAATCCCAGATGTTCTTATTAGAAGTAACACATTGCCTCTTGCAATGTGTTTTACTGTCTTCAAGCAGCAGTTATAACAGGCACAAGTTAAGTATCCGATGTATTTGAATGGACTAGCTTTGCAGTCATGGATGCTAGTTTTATAGGTAGCTGCTTCCTTACATAGTTGAAGATGTGACCAGGTGGCAAGATGGAAGGTTGTGCTGTTTGTTTGTACCACAGACAGGCACTTCAACTATTTTTTTTTTTCACTTCTTGAGATTGCCACAAAGCAATATAATGAGATTAGTAATAGCTTAAATGGGTTTATGTAAGCACATTTTTTTCCCCAAAATATGTTTGTACTAATAAAAATGGTTTAAGTGAACTCATGAGAGTGCCTAAAATCCATTTAATGTAATGAGAAATTAATCTTTATTTTTAAATAATATGCAGAATGTGAAAAGTATTTTCATGCCTATTCATCAAGTTGAACTGCCTGCAGATGCTTAAGGGATTTCTCCTAAATGTAAGCAATTTAAAATGCATTTGAAGACCCAAGTTAAAAATAGTTGACTTGCTGTTTGCCTGAACCAAGGAGTCTATTCTTGTCTTTATTCAGTAGCTTGCACACAGGCAATTCTGAAGGATGTTACAGGCTGCCTCTGTAGCAATCCAGGTCCTGGATTTGTGTGCTAACTTATTTTGGTTTGGTTAGCAGCTCTGTCTAGAGTCATGTTTTTTCCCAAATGCACAGATGTTGCTAATCACAGGGATCGGGAAGGAGTAAAAAAGTTTATTCTAAACTTTAAACATGTTGTCAGCTCACTCTTTGAATAGTGACACAATTTTATTGTCGCATTCACAACTGTGCCAGAATTCAGGGGAAGAAGCAAACTTGAAGCCTCCTTTAAATATTTGGCTCTTTTGTACTAATGGTTTGTAGGTTTTCCCAGCAATATTGAAAATAAACTCCATCAATAGTTCATTTTAAATGTTTTTTATTTTCTATAAACATCGGTTTGAGGCTAGCTAAAATTGATTAATGTATCTCTTTAAAAGAAAAGATGTGCAACTATCTGGAAATACTTATTTAGCATTCATGTGCTCTGCATGCCTAGTTGAATTGAAGTTGTATAGGCTGAATGTATTTCTCTTTCATTCTTACATATACATACTTAAAATTGTATAAATCCTATGTTTAGAGCAGGAACAGATTTTACATATTTGTATATGTTCTCTCTATATATATATTTATATGAAATCTGTCCATGTAAAACAGTGTGGAGGCACAACTGATATCTCTTCAGAATACTCTGTTATTTCCCATGTTTAGAAGATGGTTCTGTTTTTGTAATCTGAAGGCAACCCATCCCAGTTAGGAATACCTGAAATTATTTCTTTATGTTTCTTGGATAGTGCTTCTTGTTGGGATAAGCACACTGCTGAAGGTCTGGGCATTGATCCTGATCGAAAACCCAGTCTGGGTAACGCTTTTGGGATTTTGTCCGTGTTGCTGCCTCAGCAGCTGCTTGAATTGTGGGGGTTTTCTCTTTTTTTCCTTTTGCTTGCAGGGGTTTAGCTGCCTATCACTATCTCTGTCTGCCAAGTCAGAGGGCAGTGTTCCTACCCGGCTTCTGCAGGCTGGGTTTTGCAGCCATCCCTGTCTGCCTGTTAGTCATTCTTTTTAAGACAAAGAGACTCATCCTAACAGCCAAATTTCTGTGGTGCTAAAGGGCTCCTTCAAAGTGCAGTGCTCTCCTTTCCTGCCTGCCTGGGGCCTGATCCTCTGTCCTTGAAGCAGATGGAAATTTTTATATTGCCTCTGGTGCCTGTAGTGTCTATGCTGTGGCAGGCACCTTGCATTGATGGGGGTGTGTGTGTGTGTGAGTGCAACTACCCCTAACCTCAGACACACACCTTAATTTACTACTGTTTTAATGCACATGCTAGAAATAACAAGATTGCACGACCTTCTCTTCTCCATGCACACATGTGCTTCTATATCTAATGTTTTGGCTGGGGTGACTCAGGTGAGGAAGGTGAGCAGAATTTGCTGGTTTTCCTCATGTGCTAGTCTCACTGACCAGGTGCTTCCATGTGCCTTGCCAGCAGCAGCAACAATTTTGAGTATGGAGAGTTTTCATCCACAATAGATTACTATTGTGGATGAAAACTCTCCATGATGATTAATCACCTTGGAATATCTGCTTTGCAAGATGCAATTCATCATACATCTAAATATGAAATTGGATGATTTAAATTTTTGCAGGGGGAAAAAAAATCAAGAAACATAGATTAAATAATTATTTTCAGACATCCTGGAAACCATTCCCCTCATCTATATATGTAGGCATGTGTGTATCTATAATTTGGATAGGGATTGCACTCTAGTGCTTGTAAGTAATGTGTTTGATTGCATTCTGGTAACAGTTGTAATTACTTGTTTGATTATGAGCATTTCTTTTGTCCACAAATAGATATGTCTTCTATGATTGTGTAATGCTCTGGAACAGCATAGGTATATTGCTGCTTTCATGCCAAGACCATCTTCAACAATGAGATGCGTATCTAAATAGAACACATAATGGTCATTACCTTAATAAAATGTGAGTCATGCACACCAGGACTTTCATTCTTTAAATAGTTCAGTAAACTGGTATATCAGTTTATTGATAGATCACACTGTGCTCTAGACAAAACTGTTGCTGTATAGAAAAATATTCTCTAGAATTTTTCCTGAAGCTCTGTGCTTAATGTAGCATTATATGTATGAGTGCACTAATGAACATATGAAGTGTGCTTGCATGATGTATGTCTTCACCAAGTTTTAACTAGAACTATAAATATTCAATTATTTTAAAGTCTATTCTGATTTGACAGTTTTACATTCAAAATGAGACTATTAGCTAAAAATACGAGTTTGTTCTGGAGGCTAGACAGAAAACCTGACTCCTTTATGACTCCTTTATAGCTAACTCTGTATGTAGTGGTCCTGTAGCTGTTGAGAAAAGGTAGCAACTGGTAATACAAATTGCTCCAAAACTAACATCCAAGCTAAGGTCTAAGTAGCAATTTATGACTCAGAAGAACTTTCACATTTTATCTTGAAAAATGTATGTGTGCTCTGGGGAAACAAAAAGGAAAGTTGAAACTTTACAAGCTGTCAACTCCACATCATGTGTGTCTATGCAGGAGATCATCAGCAGGTGAGTCAGATGGAATTTGGGAGGAATTGCATCTGTGGTATGCTGTGGTACTGCCACGTTTCAAGTCTATTTTCTCACTTGTTAGGAAGAAGTAGGCACTTCAGAGACACTCTGACAAAGAGATGTCTGCTTTTCTGTGTATGCTAGGCCTCAGGCATTTAGCCAAGCTAAATTCCTGATGAAATAAAAACCTGAAATCATCAGTGTACATTAGTCCATACACTTTCTATAACATACTGAAAATATTTCCGAATATTGATTTTTTAAATACAGAGGTTGAAAAAGGAACATTCAAAAAGCCATAACCTCTACATAATAACACATCTTTTTCTTGTTATGCTATTGAGTAATTTACAGCAAAAATCAAAGTTAATTGATAACCCACCTGCTTTCTGACAAGAGCAGTTGTCAGTTTTTTAGTGGTTATCTCTTTGTACATGTTTGCCCTTTCTTTGTGTGAAAGGGCATTAGGGAGCTGAGCAGAGGGAGGGAATCTGATTCATAACAGGTGAATAGGAACTCAATTAGGTTTCATTAACAGCTGTCCAAAACAGTCAGTATTTCTTATGAGTGCAGGCCACACACACGATGACTGCATTCTTCTTTCTTCTCAGCTTTCATGTTTGCCAATTCACTGTATGAGACTGGTAGAGAACAGTTAATTTTACTGTATTCATCCTGTATTGGTACATGTATAACCATGGGAAACATACCAACCCCAGACAGAAAATACATTTTGCTTCCTTCAATCAGTGAACATCATCTGCCATCAAACACATTTTCACAGAATCATCTGGCAGTTAAAATTTTTCAGTATTGTTTTATAAAAACTGCATTTATGTTTATAGTGATTTTGGTTTTTTTAATTATTTTGAAGTGCAGAGTTTTATGACAAGCTGCTCTCAAGCATTGGTGCTTAAGAATCCAATACTGCATATTCTGGAAACAAATGGTGGGTTTGAAATAAACCTTGTGGTTCCTGCAGGGTATCTTATTGGCACATGTTGCTTCCATTGCCCTAGACGCAGGTGACTTCTTCCACTTTGCGTATGAAAGCGAAGCATTGGCCCGTTTGGGTCTCTTTCTGCATTACTGCCACCTTTTGCCCATGTTTTTGAGTTAGGGGAGGGCAAGCTCTGTAAAGAAGGATTGTGCTGTTGAACAGGCATTGTTTCACAACGTACTGATAGTTTTTATTTTGCTGCTGGTGGGAAAATATTAGTGGTATCACGTCATTGCTAGTTTTCACCAAATACTTTCCTGGAGATGGTGGAGAGAGATTAATGCTGCAGTGCCTGTAGTTTGGTCTGCTGTGCTGAAACCAAAAGCTTTGCCACAGCTGCTTCAGCTGGCAGTGAGGCAGGGCCCCTGGGGACCTTCAGCGGAATCCGGTCTCCATGCATCACCGGCCAAGAGCAGAAGTTTATGAGTACTGATCATTTGTTTATTTATGACAGCTGGTTGTTGCCAGTGGTCCCCTGCAAGTTGCACATGTTTAAACTTAGAGTCCTGCCCGTTCTTTTTCTTCTTACCTAAGTGTTTTGATGAGCCCTACACATGATTTAACTGTTAGGAGATTTTATTAGATTTTATTTAACTGGTTTTCTATTAGATGCATCATTTGTGTTATGTCAGAAAACTAAAGCAAGTTGACCCTAAACGTTTTGGACAAAATCAGTTATCTCATAGGTTTTTGGAAGTACCTAAAATTCTGATTTACATTTGAGCGTGTTTCTATGCTGAAGTCGGTGGCAAAACTTGCATTTACTTTCACTGACAGAAGAACAGACCCCGAAGCTATTGTTGTTGTCCAGCCTAAATTGCACTGGAAAGTGGCATGATTCTGGGATATTTCAGTGAATATTCAGAAACAATATTTCTACCTTGACATCTGGTAAATTGCATATCTGAAATTTTGAGTGTGTGTATGTATTCTAATAGGAAACAATTTTGCATTCACTTTTAAAGCGGATTTTTTGGCCCTCTTCATATGCATTTCAATACACATTCTTCTAAACAGTAGCAATGCTTTAGGAGAATAATCAAGATAAGGTTAAAATTAATTAAATGCAAATTGTCTTTACCTTGCCATTAACTGAGCTGAAGATTACAGTGGAAATGAGCACATGGTGAAATTACTGTAGTTGATGATTAAACCTTTTTGATATCCCTTTTATTATACAGTTTAAAATTTATTATGAGCATCTTGTCTGTCAGATAATTTATTGCTACAACACGTTGTATGATTCATGTATGTTTCTGGTGAGTAGCTAGTAATGAACTTCTGGAGCTTGCTTCTCTTCAGCAAGATTTGCTGTGTCATGGAGGACCTTGTAGAAGACAGAAACCAATTCTACCCCACCCCTCAGTGACTGTGGATATAATTTCAATAACACCAAAACCACATAAAAGCTAAAAGAGTATTGTTGCACTTCTTTCTTCCTTATGCGTAGAAAAAGTATGCAGTGGCTTGACGGGTGCTGTGCAGTTGAATAATCTCTGTTCAGATGGTGTGATTTTTTTGTCCAATTGTGGTAAATGAGGGCTTTGTCTCTGGCATGGAGTAAATTTAATTTACTTGGGATTTTCTTTTGGCAGGACGGGTTGTTCTGCTATGTCTGTGAAAGTGTCTTACTTTATTGACAAGTTATGAAGGTCAAGAGAAACAGTATTCAGAGACATCTTCAGAAGATGAATAGAAAGGGAGCCAAGGGAAGTGAAGTAGTCCATTTACAAATGCAAATTAAATTTAAACATTCTTCAGATTTTTAACTGTAATTGGCTGTGCTTTTCATTTTCAATCCTGACCTGTTTTCATATATAATTCCTGTTCTAGGAAGCTTATTTTGTACTTGCTTCTGAAAATATTGTCCAGACATGGAATGATGAATAATCTCTTTGCAGGTGCAGGCAGGATCGATACTTTTGCTCCTGATGCTGATTTGCAGTAGTGATTTTGACCAGTAACGCTCCTGATTAGGTCCACTGACTTTGAGATTTAAATACTTATGGAAAGCCCTATTCATACTCTAATGCTGTCTCAGCTGCACATGCTTTCCGAACTATGGATCCCAGGAGATCTCTCACATAAAAATAAATCTGGTGTCATCTTTTAATTTCACTGTTAGTGGGAGTTCAGAAGAAGTTTCTTCCATACCTCAGAGTTGCCATTGTTTCTTAAACTGACATGATAAGATAGTTACTTATAGTAGATATTCATAAAAGAAAAAAGATCCTGATAAAAAGACAATACATTATTTTTAAACTTCCTCTATTGTTCAGAGGGTTTTCTATTTTTGCATCTCTCAAAATGTTCAATATTTGTGTTAATAATGCAGAATAACTATTGACTGCTGTATTGTGGTATTGATTTCATAAATCCCTTTGAAATTAATCTAACTTTTAGACATTAATCTTGACACTAGGAAGGCTCTCCTGATCATCTTTCTATGGGTAACTACCTTTTTATCTCTTAATTAAAACTTTCTATCTTGACAGTTTCTCTCAACACATTGAACTGCCCTAGTGGTTTAATGGCAGCTGAACTTTAAACTGATGATGTATCTCCATTACTTTTTGCTTTTGTTTTCCTTAGTGCTGCTCTAACAGATTGGACCATGTTCCTGTATTTAGAGGCATGTTACTTTTCAGATGTTTTTTCAATGGCAAAACATCAAAAGTTTAAACAACAAATATTTCCAATATTTATTGCAAAGTTAGCAGCATTTTATTTTTCTGAATGTCACATAATGTTTAGTAACCTGGCTAACAGATAATTACAGCAATCCATGTAGTGTACAGAAAACTATGCAGAAGATTGCATGAAAAACAGTTTAGCTGTTCCATACTATTTAACACAGAGAGAGCATAGGAAAAAGATACAAGTTTTATTAAATAACGATGCATTTCCTGAGACACTGACCTGTGGGTGTAGAAGCAGAAGAAACAGATGTAGAGCTCTTATTTCTGCAGAATAATAACAGTGATTGATAAACAGGATGGGTGCTATGTAGGTACATGTTTGGGGAGCTTAGTTTCTCTTTATATATAGGACAATTTATATGTAGCTCCAGGTCAATACTGCAATTTTTCATTTGCTTTTTTCTTTCAGATTGCAATTTTCAAATTTAATTTAGATCCATTTTCCTTGGATATATTTTAGTTTCCTTTCTTATATTTCAAGCCGGGATGTTGTTCTCTTATGGATTTATAGTTTTGGTCTTTTTCATAAGAAGAATCAAGTATTTTAGTTTCAGGATGTTTTTATTATTTTTTTTTTTTCTTTGTGGGTAGTGCCTGCTTTAGTGTAGCATATTGCATTTCTTTCCTCAAGTGTAGGTCACACAAGCCTTTTGCTTTAGTAAGCTGAATCCTTCATTGTCTCTGAAAGTGGACAGGCTACGGTCTGTTGGTCTTCATCCTCCTCAACAAGAATTTTGGTTTTTTGAAGTTACTTTGGTGATCGAGATATGTGTGTTTTCTTACCATTGGCATTTCATACACTGTTCACTCTAAGGTCACATTAGTGGGTGAATTTGAGGTGGGGAGCATTTATACACTGCTGTCATTGTTATAATGAAATTTGAATCACGGCCCATTGAAGTATGCCACCATCGTCTTTGTCAGCTTAAGTCACAGTTGTACATATAGAGGTACATTAGTGTACTTATTTTTAAAATTTTTTGCAGTTCTGTTTCAAATTGAGAGAAAAATGGCCAAAGTGTATCCAGGCAATTTTCACACAGAGATCACCCTGGAGATGTTGATAAGAATCTGTTTTGGTTTGAAGGTGAATGGTATTAATTTTGCTTTTGTAGCCATACATCCTCTATTGCCTACATGCTGTGAAACAGAAGGTTTGAGACCAAGGTATTTTAGAAATCAACATGAAGGCTTCAACATGAATACCAGGCTTTGTAGAATTAGATAGTAACTGTTTATTGACTTGGTATTCTGAAACAGTCATCTGAAATCAGACATAAAACATTTGGTCTTTTCTCTTGAAATTTCAAGTTTTTTTTTGTGATATACAGACCCCTTGAAGTTGTGCCTGGTCAAGAAGAGTGGTACTTTGGCTTCAGTCATGTGGAAAGTCATGAGAAAAACTAATAATGTAGTCAGATAATTTTTCAAAAATTTTTTCAAAAATCAGGAAACTCAAATACTTAATCACCCTGGAGAACCAAAGCAAATGATTTATGACAAAACCACACATCAAATAGTTAAAAGAGGATTTTAGTGTTCAAGACACAGAACAAACATGAAATACCTGGGGAAAGAAGAAAACCCAGTGAGCAACAGTGTGGCCCAGCTGGGTACTCAGCATATGTCATTGAGCTGGGGACTCAACATGCATTGTCATGTCAACTGCAGCTTCCCCATGTTTTCCTGGACTGGTCCATTGCTACCATTTAGAAGGGGGGAACCAACAGCACTGCTTGGCTATGTAAGGCACATATACTGACATAAATCTTTGTGGCAGGAAAAAACTTCTGAACTAGTTTCTGGTTGCACTACCTGTGAACTTACTCTCAGCCTCAAAGGCGACTTCTAGCTTCACGTTGGACAAAACATAGTAGTGCTGTCAGGCAAAATAGCAAGGAGGAATATCCATCTGTAAATGTGAGCATCAGAGAGTCCAGGAATTAGTATGCCCTAATTAACATTTCAGTACTACAGAACTAAAATGGCTTCTTGGTCTGCAGGAGTGTTGGCTAGTCATTCCCAGCATGTCATCACTCACCTACCCAAGAGCAGCTCTCTTGCTTTGCTACACCTCAGCCAGTTTCTTTGTTCTTCTGTTGTGCTGAGGAGCACCTGAGGAATGGTATCACTTGTATTTGAGAAAAAAACGAACTACTAATACTAGCAGTTCTCTTTACTGAAAGACTTGATTTTTTTAGTGAAACTTGCTGAGACATACAAAGATGACCATCTTTTACAGTATCATATGGGAGCTAGGTCCATATGGCTGACCCATAGAGAAAGGGGTCTACTTACTTTTGGCAGGGTCTTATAAAACAAAATGGCTTGTGTTTCCACCGAAAATACATGTGAGGGTCTGTGGGAGGTAAAAAGACAAAACAAGAAACTCTCCTCATTTTCAGATGAGCAAACTTGGTATGTTGGAATCCCACAGCTAAAGGAACAAAAGCTCTCAGTATCATTTTTTGGGAAGAACTTGCACGCTTTATTGTATTGATGATTAGTCCTACTTAAGGGAATGAGTCAAAAGTATCTCACAGAGTAGAAAAATAATGAAGAATACTGAGGTATGGGAAAGAGACTTCCTGCAAATTCCTTTCCTTTGCATCAGTTTGATAATGATCAGCAGCACTGTTGCAGCCTTGAAATAAGCTGGTAGCATCAATATAGAATTTTTCTTCTGCAAAATTTCTTATAGAAATTTTCTTCTGAATTTGTTTTCTCCTAACAGCATTACTTTTCTTGTAATAATTTATGAGCTCTCTAAATCTGAATTCTTTAACATTGTCTGTCCAAGAAACATGTTATATTCTATAGGTCTTAATAGCACTGATAGCAAAATGATGGTTTGTAAATAACAGAAAGGTCCTAGATCAGGCCTAGCTTAGCCCTGAGATAACTTTTGGCCATGAATAACTCTAATGGAGGTACACCCACGCTGTCAGTCTTTCATTTCCTTAGTTTTTAAACACTATCAGAATTTTCCATGGCAACTCAATTTTTCTGCTGCCTATGGATGACTAATTGATTGTTAGTTTATGTAATTCCCCTGATGTAACTATTTTAATATGGTATTCTAATATGACCTATTGTTGCCTCTTGTTTAATTCTATTGTATTTTGAAATTGGGTAACAATGCAGTGAATACCATGAAGTGCAGTATCTATATCTTTTCCTCAGCAGTTGATATGTCCCTGCAGGCATTTTTCGTAACTTTTTTGTTAGGTTTGAAGTCACTTCTATATATGTTATAATTCACAGCTTGTGTTGAAGATACAGCTCAGAGACAATCAGTTAATGAAAGACACACTTCTGGCAAGCAAATGTCCAGAGAAGCTTTTGAAGGATACAATAAATAGGAAGCATATTTTTTTTAAATCAGTTACATGATTTAAGATCATCCTAAACCCAATAAATATCTACACAGAGAAGACAAGTTAATTCAGTTGTAGTCAACAGCACTTCTGATAACATGATACTGTAGCTGTAGGACAAAGAAGCTTTCTTGTGAATTCAGGAGTAATAAACTGCTCTTTCACTTCAGGTTTAAAAAACATACAACTTAATTGTAAAACAAACTGAATAATACTTATCTGCACAGTGTGGAATAGTTTTCTGCCACATCAGGGTCTGATTACTGTAAAATTCTTGACTAGTCTGTAGGCAGCCACATTATGTTGTTAAGGTGCTGCACAAGGGAGGAATTGCACAGAAACCTAAATGAATAACTCTTCTTCACTGGTCTTAATCTCTAATATGCTGGAACTGGGACACACAATTTTTGCTAATTCTTGTAGAAAACAAGATGAATGCATAGTAATGGTAATATTTAAATTGCTGCATGAAAATCTGAGCACCTGCCCAAGCCCTGAGAGAGCATAAGAAGCAGGGAGATACCAGGACAGAACAACTTAGCTCTCTTTTCAGGAAAAGGTACATGAACAAACCAGGGCTCTTGCTACCTTGCTTGCAGACACATTTCCTGCTATCCCCACCATCTGTGACAGCCAGTAATCCCACCACAATAAAACACTTTGTGTTGGGTTTCATTTTAAAGACCCTACTCGTAAGCTTCCTTGAGCAAATGCAGTTCTTCTGTTTGACACACATCCCAATCCCAGATGTTTAAAGATTGTGAGTTATTTCTTAGGGAGGATATATAAAAATACGTATTTGTAACTGTCTTCTACTTTTAAACTTGCCTAGATTGTGTTTTCATAGTTGTTTTCAAGACATTCTAATGAAAATCTGAGATTATAGTGTCAACCCATAAACACAACACCTGGTGCATTAAAGCAAACAGACTAAAATTTGTAGCACTCACAATAAGACAGAAAGGTGTCAAAACTGATTCCTTGTTTAAGAGACTCTAAAAAGACAAGCAGAAGGGAAGGGTGAGATTTCTGCTAAGATTATAGCATTATTCCTGCTTAGAAAGGCTGCTGCCTGTGTACAGTTAAAAGCAATAAATTCTGCAAAACACAAGTCTATTGCACTCTAGATATCTAACCCATCACTCTGGGACCTGGTCTAGTGTCTGGTTTTGATAACTTGTCTTTAAACTGAAGGGAAGAATTTAGGTTCTTATTATGACGATCCAGAAACACAATGCCTTATCTATGCTTATGGCCTGTGGTTATAAAAAATGCGTTATTATTTAGAATAATAATGACAATAAACTACAGCAGCAACAGTGTCTACCTTTTTCATTATTTTTATACTAATTGGATGATATCAACTTAAATCTGACAGACTAGGATGTAAGAATAATTTTTGAAAATAGAAGACTGATTAGCATCCTTGAATTTAAAAGATTTTAATCATATAATATATAACATCATCATTATTTGTTCCTGGCACATCATCTGAAACGTCTGTTATAATGATTCCTGTTTTCTGCCCCAAACGCCATTATGTTTACTTGTCCTAAGATAATTCAAAGTTGTTTCAAAATTACCACAAATATTTTGCTCTTCCAGTTAAAATATTTATTGTGTCAGAATTTACCTTACGAAGCAGTGGGCTCATTCCTGTAGTCCAGCTAAACACTTAAATACCTGCTCCACATTGGCAGGTATGGATAAATGTAAGTGCACATTTAAATGCTCTATTGAATCATAGCACAGTGCTCTGCAGGAGTAGACTTAATACACAAGTACATTTTGCAGAGAGCATTAGCGTCACACAGAGGATACATATGCACAGGCAGCTGTGTGAAGCTGTCAGCTTTGGCTTTAAAAAGGCAAGTATAAAAATTTACATGTTTGACTGCCACATCTGAGTGCCAGTTGTTTATTAGACAGCTGTGATCACTGTTGAGCTGGAGGGGAAACAACAATTCTGAAGCTGATGGCAAAATTCACTTAAGTCAGCATTTCACTTGAAGTGCCCTAAGCAGTCTGCTCAGGCTCTGCTTTATACCCTCTCACTACAAGTTCAGCTATGTCACATGTACCTTGCAGTGAAGGCCTCACCTCCCAGCCCCCGTTGAATACTACCTATTAAAGTCCTGCTGGAAATCACGCTCAATCAATCTGCAAAGTAAAATATATCTATGTAAGCTTATTTGTTCTGTGCTTCCATTTCCATGAAATATTCACAAGAGTTTGAAATTTGCTGTCTGTAAGTATTAGCAGCGATAAAGCTTATCATTCCAGTATTCAGAGCAGCCCCAAAAGGGGAACAAGCAGTTTTCAAAGTAACTCCGTTTCATTTAGGTGAAAGACTCAAGGCAAAAAGTGCTCTCTCTAATCTAATCCCTTTCAGTCTGTGGGTCTGGCAGAGTGGTTTGAGCTGAACTACAATACATCCCAGCTCAACTCAGAGGTTTCTCAGCTGCTAGGGCTGCTTTTTTTGCATCTCCTCTAGTCTCAGGATTTTTCTGCCACAGAATTCTTCAGCTGGCAAGAGAAATTAAACTGACAATAAACAAGGAGCAGAACTATTTGCAGCCTGCTGCCTCCAAAGTGCAAAGTGGAAGAGAAGTTAATATACAAGCAGTGCTATTCTAGCAAAGACTGTTGTTTCCCTTGTTTGCTAGGAGCCTAAAGGGTCAGGAGCTTTGCTGTCTACAAAACAATGACAGGAGAGGTAGGTAAGTGTTAACTTGAAATGTATTTTTCTCCCAGAGTTCTTTGGATACTAATATAGATGCTTCACTGTTCCTGCCATAAGGTCAAAGTTGGATCAATAGCTTTCCTGCAGTTGATAAAGTGTTGCTATCCAGGTGTTTTCCTGGAAGCACCAAAGCTCAGTCCCGACTGATTGCTATCCTAACCCATTTCCCATGTTTAAATGTAGCCTGGTGCTTCTCAAAGCTCCAGATAGCTGAGTGGAGATGACACTGATGGACTGGACCTTTTATTGAGTAGGAAGGCTGTTGAAGTGAAGTCTCAAGCAAAGAAAACAAAAGCCATTGTTGCTATTTGCTGGCTTTTGCTAAAATGAGCAGAGCAATGGAATGATGCACACAAAGGATATTTAATATAAATGCATAACGTGCCTTTGCAACTTCAGCTAAGGAAGGAGGTGACTGAGTGATGAGTTCAGTGGGGACGCTCAAGAAGAGTTTGGCTTTCTTTATTGCCCTGCTCATAGAATGCCAAGAAGTGCCTTGAGTTGTTATCATGGGTGCAAATGAAACTGTACCAGATATGGCACCTGGACAGTGAGGCACAAGTGACTGTACCAGGACAGGACTTCAGTGTACTCTTTCTAGCTTAGTTTAGCTCTCACTGCCAGCAGTCCGTCTCTGCTTTTTGAGCTTTGAGGAAGAGAGGGAGGTGAACAGGCTCCTATCTGTGTCACCAGCTGGACATGGGAAACTGAGATTGGCCCAATTTTGCCTCTGAAGACTGGGAAGGGATCTTCATGGTAGCTCCAACAACTAGCTCCAAAGACAGGATTTTACTTCGCCTACTGCACAGTGTAAAGCAGACTGACCCAGGTACCGAGAAGAGTTACTCTCTCCTGCTCTTGATCACACAAAATGACCCTTCTCTAGGGAATGAGTCCCACCCTGTGAGGTTGTAGGAAGAAGCTTTTTAAAAAAGAAATTTTGCTTACACCAGGGCCAAGTTTTTAGAAAGGGGGAAAAAATAATGTATAATGCCTTCTAATAAAATGAGTGATAGGAAAATATCACATATATAGGAAGCTCCTGCTGTTGCACAGCCAAGGCATTGCTTCTTTAAGTGGCAAGAACACTGTTATTCCCTCCAGTCATCCCTCGCTTGTTCTTTTCTTGACACCAGATGGGAAGCAGGACACAGAAGACACCCTGAAAAAGCACAATTACATCCTTATCTTTGGTTATCTTGATTTTTCTGCACCTTCTTTCATAACAGTTCATTGGTTGTGCTGTGTCAAGCAGATGCTTTAAAGAAATCTATTTATGGGGATGCTCTGTTTGCAGCTGGAAGTGGTTTACAATGGCAAATAAAAGGACTGTCTTCAATGAGATGTGCAGATAGGCCCAAGGTCACACTCGTCACATGGAAGACATTCTCAGTTAGTGACCCAGATCACTGTGCTAGCACAGCCAGATTCACAGAATCACAGAATGGCTGAGGCTGGAGGGAACCTCTGAAGGTCATCTGATCCGAACACCCTGCTCAAGCAGACCACCTAGAGCTGGTTGCCCAGGACCATATCCAAACAGTTTGTGAGTATCTCCAAGGGCGGTGAGTCTACAACCTCCCTGGGCAAGCTGTGGCATTGCTCAGTCACCCTCACCATAAAAACCTGTTTCCCAGTACACAGGAGGAAGCTCCTCTGTTTCAATTTGTATCCAAATTCCCAGATTAAGGCCTTGTTTCTCGGACTAATCCAGCTGGCCACAATTTACCTAAGAGTAAGTGTAAGCAAAAGTGTTTTGATGTACCTGTTTGAGCAGAAAGAGTTGGTATATTTTTTCTGTTTTGGTAAAAGAGAAGTTGAAAGAATTATCTGTTATGATAGAGGGAGGCAAGGGGTGGAGAGGCAGAAAGGCTTGGTAGGAAAAGGGTTGTTTGTCTGTATGGTCCGGTCCGTAACACCTCCAGGTGGACTGGTATTCATCGATCCCTGTCGACTACACACCAGTGAGTGCTTCTGTTGTCATGCAACTCACTTCTTACAGTGGATTTTCTTCCTTATCTCCAAGGGATGCATGCTTAGTTTGCATGCAATTTTGATATGGCACGTTTTTCTCCTGGTGGCTTCAGAATAATAGGAAGTATATGTACCAGACTAAAAGGTGAGAGCACAAGCATTATGATTACAGCATGCTAACCTCCAGCCCAATTTAGGCAAAATCTAGGGAACATTTGCATGAGAGCAACACATCCAATTTATCTGCAGAAATACCAGCCAGACTCCCTCTCAGCAGAACTGGTACTGACTGATTCAGGACAATAGCAAACAAAAGTCCTCCATAGGGCAAATTTACAAAACCCCGAGGTACAACATCAACTTCGAACAAGCAAAACCTGAGATAGTCCTCACTGTTTCCCAGGATATCATGCCAGGGGAATACAACAACTGAGGGCTTATATATACTGATACAGACCTGCTGATCATAGAGATCACCAAAGGCAATTTTCTCATGCTTTCTAATTCAAAGGTACTGTCCCTGAATTAGTAGATAATGAGAATGAAATGACCCATTATCCATTCTGTCTCTGTTTCCCACCTGACCACCTTTTAGCACAAAATGGTAAAAGTTCTCATGCATGCCATGACCAGATGTGCTTGACCCAGCCTAGGAGAGTATTTGAAACTGGACTCATTTTTCCACTAGCATGAAATGTAAGTTAGTATCAGGTTTCTATGGGGACTCCAAATGCCACTGAACTTGAATGTTTTGATTAAATACGGGCTCACTTTCATTTTTGTCAGATACTAATGGCAGAAACCCCAATTGCTTTTTTAAAATCATAAGCTCAGATATATAATTTGCCTCTAGATTTTAAGCATTTTAGAAACTCGAGAAGCTTAGATCTCCATTTTGGTTGAGGGCTAGCTCTGACAGCAGCAGTTCCTTTCAGAAGGCAACAAAACCAAAATTGATACTGATAAAGAGAGAGAAAAGAGTAATATGAGATGTCACATATTTTTCAAATCTGATTCGAAAAATAGCATACCATATAAGAGCATCCTTAATAACATCATTTCTTATTTTTTTAAACAACCAGAGACTTACTTTTTCATGGAAGAAAACCCAAATTACTTGCCTTTGCTGAGTACCATCTTCGTATGCATACAATATATTAAAATAAGCTCAATGTACAGCTGGGATGGCTTTTTGTTACAGGGTGGACTGTATGCCAAGATACTTTTGGCTCTATCATGGGAATGTAAAGATGCAAAAGCATCTTTTTTGATATTGCTGAAAATATAAAAGCCTCTTATTTTATTTGTGACCTATGATTCTAGGAAGGGGAGCCTTCCTTATGTCAGTAAAAACATCTATTTTTTTTCCGTTCTTCTTCTGCAGAAGAACGTAGAGGAAATCAAAATGCAAGCATGCTATAATGGCAAAGTGGCTGTGCAGGCTCCTCTTTTCAGTGTTGGCAGGAGCAGCAGCTGTTACTGCCTTTCTGAAAGACAAGATTTGTTATAGCAGCAGCCACTTACACTGAAAACCTGTTTTCTTAAATTGGTTTGCTTAGCTAGGTAGAGGCAGAAATTGGTTATAAGGAAAGGGAGTAAGAGGGATATAGCTATTCCTGTATTTATGCCACCTATTCTGTATAAAGACACAGATAATGAGGCTGACTGACATTTATGCCAGTGGCAGCAATTATGCAGGTGAGTGGGGCAGTTAGCACCCTGCAAGGACAAGCCTTGCATCATACCTGGGCACTGACCAAACCTCTCTGAGAATGAAGTGCTTCCTCACAAATGGTGTGTTATTTCCCAGTCATACCATTTGGCAGCCTTGCTGGAATTTCTTCTGCATGCAATGAAGCCTAATAAGGGAAGAAGCAGCTCTGCCTCTCAGAGAGTAGTAGGAAATAAGATGCTTTAGCCTGACAACTGTCCTCCCATCACCTGTGGAGACAGGGATGCCCCTGACACCAGCTTACAGCTGCATCTGACATGCTGGCATTTCCTTGCTGAACTGTAAAGAAGGTGCTATGCTGTTGTGAAGAAGCCACTGATGTTGCAGTGATAACTGGTGTTTCATGCTTGGAGGCTGCCTTCTACATGAGGGGACTTGAACACACACTAAAGGAGAAAAATACTTTGGGTGTATGTGGTAATGCAATGCCCTTTCTTGTGAGCTATGCCACATAATAATTATTTTTCCATTTCCACAGCTCCCAGTCATAATTCTGTGTTGCTATGGCAAAATTAGAAATGGTCAGGATAGGTACAATTTCTTTTTTTACTTCACTTCCTTCTGAACCTTCTCAAATTGACCGGCTTTCTTTAATCTCTCTCATAGAGTGATGGCCCAATGAAACACTGTTAGACAAGAATGTAAGGGTTTTGTGCGCTTGCTAGTTTTGATAATGCCAGTACATTTGAATGCCTCAGTTACGTATGTTTTCTGTTATGAGGAGATCAAACAGTTCCTGGACAAATATAGAGACTCAAATGCAGGCGACACAGAAAATCCCACTGGTGGGCATGATTTCTGTTGGTAGTTTTCGGCCATGTTCACCATACTGCCTCTGCATAACCCAAACAAGATATGGGTCTCATTGGATTACGTCTTTACAGATACACGATATCTGCCAGAATACAGGTTGTGTCTGAGTAATGAGGAAAAACTGAGGGAAAACTCATTTAACTATTAGTAAAGATAGGACTATGAGCAGAAGATAATATTTTATCTCTTGAATTTTATGTGACATCCTTAATTGCTGGGCTACCATCGTCAATGTAAACTGCTTATATGGCTGCATATTAAGGTGATGCATTCCATCTCCTGAAGGGCCTGATGGGTCTTGCTTCAAATGAAATGTTATTATTTTAAAGGAAGTGGGTTGAGAGAGCTGCATACAGTATTGCAAAGAGTTTTGGCAACACAATTTCTGCCCAAGATGGTTTGGAATATGACAGCAATAAAGTGTTTTTCTGGCTGTATATCTTTCTAAAGAGCTATATAATAATGAACATATCCTCCCATGGTTTGGAGGTCAGGAAGTCGCTTACATAAATTCCACCAGGAGGAACATATTGCTTAATAGCTGTATTAATTTCTATTCTTGATTTTTAACAAAAAAATATTTAATTATTTATACTTCTTTTCAAAAGCAGCATGCCAGCAAAACTTCTCAGACAAGAAAGCACAAGGAATACAGTCTTTCAAATACTTATCTTTGGAAGCAACAGTTTATCATCAGTTAGTGGAGCTGTCAAACCTTTCCACAAGGCACATGCTTCTTGCCCTGCCTGCTTTATTGCTGCTGCTGTCACTCAACATTTATAAGAAAACTGGTTTCTCAGCAATGCAGTACCTGCCTGAACTTTCTGAACCTGAGCTTGTTAAACCACAGTACTCTTTGCAGTGCTGAATATGAATGGCAGCCTTTCCAGAACCTGTGAAATATTTGGGTATCTATTTAAGGATTCTCTAACCTGCAGCATTAAGGGAAAGCAGATTTATTTTGAGTAGAAAATAAAGAATGAATGCTTCAGGGAAAAAGGGCTGACCTGAATCATGCAGCTGGCTCTCCCAGACAAAAGTGTAGTTGTTACAAGACTAAAATGAGAAAGTAATTCCAGTGCAGCATAGAAAGCCTGTGTGTGTGTCTCAGACTTGCCATCAATTGTGAATTTTGAGAAGAATTGAAGGCAACAGTCTAGTGCTGAATTCACCAAAGCACTTCTCTGGGGTTTTTGCTGGGTAACCTCACCAGCGACGTCAATGGCTTCTTATTTTGGTAGCTCTACCTGTCTTTTATAACTGGCCTGCATACCACTAAGGTCATGACTTCCAGAGATAGACAGGTTCTTGAGAAATCCAAATTAGTGATATTCTTCTTATGAACCAGAGCTTGGTTAGTGATAGCTAGCAAAAAAAGGCAAGTTGCATCTCAAGCTGGAAGGCAGATAATATATCCTGGAGATTGTGGTGTGCCTCACATTTAATGAGTTAGTGAAGGAAAGATGTAGCCTCTGTACAAACTGTGCTGGGGACTCTCACCATTTGTGAACATTATTAATCCAGAGGGACCTAAGAAAATCTGGATAGCCTTAAAAGCATGGCTACAGTTTACCTTAGAAAGTATAACACATGCCATGCATTGCCTCATTCCTTAAATCTATTGATGGGACTGTCCTTTAACAGCCTTTGGAGAAAGGGGCATGGGCAGCTGGTTGAAACTTCAAGGAAAACTCTTCAGAGCCTCATAGTTTCAAGATGAGCACAAAATGAAAAGTTACTTAATCGTGCTGGTCCACCCTCTTCAGAAATGCCGTGCCATTTGATAACTGTAACAAAAAATCAAGGTGATATATGAAGTTATTTGCCCTGAAAGAGCAAAGGTGATGAACAACATAGTTTCTACAAGTAAAGGTTCTTAAATGTATGATTATTTAATACTCATCATGAAGCAGTATTTGACTTTGGTTCCGTATTTATGCATTAATATCAAGGTAATTTCAGTTGCCTCCTGTAAATTAGACCTGAGACCCTTCTGAGGCTTTTGGTATTTTAAACTAGGAAAGTTGTTATGAAAACTGGGCAAACTCTCTGTATCCAACATCATAATAGAGAACAACGAGGAGGAGATAACATTAATGGCTATAAATGTAGATCAGATAAAAGAAACTATAGCTTCATGAAGCACATAATGAAAATGGAAGTTTATTGCTTGGTGATAATAAGGTCAAGTACTGTGTCTGGAATAAAAAAAATATGACAGAAATGTTTTAGAAGTGCTAATAATATTTTAATTGTACGGTCTAAAACAAGGATAACAGTCTCCTGCTTCGTGCTGTGATGGCTGAGGATAGAAGTACACTCCTCATGCATGCTGCTAAAGAACAGGTGTCTGTGCTATGGGATTTTTCCTCTATTCACTGACCTTTGTTAGTGACATTTTTAGACAAAAAAAAAGTTGGTTTCTTGCTGACAAATTGTTCCATTTCTATAATTTTAAAACTTGGGAGTTACAGCCCCCATAACTTTATGTGATGTTCTTGTCAAGACTGCACAGGGCCAGTACTCTGAGCATCTTTACCATTCCAGACATCTGGTGACACTGCCTATGAGGAGAAGTGAGGAGAGATGCTGAGACAGAATTTGTTCTGAGGAGTAATTTTGGAAACCATTGGCTACACTGCAGATGGCTGTCTGTCCCACTCACTTCTGTCCCACTTGCCTGCTGAACTGTGGTCCTGATCCCTCTGAGCGAGCAGCAAGTTGACTGCAAGGTGACTACTAGTATCATGGGAATGTAAGCTTCAAAGCTCTCTCCCCTTATACAGCAGGCATCCTTGTCTTGTACTAGAGACAGTTATGTGTCATCCACCACCCTTGTTCCCTCATCTGTAAGTAATCACAGCAATCTAGCTCTTGCAGCATGGAGGTTAATATTTTCCTTTTGCAAAGTTATGCTAATTTATAATCATAAAAGAGTTTGGGATGGAAGGGACCATTAGAGTCCATCTATTCCAACCCCCTCTGCTATGACGAGGGACATCTTCAGCTACACCAGGTTGTTCAGAGCCCCATCCAACCTCACCTTGAATGTTTCCAGGGATGGGGCATCTACCACCTCTCTAGGCAACCTGTTCCAGTGGTTCACCACCCTCAGCATAAAAATTTTTTTCCTTATATCTATCTAGTCTGATTCTATGCTCTTTTAGTTTAAAACCATTACCCTTTGTTCTAGTGCAATAGACCCTACTAAAAAGTCTGTCCCTGACTTTCTCATAAGCCCCCTTTAAGTATTGAAAGGCCATAATAAGGTGTCCCCAGAACTTTCTCTTCTCTAGCCTGAACAAGTTCAACTCTCTCAACCTGTCCTTACAGCAGAGGTGTTCCATCCCTCTGATTATCTTAGAGTCTCTCCTCTGGACCCAATCCAAGAGGGCCATGTATTTCCTGTGCTGAGGAATCCAGAGCTAGATGCAGTACTCCAGGTGGGGTTTCATAAGAGCAGAATAGAATGACAGAATCACCTCCCTCAAGCTGCTGCCTGCTGGCCACACTTCTTTTGATGCAGCCCAGTATATGATTGGCTTTCTGGGCCATCAGCTCATGGCCAGCTTTTCACCCACCAGTATCCCCTAGTCCTTCTTGGTGGGGCTGCTCTCAATCCCTTCATACCCAGCCTGTACTGATATCAAGTGTTGTCCCAAGCCAGGTGTAGGACCCTATACTTGCCCTTGTTGAACCTCCCGAGGTTCACTTCTTGAGCCTGTCCAGGTCCCTCTGGATGACATGCTGTCCCTCAGATGTGTCCACCGCACCAGTCACCTTGGTGGTGTCTGCAAACTTGCTGAGGGTGCACTCAATAATGGCTATTTATTTGGTGACTCATTGAGAAACAATAATTTTTGTGTCAGCAGCTGTAGAAAGGGACTCTTTCACTTCCCCTTCCTCTTCCACCTCTTTTTTCACTGTAGAGGGAGGATGCCCTTTATTGAGGTCTGCCCACAGGAAGATAGAAATTTAGAGAATGGGTGTGAGTAACAGAATGAGACTGGTTGGTAGCACTGAGCCACTGTTGCATCTTGATTGTAGACAGAAGATTGCCTTGTTGGTGCAAAACCAGTTTTCTGTCTGACTGGCAGAATCATAACAGCCCTCTTTGGGCTCATGTTTGAGCACGTGTTCCATGCGTGCCAATTTCTAGGCAGCTTTGCTGCTATAGCTTTAACGTAGAGCATAATGTAGGTGATGCTAGGGGAAAGCACATTCTTCTGTATGTCCTCATGTAGTCAGGAAGGGGCATACTGATTCCAGCTGAGGCTCTGTTCAAACTAACACAAAGATCTTCAGTCTCACTTGATCTATGCATACTGCTGATAATAGCATAGAATAGGAATAGAAAGGAATGCTGTGGCCTGCATATCCTGTGTTTGGTCTTGACTCCCTGGCCTGAGCAATGGGATATTCACAGAATCACAGAATCACAGAATCTTAGTGGTTGGAAGGGACCTTTGAGATCATCGAGTCCAACCACATGAAAAAAAAAAACAAAACCCA
>VXBJ01003470.1:112766-158945 GCA_013400055.1 Nycticryphes semicollaris
CCAGAACTGAACACAGTACTCGAGGTGAGGCCTCACCAGTGCCGAGTACAGAGGCACTTCATTTGCAACATCATTAGCCACCTTCAGCAGGTCTCATATGTATCTCTTTTATATGAACACTTCTGGTTATTTTGCTTGCACTCAATGTTTAATACCAGAACTGTCAGTGAAGCTTGTTTCTTTCCTGGTTTTTCTAGCTACATATTTCTGCATGATACACAGGCTTTCCCAAGGCTGTCAATAAAGAGTTGGTAGTACAGGAATAAACCTCTCCTTGAGAGGGATTAGGTTTAATGCTTGAAAAAAACACACTGAATGCTGAGGAGATTGTATTCTGAGGAGAGTAAGTCACATAGTATTGGGCATCCAAGTGCATCCCAGATATGTGTCAACACACACCAAAGGCATCCCTGTGCCAGAGAGAGATTTCTTTTTGTGGCTGTTGCATTGCACAAGAGCTGAAAGAAGTGATGGGAAGTGGTGTGGTAGGAGAAGGCAGAGCAAGAGGAGGAACAGGAATGTACATATCACCTCAACCTGACTGCTTACATGGGACTGGCTACTGTAGGTAACAAGGAGCTGAGTAGCAAGGAGAGGTGTGAAGTTGGAAAAAGTGGTACCCTTGATTTTGGCATGATTTTCTGTCAACTATGAGGAGCTGTGAGTGATCAAGCACAAAGCTACAGATTCAGGAAGAGGGAAGAAAAGCTGGGCTACTTGGCCACGGGGAAGAAAAGTGGCTGAGGCTGTGCTTGGAAAACAGGAGAGCTTGCTGGAGCAGGTCTGAGCATAGGAGAGACAGAGAAGGAAGAAATGTCTAAGGGGAGCTAGGGTGACAAATGCTAGGTCAAGGAGGCAGGAGGCTGAACTTCAGGAAGGGTTTTGGAATCACAGAAAGAGTGAGACGGCAGGGAATTTGTGGCCAGCAGGAAAGAGGTGGGCATTTCTTGCAAAAAGGGATTAAAATCATACAGCAGGCGTGTATGTACTCTTTGACTTGAGTGTTGTTAAGAAGACAGGTTATTGACATACTGGAATAATTTGCACTCCTCAGGCTAGCAGCATAGAGCTTGCATGGGACTCTGAATTTTGCAAATATCTCACATCCAGGAACAACTCAGCCACTGGTGTATTAGTATAGAAAACACTGTTTATGCAGAGGTCTTCATTGCCAGAAAAATAAAGCGCTAAACCAGTTTCTGAATATGGTTTTATAGTACAACTCTGTGTCGTGTTATATGGGTTAGGGCTTGTTAAAGTTTTTGGCATATTAGAAATGTGATACTCTTTACTCCTCAGAATTTCCTTTCTACTTTTCACTTACAAGTTTTTTCTTTTTAATGTCATTTCAGTTTTGTTATCTGAAAATAAAAAGAGGTATTCAGAAATTACACATTTCATTCTGATGGGTGTTTTTTTGAGTTTGAAGGTTCTCCTTTTGATTTGTTTGGTTTTGGGTTGTTTTCTTATTTTTTTTTTCCAATTCCTAGGAAAGAAGATATTTACAGTGAAAATCCTCTGGTTTTGTTTTCCATCCATGTTTCCCATATCCTCTCCCACCTGCCTAGGACTAACTTCCAAGGAGACTTGCAGTCCACCCAAGAGCTCAGTCATCAGCAGAAAACCGAATTTAGAATTAATTACTAAGTGTAAGGAAGAACAAAATATTTTAAGTCAGCCTTGGTATTGCAGTTCAAAAACTCAAATTAAAGTAAGCTTCCAATGAGAACTATGTCAGAAATGCTACGTAATCTCTGCTTCCCCTAGACAAGGACAATAGGCAGTACTTGTGTCAACCACTTCCGACCAGCCTGCTATCTATGCGACAGATGTCCTCAAGCATTTGGTGTATGCTGTCTTCTGCAACTATGACTCATGTGAGATGGGAAAGAGCCCACATTTCCCTGGGAGAGTTTTCTGTGAACACTGCAGATTTGAGCTATCCCATTGCAGTGCTGTGGCTAGGACAAATGGGGTTTGACCCACAGAGAAAAGAAAGAGTTTCAGACTTGCAAGGTGCATTCACTGCACCTACCTTCAGCTGATGCTCTCCTCTAGGACAGTTCGGTTTCACAGTAAGTGTCTCTCTGCACAGTTCATCTGCCCTTGATATTTCATTTCATGGGGAACAGCAGTTGATGCAACATACTGCAGATTGTCTCCTTTCTTCTGCATGTCTCCCCAAGCAACTGTGGGCTTGAAGTTGGGTCAGACAGTCACACATGAACCATCCAGAGTGGAACATAGCATCTACTGCTTTTGAGGGTGACACTGGTTCTGACATGTTTCATAAATACATAGTTTATTCAAAGCATAGTGAAGGGCTGAAATTTGCAAGCATTTACTGGGAGAGTGCACTGAAGAGCTGCTGCTGAACAACTACTGAGCTCTTCTGCCTATTAGAAGAGCTTTTGTTGTAATACAGTGTTTGACATTTGCAACTCTCCTAGCTCTTCCACTTTCTTTTGCAACAGTTCCAAGTCTGATCTTTTCTCATGAGATCACAAGCTTAGATATTTCTACACTGTTTTCATTAGAACTTCAGCATATCTACCTGCCTACTGAAATTATTACTTTTATTGACTTTTAGAACATGCCTACAATTGTAACAGAGTAGCTGATGTACAGGTAAAATAAAATAAAAAAAGAGTATCCAGGCAAAAAAAATGTTTTTTTTTTTTCATATTTCTGGTGGCTGTTGTTTACAGCAATGACCAAAAATGAAAGAGTCTGATCTTTCAGGAGATCAAGTCTGTATCAAAACTACAATATTCATCACACAACTTCTGCTTATTGCATTTGTGCATCTGCATGCACTAAGTAGCCATAAGTAAGCAGGAATTTTGACAAACTGGACAGTCGGACCACTCAGTGCTGGGTAATACCTTCCACAGAAACTTGACAAGAAACATAGAAAACAGTGCTCTTCCCTCTTCTAGTCTGGATTTCTTGCTCTGTTAAGGAACCTCAATACTGTAAGACCTTTCTTGAATTTAAGCATAAAAGTACCTTTGAGTTTTGTCCTCCTTTAATCTATTAAGTGAGCTTCACAGCTGTGGTTGGAAAACTAGTTGTTAAATTCCAGCTTAATATATTCAAAGCCTATATGGATAAGGGTGGTACCTTGCATAGAAACTGTTCCTACCCTTCCTGTCCTCAACTGCTGCTACTACAAAGGAGCATGTGTTTTTGGTCTTTCTTCCTTTGTCCTGCTGCACATAATCAGGTTGGGTCAAAGTCCCACCCGCACATTGCATGGCAAAGCACTCATTGTTTCTCTTTGCACATGACTTAGGTGTATGTTACAGGGACATCTTAAAGGTCTTCAGATGTTTGGAGGCAAACTCAACCAACTGATCAATCAGAGTGTGTGTCAGACATTGCTTTCTGAAAAATAGATATCTCTCTTTGAGCATTACTGGCAGGAATAGAAAGGAGATAATAAGAGAAGGAAGGCTCCGGGGAGACCTTATTGCAGTCCTTCAATAGTTAAATGGGTCTTACAGGAAAAATGTGAACAGGCTTTTTAGTAGGGCCTATTGCAATAGGACAATGGTTTAAACGAAAAGAGGGTAGACTTAGACTAGATAAGGAAGGACCAACTCTTTATGCTGAGGGCAGTGAACCACTGGAACAGGTTGCCCAGAGAGGTGGTAGATGTCCCATCCCTGGATATATTCAAGATCAGGTTGGATGGGGCTCTTGGCAACCTGATCTGGTTGAAGATGTCCCTGGTCACAGCAGCGGGGATTGCACTAGATGACCTTTAACAGTCTCTTCCAACCCTAACAATTCTATAATTCTATGATTCTAATGAATAGACAGCATGTTTCCTTCACTTGGGTGTTAGCAGGCCTCTGTGTAGCTCAGCTGAACTACCATTTGGTAGTTCATCTTTTGGAAAGGTGGAAGTGCTAAGTTGCTTACAGATAATTCATTACCTATTTCAAAATAATAAAGTAACTTGTTTATATTAACTTCAATTTTATGTATAGCCACCTGCTACTAATTCTTCAAAAGCTGTTTTTCACAGTAAGAATTTCAACCCTGCTATTTTTTCTGCTCACGTGTAATGCCGAATTAGGGCAAGTGATAGGTTTGCTACCTATGTATAATTGGGCCTGTGGGTGTTCAGTCTACATGTATACAAGAGTAATTTGGTTAATGACTCATTAACTGCCCTCATCTTTGAATATGCAGTAATAGTGCTGTTGCCCCAAGCAGATGGAGAACAGCATGAATTCATACCATTTTGAAAAAGATCCACCACCTGAGTAGCAGTAAGGAAAAAGTTTTACACAAGCACTTATGTCCCAAATGCCTGGATTTTTATTTGCCATATCTTACTGATACATGAGCTACTTCAGCTGTAGAGCCTGTTTTCTCTCTCATAAGATAGAGAGATGGATGGATAGAAAGAAAGAAAGAAAGAAAGAAAGAAAGAAAGAAAGAAAGAAAGAAAGAAAGAAAGAAAATTACATCCAGAAAAGTCCTGAAGTAGGTCTTATAAGCTGGAATTTTTTTAAGAGTTTGGATTCCTGTTTAAATGTAGAATGTTTCTGAGGTTCTTTTATTGCAAGCAAATGCTATATTATTATGGGAATAGAGACTATTTTTTGTTATGATAACATGCAGAGTAACCTCAAGCACTTATACAGTTGTTCTTAGTTTATACATATTTAGAAGATTTCTCCAGCAAAATACTGATCTTCATGCTCCATACTCTCTCCATTGGTTAGAATGAAACAGTATACAACTGCTGAGTTTCATATGACAAATAAAACACAAATTTGTTTTCAAAAGATGGCCAAATTAGGCTTCCTGATTTCATTTTTATTTCATTGCTCCTGCAGGCTGACTGAAGGGGATCAGCCCTGTTGCCTCAAGGCTTTCTCTGCTTGGAACCCCCTTGTGTGCATGGTGTGTGGGTGTTGTCCCACACCAGCAGTTCTGGGGAGGTTTGTCACTTGATTTCAAAGTGGGTTCAAACTCTATTTCAGTCTAATGGAGATGTGTGTCAAACCAGAGGCATCCTGACAACCCTTTACAGTTTTTCACTTCTTCCATGCCTTGTTTTCTCTAATTTCTGGTCCACAAGCACCACGTCTTGGCAATACTTCTAACATTTATTATGAAGATGCTGCCTTAAAGCTTATCACAATCTGGTGCAATTAAAGGGCTGGATCCTCCTGTCATTCAGCTCCGTGGGAAGTGTGATATTTCCTCATTTCACACTAAACTTAGTCACTCCTCAGACAGACAGGGGAAAAGGGACATATGTTCAGCTCTGGGTACCTGAGATAGCAGCCAGGGCTCCTCAGAGTCAAGGGAACAGGAGGGCTCAGCTTCTGATGCTCTGACCTGTCACCTGGATGAGCACAACATATGCTTTAGGAGGGAGACCAGGACGTCAGCCAGTCCTGAGTCCATCCTGCTGTGGATATTATTATATTCTTTCTTGGTTATGGAAATTAATAGTGTAAAAAACTCGTGAGAGTTGCAACATTGGATTAGTTCCTCCAGCTACAACCATATAACTTTTTGCTTATTTATCTGTCACTGCTCAAGTGCCCAGCCAAAAATAAGAATGCCAGAGCACTAGGGTTTTTTTCTATGCTACTATATTTTCTTTTGTAGTCAGTCCAAAAGAAAGGCTTGGTGCCTTGTTTCAGGGTTAGGCCTTCTAGTATTTTCCTTTGTCTCTGCTAAGGAAATTGTAAATTGTGCTGCGGGTATCCCTTGGGAATGCTCCTGAGGTGTGAAATATCTCCCAGTAGGGTCTGTGCGCTTCAGGCACAGTCCTGCTGCCTGAGTTTCCCCACCTCTAGACCACCTCTGTTGGCAGAGGTAGGTCAATGTTGTTGGGACCAACCTCCGTATGACGACTAGTGCCAGTCTTTGAATCTACCTCTAAATTACTTCTCCCAACAGCTGGCATAAAATGTACCTGTAATTAGGGTTACAGCAACTGTCGGATGTATAACCCAAGTTTTAAAAGAGGTTTGCTTAAGTTTCAAAGGGAGGGTACAAATAGCATGCCTGATGCCAGCTGTTTACAAATAACATGAAGCTGTTGTTGCAGCTAATGCAATATTACGCAGCATTAATGCAGAAGGGGAGCCCTCACAAAAAGAAATGAACCAAAACCTCTTGAAGCCTTCTAAGAGTCCCAGCGTTCAGTGTAGCTGGCAGATAAAGCTGTCTCTGAGGACACAAAGCCTTGTTCAGAGACAGTGACCAAGTGATTACAGAACATGTCCTTGGACGTGTCTATCGTATGTGCATGAAAAAAGTTTATGACTGCCACTGTATGCCTGAAGACTGAAGCACATTTGAAAGTGTGCTAGGTGTTACAAGGCTTTTAAGTTATAGATAGTAATGCCATTCAAGATGGAAGGACATAGTTTTGAGAAGCTCACACCTGTCTTGGAGATTTGATTGCCAGTTTCCTGTCCAACCTGATAAAATTACTCTGCTCTAAATACCTTATAAGTAACTTATAAAAGCTGTTAGTCTGTTAGTCATAACTAAAAAAACCCAGTTATCCCAAGTAAGTTCACTCCAACTGTGCACTCCAATATCTTCTGTGACACTTATTGTCTCGTCACAAAAAAAAAGTGGTTAGTATAAATAGCAAGTATATAATTTCACTGAGATCATAGCATTAGTGTGAAGATACCAGGAAAATAAGAGTAGAGGCCTTATGCAGTATAAGCCACCATAGTTTTGCAAAAGACATAAGAATGGCTGCAGTTTGTCTGAACTAATGTCTAAGAAGGCCTGCTCATCTGCTTAATAGCATCCAGCTGCAGAATCCCAGGAAGAACTGTGAAAATAGGACAAACATGCAGTTATCCTGCTTCTGCTGCAGTTTCCACATTTCCACAGATCTGTGGAGCTTCAGTGATTTATAGTGGACAAATAAGTGACTCCATTTTTTAATTTCTTTGCAGTCAAAAAGAAAACATTAGTTCAACAATAGGGATCTGGAAATTAAATCAAACAAAATAACCTTCCTAAAGGAGCTTTTTCAGTTGTTTTGTAATAACCAGAATTATTTTTTGTTGCTGCCACTATTTGTAAGACTTGCAGCTGCAGAATGCATCGTTTTCCATCAAAAGAATGATAATACCTGTAGTCTTTATATTACTTTAATGCAGAAGTAATGCTATACAGCTCTTATATATAGAAATCTTTTATAATAACAATACTGCAGCTTAAAGAATGTGACCTTTAAGCAATTTGTTTAATGTCCGTTCTGCCATTATAACACCTTAATAGCTTGCTGATAAAGTAACACCATTAGCACACTATGCTACAGTCACCATTGCCAGAGCTCGCAAGATGATGCAGCAAAGTATGAAACTAAAAATTAAATTAGTATTCTAACAGGTACTGTTTGGGTTTACAGCTTGCATTGTTGATTGCAATGGGGCTATGGTTTCTTCTGTAGCTGGCTCTTTTTCCTATTTTTACATTCACAAGCTTGCACTCTGACCTTTTTTCTGCTTCTCCCAGTACAAGTTAATTATGGGGTTAATGAGTTTGTGGTGACTGGGGATATGTGCCAGATGGCGTAGTCCGCCTAATACTGCTTAATTTACACATGCAGCTTCTATGAATTAAATGACCTTAAATGTCATCAGCTTTTTAATTTTAAAATAAATACAGCTCCCTGGGTGTGGATTTCCTTGGTGTTATCACACATATCAGTTAACACTTCTCACATGAGGTCTTTAAACCGTCAGGTTCTGAGACCAAGTGCAGAAAAGTCACTCAGACTGTGCTCTTTGTACCAGCCAAGAGTCTTACCATTTACACATCTGTGGACCCAGTCCTGACTATCAATGTGCTTAATTACTTTACACCCAGGTTGCTCCCAATATTTTAGTTTAAACAGCACATGACTGTCTGGAGGTTTGTAATGGACTTCAGATATTTATGAGGGTCAGGTGCCCAATCTGTGGATTTATATTATTAAACTTGTCTTTTTTTTTTTTTCCTTAAGCTTTTTTTTGGGACTCTACTATTTACTTTTTGAAATGCCTAATAAACCTGTACACTACAAGAAACATTAGACTTTGATTCAATGCTGTGGATAGATAGCATAATTTATCCAAAAATTATCAACTAGGAAAATTATGGGAATATCCAGGATTTTTAGGCTAATGAGCCTATTAGGAAAAGTTCAAAAGATGGGAGGGCAAGGAAATGTAGAGATTAGCACAGTTTAGTTCTACCGGAGTCTCTCTTATGCAAGCTAGAAATGATTGACAGCAGCACTTTCAGCTAATTATCATGATCACACAACCAGAAAGAAAAGCTCAGGGTACTCTGCTGTCTCACTGTGTTGCACTGTGTGGACTCCTAGGGCTTTTCAGAGGGTGACTGCAAAGGCAGACCTCAAGAAGCCTGGCAGAATGCACTCCGAGAAAATAATGGCTGCCCAGTGAACAAGCACATCTCTCTCATCTTGGGCCTGGTTGCTGACAAATTTTGGGTATTGCCAAGATCCATTTGATGCATGATTTTTGCAGTGTATAGCTGGGCAGCTGGGGACTGCTGGAGTTCTCCCAGGCATATTTCTGAGCTTAAGGAGGGGGTGATTTGAAGACAGAATGTCATAATCTGTGCTGAGCATTCACTGCTGCATGACGTAGCATACTATAACCTCACCAGTAACGTTACACCTCTGTAAGCAGTTATATCATTAGATGTTTCTGATGTAAAATTTATTTGCAATAAGAGACTAGCTTTTCAGGTTCTTCTCCCCAGCAAATCTGTGAAGCCCCAGTTAAGAATTGATTTTGAGCCTCAAGCTTTGCTTCACAACCACTAATTATGTTTGGTTGCTTAGGGAGTGAAGGAGCAGTTAATCAGATCTGTCTCCATTTTTCTTCATTATCAAAAGTATCTTTACAAAAGATATGTTTAATGTTCTAAAAGTGTTAAAATGTCTTTTTGAGAAAAGGCTTTAATTTTCTAGTGAAAATCCTTCTCTTGTTGTGCATAATACTAAGAATGTCAACCTTTGTTCTATTTAATTATAAAAAACACTGCTAGAATGCAAATACATAGACTATGTGGCTTATACCTGGGATTTCTAGCCATGGCAATCCAGTTGTCTCAAAGCTGGCAGCTAAATAGACATCTCCTGTACTTTCACCTGGTTCAGCCCTTGTGGTGGTAGCACCCTGAGTCAAACAGAAGTAACCCCTCCCGTGCACTGCTTGAAGAATTGAGTGATCTGATTTTCACAGTCCAAAAGCATCAGCTGAAAAATCTAGCCAGTGGATGAGATCTCTGCAACATGTCTGCCTCAAATTCAGTGGGAAAAAAAGAGACAGTAATTGTACCCTGGCCTTCTTAAGGAGTAAAAATGTCTGAAAATTTCACTGAATCTCTGGCATGGGGGGACCAGCCCACAGAGCTAGTGAGAAAGCGTTGCTTTGTGTTATCATTTGGAGAACTTGCAGCTTGGGGAGGAGGCCAGTAAATTGAATTCTGCAGAGCTGAAGGAAACATTTTTCTGCTGCTTAAGTATTAACTTGGTTGTACATGTGGAAAAGTGCCTTCTGGCAGGAGAGATTGGATACTATTTTAAGTGGTCTGATGTGAAAAGAGGAAGTTATCTGGTTCAGGACCCTGGGGCAAGTTGTCAGTCTAACGTGTTTTAGTAATGGAAGTTCAGCACAGAGAACATCACAGAAGAGCAGTGGATTTCTCCAGCTGTGACCCTACAGTCTGCTCCTTGCACATGACTCCCATGGACCTCTCAAAGGCAGTGATGAGGCACAGAAGTGTGCCTGTATGGTTAAAAGTGTAGGGTAAGTGAAGTCCTCCTTCCTCGGCTTTAGGATGTTTCTTGTATAACAGTAGTATTAAACTAACAAGTTCATAGAAAGGGAAGTTGGCTTTGTCCTACAGAGATCAGGCTCTGACCTGGCCAGCAGACCAAGCACAGAGGAAAGAGATGTGTGAGGACACAGCTTTTTGCACTGAGCCTCTCTGTTTTCCTACAGTTAGCACAAACCCACTTGCCTCACCCTCCAAGGAATGTAACCTCAAATAGGCTTGCCTTTATTTCTAAAGTACAAGCTTGTCTGGAGAGACAACACAATTCTCAATTAACATGCTGGATGGTTTGAGAAATAATATTTACTTTGCATGTATTTAAAACATGGTTTTATATGAGGATTTCTAGTATCTTGTCAGTTTTAATTTTTTGTATTGTGAGAAACGCCAGCTCACTAATAGAATGTGAAAAGACAACAAAGTCTTTGAAGCAAAGATAAAAAAGGATGCACAAAGTTTATTAAAAATGTGCAGTTCAGCTGAGCTGGGTGCCCCCATCCCACGCAAGAGGAGGCACACTTTGCTCTTGGCACTTAGAGTAATTATATCTTTTCCCAATTGCCTGATTTCCCTGTTGCTTTTTCCTCTTGGCCAGGTAGGTACTCAGGGACTTAGAATCTTCCCATCAGCCTAATGAGCTCATGTCATGATTACAATGTTCTAACTGAGTCCTTTTCTTTTTATGGCCTCCTTTGCACATTTTTTGTTTATAAACTGCTTACATAGACAATTCACACAAGTTCCCTTTCACAAAGCATGGCTCTGTGTTATTCTGAGTTTATAGAAACTTAGTTTCTTTATGCACAGGCAAATTCATTATGGCTGAAGCAAAATTCTTATCCATCTCTTACAGCATGTTTATACATTCCTGCTCATTTTGATGGTAGAGCAAGCCATCGGCCCTTTTGCGTTTTTTCATTTTTTTGTTTTCTTCTCATTTTTTCCTCTTCCATGGTTACACTCCTACTTACTGACTTTTGTGTTATGACAGCATCTACACACTCAGTTGTGCTTTGTAGCTGCACAGCAATTGTGTGAGCTACTGCAAACCCGAAGACAGAGCAAGCAGTGTTTTTTGAGGGGGAGGATGAGGACATGATGCAGGGCATGGTGAATCACCAGGAATCACATGGAGCTGCAGTAGCAGGGGGAAAGGTCTGAACAGAGGTCCTCATGACCTCCCACATGTCCCTGCCCTGCCTTAGTGTAGCCTGGCTTTCCTGCTTTTCCTCTAGTTGGAAGAAGATGTTTCATATCTTTGAAGGAAGATGTCACTAGCCTGATGATGTGCACCAAATCTGGTAGAGAACTTCCTGCCAACTTGTCTTTTGGTTCAGCAGGTCAGGTTGAGCAGGTCAGGTTCAGTCCTGCACCACTATGCCTGGAATGTGTGTGTTGTGTTACAGACTCAAAAAGTGAGTATGCTCATCTAGCCCATACATCCACAACCTGTCCATGAGGATCTTGTTGGATGCATGGTCAAAAGCCTTACTGAAGTCTAAGCAGACAGTATCCACTGCTCTCCCTTCATTTATTGAGCCAATCACTTCATTGTAGAAGGCTGTCAGCTTGGATGAACATGGCTTCCTCTTTGTGGTGCCACTTTGTAGCTGACTACTACTACTGATCACCTTCTTGTCCCTTGTGTGCCTGGAAATGGTGTCCAGAATTAGCTGCTTCATCACCTTCCCAGGGACGGGGGTAAGGCTGACTGGTCTGTAATTCCTAGGGTCCTCCTTGTTGCCCTTTCTGAAGACAGGAGTGCCATTTGCTTTCCTCCAGTCCTCTAGTACTTCTCCCAGTTGCCACGATCGATCAAAGATTATCAAGCATGGCCTCACAATGACATCAAAGCAGCTCCTCCAGCACTAGAGGGCATATCCCACTGGAGATCATGGTCTTATATATGTCCAATTTGCTTAAGTATTCTCTAACTTGATCTTCTTCCATCAGAGGTGTGGCTTCCTTGTTCCACACTTTCACCCTGGTCTCTGGGTCCCCAGTTTCTGAAGGCCAGTCCTAGTAGTTAAGACACCTCTTCAAATTTTTATTTCATCATTTATAAGGGACTTGCAGCTGAAATTACTCTTTTGAAGTGTCACTTCAGTGGACTGAAACATTTTCTTCCTTGTGTTCCTCAAAAACAACAACCAGCCTATATCCCTCTGCTGGGAGGGATATGGAATGGAAGACTCAAACTGAAATCCTGCAAGTAAGTACAGATGCTTAAGCACTTAAACCTTAAACCGCCCAAAAAATCTCTGCTAAGGAGCATGTGTGCAAAGTTAGAAGAAAATCTGGGTCCTGTGGTCTCAGCTGTGCCCTGTCAACAACGTGTTCTCATAGGGTCCCTTTTTTGTGTGCATCATTTTTCATGAAAAGGGCCAAATACACTTGTCACAAGGATTTCCCCTATTCCCAGTATTGCATTCCTAGCTACAAGGAAGATCTTCCTCCCTGTTTGTATGCTGCCTCCCATGCTGAGTGGGGCAGTCCCGGCAAAGCATAATACAACCAGCCTTCCATTCTTCAGGCACTATCTTCTGGAGAGCGGATGGTCCCTCCGCTATCCGCTCCCTGCAGCCAACACTGCAGGCATGTCCCTGCCTAGTGCTGTGCTGGGTGAGTGTATAAGCAGGCAGGGTTGCTGCCCAGCAAGGACTCTCAGCCCTAATGCTATTCCCCTGGGTCTCCCTGGCACTAGTGCACCTGGCTGCTGGTTCCCTGGTGCAGAAGGGGCTGTGTGTGAGGGCACTTGCCAAGGGAAGCCTTGTGCCACTGCCTCCCCTTTAAAAATCTCTTAGCCCATAGGGATATGTGTTCACCCTGGTGTGGCGTCTCAGCCACAGTGGCCGTGTGTTTCCCTGCTCTATTTGTCTGAGCTGTGGTGACTGCCATTCAGGGATTGCTGCAGCTATTTAATCTGTTTAGGGAACAAAGAAGGAAAGTTAGGAAGTTAAGATAATTCTTTCCAGAAGATGTCTAAATGTGTGGTTTTTCTGCTGTGTAAAGAAATGAGGGAGGAGAGAGTCTAGCTCAGGCTGTGATAAAGAGATATTTGTTTCCTCAACCTACAACATTTATTAAGCTGGAGACAGAAAAGCATATTCATTTCCACACTGCTGTTCCAAATTGGTGCCACCTGCCTGAAAAATTGAACCTGATAGATTCCTTTAACACCATGAGATGCCAGTACTATATTGGCTTTGTAGCCTTTTCTGTTAGAACATCATCACCATGGTGAACGTTTTTCATTCCAAAATTGTTTTTGTGCAGCAGTGAAAATAGGCAGAGACAATCCTGTGTTGAGAGACCATAAAGGCTCAATTACAAATTGCCAGACTTACTGTAATGAGGATGCAGTCACTTGGATCAAAATGTCATTGCTATTTAATGCAAGGTATAGTGTGCTAAGTGCTGGACGGTGATGTCTTGGCCTTGGCCGACCACTGTGAGCACCTGCTTAAGTTCAAACTCTGTGTGAAAATACTGCCAAGTAAAGTAAAATTCTGTTTTGACCTCTTGTTAGATTTGCTTTTTAGTTCATTGCAATAGGGGTGGAGTAGGAATGGATCTTTCAAAACCCATCATACCTGAATCCTGAATATTGATACAAAAGATTTATTATTTTTTTTCTTGTTCTCATGTCTGGAAACAGTGGCCTTGGATGTCTGTGTTACTTTACTCTTGTCTTGATAAAGCCTACTTAGACTATGTTCAAAACCCATTATACCTAAATCCTGAACATTGATTCAAAAGATTTTTTTTTTTCTTGTTCTCATGTCTGGAAACAGTGGCCTTGGATGTCTGTGTTACTTTACTCTTGTCTTGATAAAGCCTACTTAGACTATGTTCTTCCCCAGAGAAGGATGTTTATGAATGACTGACTTTTACAGAACTGGCTTGACATGACTGCAGCTGTGCTAACAATTCTCAGTAAAAGTCACACTGATCGTAGAGGTAGATGTTTTTCTCTTTCTTTTTCTTTTTCTTTTTNTATTAGAATGATTTTTCACCTGGGCCTGGAGAAATCAAATTAAAACACTTGCAAGGATACAAGTCAAACCTTCCTTAGAAAGCACAAAGAATGGAGAAAATATTTTCCTGAAAGCATGCAAATGAAAAACTTTTCAAAAAGTTTTTGCAGGTGACCTGTAGTAAAACAAATAGAAAAAATTAGCATTAGGTATTCAGGAAATAATCCATTCTCAGCAAAGTAACACTTTTCTTGCATTTTCTTGGCCTATTTGTTTCCACCATCTAGAAAAGCTGAATAGAAATTAAATGCTCTATAGAAAAATAAGAAGTGTGGCAGAAGATGATCTCAAAACCACTTTTACTCTAAAACTCTGCATTATACAAAAAAAAAAAAAGAGGAAGTATTGCAGTAAGTCACAGAACAAATACAGAGTTTATGGGGAGATTTTAAAAACCAGGAAGCTACTGGAGATTAAGTTTCAGTAAAACTGAGCTCCTAGTAAGATCTATTCAGAAACTGACTGGTACAGCTGACTGTTGCTGGAAAATCACTGCTTGTTGCTCTCCCTGGGTTGTCTTCAGATCAGTGCAGATTTCTTGAACACCTGAAGTCTGTGTCTTGCACTGTGACCTCCAGGAGTACAGGGTTTCCACCTCCTGTGCTGTTATCAGAAAAAGATTCAAAGGGATCCATGATAACAACATAGCAGCACTTGGGAATTAGGGCCTTCAGATGCTAGGGTCTTTTTCCCTCTTTTGCTGTCATCTTAGAAAATGTGCAAACTGAAAACAAAGCTCCTAAAATCTTGGGGAGTGCTTTTTTTTTTCTGGAGTAGTTTTTATTTTAACACTTCCAGATCACAAGAAATTTTCCAAACTTTGCTCTAGTTCAGACCAAAAGCAGAATCCGAGTTTCAAATTTCCTTTGAGCCAGGGATAGCTGGTTGCAAACAAATCTGCCTAACATCCTCTACCTCAGAAAGGAAAGAGAGACTATTTTCCTTGCAAACAGCTTTACTTATTACTCTGTGCCCTGAAGCTATTTTTGCCACTGCAAAACGGCGACACAAACACAAGAACATTTCCCCTCATTTTGCACAGAATTGAATTATCAAGGAAAGTTCAGATGAAGGAAGACTCTAACACTGTGTCTGTAAATCCAGGCTCCTTTCACCTTCGCCATCCTACATCCCTTTAGGCTGGAGTGCAATAGATCCAATACTTTGTCTTGGGTCTTAAGTCTAAGCGTATGGTTTTTTTAAATCAAGTACAAACTTCCATTTATCCTTGAGAGTACTTCTATGCAGTTTAGATACTCTGTTTTGATATGTGCTGCAAAGCTGCTGCAAGGTTTGCAGTCTATGGATGGAATAGTCTTCTCCAGCTTTTGCTAAATATTTGCTAAAATACAGCACACTTTTCTTCTACTACATGCTATTCTTATTTTTAGTATCATTGTTCTGTGATAACATCCCCTTACTTGAAGCCATTTTCTCACTAATGAAAACACAACTGCATGGTCTGAATGCCTATCCTGTGTTTCCTTATGGATCATGGATGGCTCCAGATGCATCCGTTCTGCACAGAATAGGTGGGCTTTGCAGGGAACACACCATTCCCCTTCAGTGCATGCTGCAGTCAAAGAAGCGGATGAGTACGACTGGTGGCAGCAGGCAGCTCTTTTCTTCCTAGGCATCAATGAATAATTGTTTTGCCCAGGACTCAGTGTCTGTTGGTGATGACCTGCATCATTGGGAAGGATAAGCACTGTGTGGAGAGATGAAGTAGGGGTGACCTTGTGTGATTGCACTGGTGCATTTTACCAAATCAGTAAGTTGCAATCACACAGCCTGATGGTACAATAGGCTCCTGTAGCTTTTTTAGTCTTTTTTTCGCTCCTACACAGGAACTAGTAACCTTGCAGTCCTTTCACCTGGGACACACCCTGGGAGAAGGAGGTTGTAATGCGTGAAATACATCCCTCTTACAGCAATGTGTTATACATAGAGGAAATACTAGAAGGTGATTGCCCACCAGCTGGTAAGTGGTAGAAATAGCATAGCTGCTGAGAGAGGGCTGCAGACAAAAGTTGAGAGTGAGAATGAGGATGGTAACCAAAGGAATTGCAATTTTTGTTTCTAAAGAGGAAACCACAGCCCTGTTAGCAAAAGCTGGAAGGAAGCCTGCAATAGAAAAAGGAGTGAAGATGAGGCCGATGATGAAAAGCTGCACCTTGCACATTGGTGAAAGTGGATATTAAAACCACCTGATTTTGTGCAGAAGTGTCGTGTTGAACTGATTTGAATCTAGCCCAGATATTTTTTCCCAATGTTGCTAAATTTCAAAGCTTCAAACATGCATTAAATTGCCAAAACATCATTAAAACAGTTTTAAGCTACTGGGAGGTTAAAAAGAAAGAAAGAAAAAGTTTAGAAATGCCAAGATTTAATAGTCTTTTACAGTCTGTAGTCTAGTATTCCAACTACTTCATCATAACCATAAGGCCTAGAATCGTTTTATTTCTTTACTTTCACAAAACGGAGCATGAAAGGGACCCTGAATTATAAAAACCTATTTATACATGTTCAAGAAGAGTTAAAGATGAAAGTAATGCTGCTTGAAAGAACACAACTGTAAAGAGAATTTTTGTAGGAAGAATATGAACAATACATTGAGGAAGTAGAAAAAATTGATTTTTTTTTTCATTTCTTCTAAGCTCTTTAGCAAGTTGTGCAGAGAGTTTTTGCTCAGGATGTCTTTTGTAGTTATGAAAATAATAAATTGTCAGAAATCTTTGACCACTGAACAAAAGCAACCTGTCCGTTGTTCAGATTTTGTCAACCTTCATCAGCCCTACTACTCACTGGAAACAAACCAAGTTTATTTCGTGTGACCCACACCTTGCTGCAACTTTCACACATAGCATCAATGGAGCTTCTTACATTTTTTCACCTGTGTGTCTGTCACTTGTATTGAATCATCCAACTTGCATTAGAAGAATCAAAAATACTGAAAGTTAAGCAGTATTTAAAGATAAAACCTTTGCTTTAGCATTCAGTATTCTGGATTATACCTTGGCTGCAAAAAAAAAAAAAAAAAGACTGAGATGATCCACTGAGATCAATCCTAAATTTCCCATTCAGAATGGGAAGCTGAGGTCAGGGACATGTTGATAGAGAGGTCAAACCATATTTTTTACCATAGGTAACATATTCAGATGAACATGTGGGAAAGCTTATCCTGCCTCTACTATGACTAAACCACTATCTGGTTATTAGCTGTTGCTTCTGTAAGTTTGCATGTATTATAAAGTGGGGCAGTGGTGCTTGCCACAGGTGAAACCATCTATGTGTCCGTGACATCTGTCTTACCGAATTTAGCAAAACTGAAACCGGAGTTACTCAGATAGGAAACAGGCCCAATGTGAGCTTATGTCCTTGTCATACTTCTTGGAAGCTTCACCACATAAAGAAACAATGAAGAAAATAAACAAATAGTACATCTTTTTGAAGTATTATATTGTGTTGATTTTGTCTTATTTAGTTTAGTTTAGTTTTTGTTTTGATTTGTTTTATTGCTTTCCTCCTCCTATAGAGATCTACTGCTAATGAAGATTATTGGTAGTGATTGTATTGTGTAAAGAGCTTAAATAAATCTTCTTGTTTGCTTACCCAGCCCCTGGCCACTATATTGAATTTAAGATGTGCTAGCCATCTAATCCTGCTCTACTTAGTTTTCATAGCCACAAGGTCAGCCCTTGTTATGTTGTTGATACTTCACAAAGCCTAGCTGGACTAGCTCTCAAAACACAGCTTCAGTCAGAGTCAACCAGCACAAAGTCCACACCTCCTGCTTTCTACCTGGATGGCTGCACATCTGCGTTTGCAGCATACAGATGAAGTGAGAAAGCAGGCAGGACATAGCTTTAAAAATGTAAGAGCATTTTTTTGCAAAATAGTTTCTTATGTAGAGGAAACCTAAGAAGGATGTCTGATAAAGACCAATGTCCTCCCAGGCAGAGAAGGGCACCCCACAGCCTGCACAGACAAGACACACTCATGCGCTACTGGCCATGCATGGAAACCTGTGGTCTCCTGTGGCTGTCCTGACTGTACAAAACACAAATGTGCATGTTTTTTTTCTCATGACAACTGTGTACAGTATGACAAATGTATTGTCACTTTTGGGATGAGTAGCATTTTAAGGAGCTCCATGTAGATGTGAAAGCTCAAGTTACAGTTTCAAAAAGTGAGGTGGAAACTTATGATCGTGTTCTTCACTAAAATGTTTTGCATCCATACAGTTGAATTAAAGTTCTCTTAAAATTCAGGAAGAATTTTTATCTGTTTGTCAATCAATTGAAGCCCCAGATTTTGTCTTCCCAGGGAGCAAGAACCTTGAACTTCTATCAGTACAGAGAAAAAGCTAAACCACTATAAAAATCTTGGTGAGAAAAAGAGTGACAAAGACTTCTGGGTCACCTCGTGGGATAATGCCATTTTACCAGATTTTGGTCATTTTATGCACAGAAGTGAAGGTCACTTGACATCATGCTTTGATAAAGGAAATTGCTCTGGAGTGTTTTGCAACCGTCAACACTGACAACAGCATCTCCTCAGAGAATGGGCTGTTACTAGCTGTAAGATGATAAGAGAACACAGCTGGCTCGCAATAAGGCATGTGTAGCGTGAGCTGTATGGCCCTTGTACTGCCTGAGACGGAGCAATGAATTTTTAAAGTACATTCCTTCTGTTTGCATCAAAGCACTTTGTTCCCTTTAGCTTAAAATGAGCACATAAGCTTTGCATTTCTGTTGTCTAACTCATTCTTCAATTTGTTCTTTGAATGCCAGTCATGCTTACTGCCAGAAGTCCTACAGAAATAGGCACTTCTCCTGCTGCTAGTCATGTGGGACTCTGTATGTGCCTTCTTACCGTTTGGGGTCTTAGTCTAAGTAAGCAAACACCTAAGCTTGTGAGATAATGGACTCCAGCAAACCCAGATAAATGTAAACATGTTCCAGCATAACACATAGGAGCAGGGGCCATTACTGGACTTTCAGATTGTAGTGCAACTGGCTTCAGGCACTCAGTTCTGGCAACAAGATGAAGGAAAAGCAGTTGTGAAGTACCAGTCTTTGAATAACTCCATTCTGTCACAGGTTTTCCAAACAGGAGGACTGTTGGGAAAGGTCTTTTCACTTACCTTTCAGGTACTTGACTGAAGGTTTTCCTCAGATCAAATACAGAAATCCTATGCAGTGGTCACTTTGAGTGTCTAGATACATTTTTTGATTTTGTTAATTTTCTGCACAATTTGTAAATGATGACCAGAGAGGTCTCAGGTTCATTATGCCATCCTGTGTGCAAGATCCTTCACAAGCAAGGTCAGGCTTCTTCGGGATATTTGAAATTTCATGTAAGATCTGTTGCTAAACACATTGTCGCTTGAAACAGGAAAAACAAAAGTAGGAATAAGGACGTTCACACAGGTAAGAAGGACACTGGTTTGGTACTGCTCAGAGGTGAGAAGTAATGGTGTAAGTCCTGGTTTGAGTTGTTGGTGCAAAGCTGAATTAGCAGACAGGGGACAAATGAGTTATTACTCCATAAATACAGTTTTGAAGTGCTTGATAAATTTTCTGTGTAACTCAACTTGTATGTAGTTTTGGAGAGAGCCTCTTCTGAAAACAATAATGTTTGGTATCAAAAATCCTGATTTTATTGCTGCATTTGGTTGATGAGGTTAAAANTCACATCTTGAATGTATGTCGCAGCACTTACTTATTAGTCCAAAATAACTGATATTCTGGAATTGGTTCCAAATTTTTTTGTGAAAAGAATGTGATGATACAGAGAATAGAGTTGCCTCTCTCCTTTAATCTCTTTCTCTGTAGTAGATTTGAGTATGAACTGATTCCAAATTGCTTAACAAATAAGATTGTTATGTATGCATGATGTAGCCAAATCCACAGAATCTTCTTTAAATAGACAACCCAGAGATTCATGCTTATTTTCCTTGTTCATTAAAGAATAAAAGAAAGTTGATTGTCTTAAACTAGACTTTATGATTTGCTGCGAATTACTAGGGAGGACTTAACCTTGCTGGAGTTTAAAGGTCACATCTCAGCTGCCAATATACACATTTTCTTTATGAAAATTGTCATATTGTCACATGTAATAGAAAAATCACTCATTTGGTGACATTTTCTGGATAATTCTATGCCAGGGGCATGACTAAATGGTAAAGTCTGCTTTGTCTTTAAAAGCCCACATATTTAGTGTGTTGGTGATGATGCATTATAAACACAGATTTTAGATAGTCATTTTAGGAAAGACAAGTAAGTGATGCCCGACACCTTTTATACCATTTGCAGCTGCATTTCACTTCTTGCCATGTTGAAATCTGTTGCTGAAAGCTTCATGTCAGTATTGCTAACCACTCCAGTGAAGACAAAAGAGTGGATGGCATTCCTCAGAGGGTGTGCAAGGGCTGGACAGGCAGGCATGCAGGCAAGCAGGCAGCAGTCTTGAATGGTACATGGGGACTGCCTACCTTCATGCAACTTGCATGTGATGCCAATTATGTGACTAGGTAGATGGTTGTGGTTTACTTTAACAGTCATCAGTTTCTGTAAATAAGATTACTTAACGATTGTGCTTATCTTTCTTGCAGTGATGCTGCAGAGTCCTGAAACAGGACTCCCATAGTGTTAGGTGCCATNTGCATTTGGTTGATGAGGTTAAAAGGCTTTTATCTTTCTGAGCACCATTGCTATTGACCCATGAACAACACAAATGCTTAAGTGAATATAAGAAAATGAGAATATGAGAAAATTATTATCTATAAGACTCAACCTTTGTTTCACACTACTTTATTTACTCTACATCCAGTAGCTGGATTTCAAGCATATTGACTTTGGTTATCTTATGTCTGGCTAATTTTACCTGTTAGTAAGTCTTTCTTCTTTAAGGTTATTAAAAATCAAATGGAAGTTCTTTTTTATTCTATATTAGGCAAAAAAAAAAAAAAANGAGGACTTAACCTTGCTGGAGTTTAAAGGTCACATCTCAGCTGCCAATATACACATTTTCTTTATGAAAATTGTCATATTGTCACATGTAATAGAAAAATCACTCATTTGGTGACATTTTCTGGATAATTCTATGCCAGGGGCATGACTAAATGGTAAAGTCTGCTTTGTCTTTAAAAGCCCACATATTTAGTGTGTTGGTGATGATGCATTATAAACACAGATTTTAGATAGTCATTTTAGGAAAGACAAGTAAGTGATGCCCGACACCTTTTATACCATTTGCAGCTGCATTTCACTTCTTGCCATGTTGAAATCTGTTGCTGAAAGCTTCATGTCAGTATTGCTAACCACTCCAGTGAAGACAAAAGAGTGGATGGCATTCCTCAGAGGGTGTGCAAGGGCTGGACAGGCAGGCATGCAGGCAAGCAGGCAGCAGTCTTGAATGGTACATGGGGACTGCCTACCTTCATGCAACTTGCATGTGATGCCAATTATGTGACTAGGTAGATGGTTGTGGTTTACTTTAACAGTCATCAGTTTCTGTAAATAAGATTACTTAACGATTGTGCTTATCTTTCTTGCAGTGATGCTGCAGAGTCCTGAAACAGGACTCCCATAGTGTTAGGTGCCATGCAAACACAGGGCAGAAGGGCTGTGTCTCCTTCTGAGGGGATATTCCTTTCTTGTGGTGAGAATGCCTATGAATGCTGTGGGGGTAAATAAGCTGCACCTTCAGGATACAGGCCAGTTCTTTCAAGCTCTTTTGATTTATTCTCCCCCCAAAAGAGTAAAATCTATTACTGCCTGATTGAGGGCCCCATAGCTTAATGTTCAGAAGACAAAAAAGTGGATGGCACTCTTTTCTGCAAAAAGCAAAATCTGCATTATAGTTCACATCAAGGAAAAATTATGTCTGACAAGGAGAAAAGAAACACCACTCATTGCAAAATGCAATTCTTCAATGCAAACTTTTCAGGCAAATTGGCAGTATTGGGACCTCAGCACAGTCTCCACTGTTCCAAGGCGTCTCATTTTTCAATTATTTATGATGTCACACTGAAACTTTGACTTCTTACTAAGTGGTTGCTTCTCGGCAGACGCAGTTACCAACTCTATGTTGATGAAAACCCATGCAGGAAAGAGTGAGACAAAAGAAAAGGAGGGTTGCAGTCAGAAGGAAGAGAGCGCCATAAAGACAGCAGAGAAGAGTAAAGTCACAGCATTTCCCCTTTCCTGCATGCCCTGGCTGCCTCTGTCTCACATCACATAGCGATACTGGCCTTAGCTGTTTCCAGCATTGCCTTTCACCGTCATCAGGACATCATCTAGACCTGACCTGACAAAGGAACATGGCTTAGGGGTGGCTTATTCATTCAGACACATATTGCTGGTTCTCTGTCAGTAAGAAAGTCCTCAGTGGTCCTTGGAACACCAGCTGACCTTTAGACAAACCTTGATAGGTTTTAAGACTGTCCTTGAAATTAAGTCATGAATCACTTGGGCGAATATGAACAAGCCTCTGAAATGGTGCTGCCCAAGGCCTGGATACTCAGTGGCAATTTTTTCCCTGTTTTGTGAACACTTGTCCTGAATCCCTTTTGTGTACTCCATGAATGCAACTCAGGTCATCTGGCAGGTGTCCTGAAAATGAAGGTCATCTTAGAAAGAGTGTGGTGAAAATGTGTAAACAGACAGAATCATCATAAATTTGAAGCATTTAGTTTCAACTATTCTTCAGAAGCCCCATCCTATACACTTCCCACTCAGTGATTATACTGACCCAGAACATAGCCTTTTGTTGGTAGTCTTGTTGCCTATTCTTTGTAGTAGAAATTTACAAATTTACAATTTTTTATTTATAAACAGAAATTTATCAGATCAGTGGAATATCTTTCCTTCAGTAAAGAATAAACATAAACTGATATCATACTCTATTAAATATCCCACAGCCCTAACACAAATCAAATTTATATATCAATGATGTAAGCATTACCAAAAGATTTTTTCTCTTGGTGCTGCTTTTGTATTGAGCGCAGTAATGAAAGAATTGGTCAGAATGAGAAATGGTAATATAAGCAGCTAATTAGAGTGTAACACTTGCAGCGTGATACTTTTTTTTGTTAGTCTGACTTACACAAAGTATCATAAAAGTTTAAGGGACCATAATAGATTAAATTTGTCATTCACTCCGATTTAAAAAATAAATACCATTTAACACACGAAAGAAGACAAATTTATGATATAAAATGAATTTTAAACAAAATATTGTTTTGAGAGTTTTACTCTTTGATGTCTCCTTCTGTAATATGTGTTATAGCTTCTTGTATGGAAATACCAGGCAGTAGCTCTTACCTGTGAACACAGAATAAAGAATTTGGGCCACCACAAAAGAAGGATGGTTTTGTGGTTTTTGCCTCTGGGACCCAAGAGTCTTTGATCTGACCTACAAATCTGCTACATGCTCCTTGTTTTGCTTTGGGCAAAGCACTGAGGCTCACATCTGTCAAGAACTTGTGCATATCTCTGATTTTCATTTGTTAACACATGAGTTATCCCATTCAATGCAATTTTTAAGAAAATGTTTTTAGAGAATACGTGTGAAAATTTTGTCAAAAAACCATTTTTCACTATTTAAGAGTCAATTTGTCAAAAAGGAGACTGTGAAAGCTATGTTTTCACTCGTCTTATTAAAGAAAAGAAATGGTCTCTGTTTTTTTTCCCTTGGAAAGTCCAGTATTTTCACTGTCAAAATCTGTCGTTAATTTTGTGTTATTCAATATAAGTCAAGTATACATTTTTTTTCCCTTCCAACACAAATCTTGCATTTCTTTACGCAAACTGTTTTTTATGACATTATCACTAGGTAGACTCTACCAAAATGCTTTTGGTAAAACTCTTAGATGAGGGTGTAATACTAAAGAAGGTAAAAACCGGGCACAATGTCCTCTGAAGTGACTAAAATTCAAAGCATTATTGGGATAAAAAGAGCCTGACGATAAACACTGCTGCAATGTATGCACAGAAGTAGCAGCTGCAGGAGAACCTGTTTGAATTGGCTGCCTCACACAGTTCTCCATGGGGAAGTTCATTGTTTGTGATATTTTTGAGCAGGGGAGCAATGTTAGCACTAAATTTATCTCCACTTTTAAATGGGTTTTAATTCTTGTTGTGAGAAAATAATAAACTCAAAATATATTTAAAAAAACAAAATAACAAAAAATACTATTTGCTTTTAAAAATTCCATCTGAGCTGTAATACCTCATTTGCTAATTTCTTTTTATTTCACTCCATTTCTTCACATAGATATTGCACCTCTCTGCATGACACCTTCCACTGAAAGATTTGTTTTCCTTGCATATTTGATTTCATCCAATGTGGTTGTAAAAGCTCTTGATCTCATGGAGCACCTTATTGGAAATTCCCCACTTGCAGAAGACAAGTTTGTTTAACTCCCAGGTTGAATGATAAAGCAAAAATATTTTAAGGACTAGATGGCATGGTATATTAATTTTAAAGTCATTTTTTTGAGTGAAAAGCAATTTCAGTGTCATTTCAATGAAGACCAAATAAGATCAGAATGGCTTAGATTTTCTTGTGGTCAAAGGTTTAACAAATTAATATAGTTTATAGCCAGGACTGATTTTTAGTGGGAGTGGCAATGTTCCTCAAAGTTATTACGGCTTTGCATCATGAGAAAATAATATGGTAAAAAACCTACATAGTCTTGTTCTCCTACAAACTGTGCAGAAACCAACATATTTGATGTGCTTGCAGCTCAGCAAAGCATTTATTTCAAAGCTGGCATCTGTAGTGTAGAATTGTAGAGTTGCTATGCCTCTTAAAACTCAGGTGAGATTGACACCACCAGAAAAACTGTAGAGTTCGAGCAACAAATAGATAGTGGTGGGACCTTTCTTACTTCTTCCTCTAGGAATATGCATTTCTTTCCACACTTTGGACACGTGAACAAAGATCCTATCCTTCCCATATGGCTGCTGGGGTCTTCTCACATCACTAGAAGAGAACATGTACTAGGCACTATGGGTCTAAATTCTCCACTGTCTCTAGATCTATGTGAAGCTTTCTATTGATACCATCTTGTGTAAGAAACAGGTGTGATTGTGCCCATCATCAGACCAGCAAATACTGAAAAGAGCTCCCAGCTCCAATAAGACAGTGTTTAAGAAAACAACATGACTTAGAACATATTTTAAAACTGAAAAGGAAATTAAGCAAAACAGTTCCCCAAAATAGTAATTTGAAGCAAATGGAGAATACAGTCATGCAAGGTAGAAATAAAACCACTCTTTGATCTGAATTGAGAAGCATCTTCTCATTTCACATTGTGCTCTGGGCAAAATATGGTAATTCAGACATTTTGAAAGACTTGTATTTCCTATGTAGACTAATGCTGCCTCTTGGTCTAAATACACCTTGCTACTTTTCCTTTCTAAGGTTCCTGCAAACCCTGTGCTTTGCCATTTATCACAAAGATATTTGACAGTGTTAGCCTGGCTTTTCTCACTTTATGTTAATAACAGTACTTCTAAAACATTAAAAGCTACGAAGCCAGGCTCCATCTACTACTGGGTTATCTGTAAGACATTGGGAAAGAAACTCTGTGAAACTGCTTGTGAAACGCATGAAACAAAAACTGAGGCATATGTGTTTCTGTACTTGCATGTAAGCAAACAAAGGGAGAGGAGGATGAAATTAAGAATTCAATATTCAGATTATTGTCTCAGTTTTGGTTAGTTGTAAATTAAACCCATTGTAGCAATATTATACAATATGGTTTATTACCCCTTCTTTGCCACCAGGCACAAGGAAAGGTATTTCTTCAGTTACAAAAGGCTGAGAAACAATGATGAGATGATAAATGAGGAAAGTCTCAAGTTTCCTTTTTGCAGTCTAAGCACACAACACTGTAACCTTCGCACACAGAAACAGCATTGTGTTGATGCATCTCTAGCCAGCCAGTAATTGGTAGTTTGTAGACATAATCCGATCACAATAATTGTGGATATTTGGACTGTAAATACACACCACAAGAAAAAGACATTAGGAAGCAATTAGAAAGGCTGTGGAAGTATATTAGCATCTGCTGTACTGCTAGGCTGTAAAGCTCTTGTAAACTGCAAGGAGAGACAATAATTTATAACAGTAGGAAAGACAGGCTTGCATTCAGCCTCTGAGTCATCCATTTGAAACCAGCTAAGAGCTATTGACCAATAACCTTGAGGGAATAGCATTTATTTGTAATGGACAATCTGAGAATGCATTTGAGCAACTGCCTTTCTGGTCATGCTGCATTGCAATTAGTTTTCTAACTTTTGCCTGGATGGAATTAGTTGAGAGACAGAGGACTAAGAAGAAGAGCCTTAAAACTTCCCAGTAAGTGTCACATTCAACAGTCACTGTGCTATTTTACATGGGAGTTGACTCAGAGTGCAGTTGGACCTCCAGAGATTTCAGATCTTCTATCAATACATAAAATATAAGAAATTATTAAGAGGATCCAAGTGAGAGCTTAATAACTTTTAACTAACAGGTTGGGCTTGGCAATATTTATAGTCTTTTTTCCTTCACACTGCCTCCAGAGTTGAAAGGGTCAGGCAAAGAGAAGTAACTCATGTTGTATGAGATAAGGAAAAAAAAGTCTGTTCCTCCTGATCTTTTGAGGCTAGGGAGTGTGTGTAGACAATGTCATGTGTCCTTGTCCTGAAGGCTAGGTGGTGTCTAAGGACAGCAGTAGGCTGGTTGAGGAGAGCCACAGGAAACTGAGACTTGTTCTAATGTGGAGGCTGATAAATCCTGTGACCAAGATTTTTCAACATTTCAAACGATGGGGCACCCTGGGCAGGGGGACATGGTAAATCTTATTCCCAGTGAGCAACCAGCTCCTTGGTTTGTGATTCTTCTCCCTGCGTCTACATTAATGGGAGATCCAGGCACACATGTTTTCAAGCTGTAGGAAAAGCAGACAGAAGTGTGTATGAGTATCACATCCTTTAAGATTCTGGGGCAGCTTTGTCCTTCCTCTAACACAGGACATGTTTCTCTCCATGGTGCCCTGATTGCTGCAGTGGGTTGTAGAATCAAGAGCTGATTTAAGTGATGCTGACAAAACAAACTACCAGCTATTTTCATAGCAAGAAATAGCTCATCTCTATGAAGATGCTTTGCTTGCATTCAAAGGGGTTAGGAAAGGTACGTTAGCAGGCAATGGAGGAGTGTTTTTACTGTAGGGAAAGCAAGTGAGTCAAGAAGCTTGGGTAGGATCAAGTGCCCAGTAGTTGCCCACTTTTCCATGCTGGGCACATGCAACTATTAACAATCAGTGCATGTGTTTGCCATCGTGGCTTATTTGAGCTTTCATTTTTTTTTAAACTGTGGCACATCCATCATAAGGGCTTTTGCGCTTCTGTTCAACAGAGTAATGAGCAATTAATATGCCCCTGTGAACACTGCCTCTTTGCTCTCTGTCAAGTAGGGACTAAAGTCTGAAGCTCATGTTTTCCATGTGGATGATCCTTGTTTAGTCTCTTTGGAAGTTAGAATTGGCCAGGTTTTCAAAGAGAAATGTCTGTACTGAGGCTTACTGAGAACATTGATACTTGTGGGCTCAGGGTACAGAAAGAAAAACAACAAGGTCGTGTAAGAGCTCTTTAAAACATTGTTATATGCTTTGTTAACTGATGGGATGTGGCGCATCACCTTTGGGTGATGCTGAGGAGTGAAGCAATTTAGTTCAGAGGTTTTAGAAAGTCAATAAATGCTGTTGCCTTTGTGCAGACAAACTATTCTGCTTGTACAGCTTGTTGCATGCTGCTTTCAGTGAAGGTTAAGGAATTGTGCCCCAAGCAGTTATCTTGGGTACATGCAGAAAAAAAAAAGGATGAAGGGAAAAGTTTCTTCCAAGGATGATTGTTTATACTTGGTGATAGTGAGTTGAAAAGGAAGCCCCAGCCAGAAACATAGCTCTACTAAAGGAAGGATGCTGGAAGAGAAATCTTTGCTTTTAGAGTCCTTGTTACTCCTTATTACCATAAGTGAGACAAAAAAGTGAGAAAAGAAACCTAGCTGTCAAAAGCCATTGTCTTATGCAAATACACAGGCATATCTAGGAATAAAAAACAGGTGCTTTTGTCCTCCCTGAGGATGATTATGATCCAACAATTGGCCAACATTGTCAGTCTATAATAGACTCATTTTCTGTTGGTAACAGAGCAATTTCTGAACAGAGCTGAACAGTAATTGACAGGGTTTTGCAATGTATTTTGTGACTCTCTTTACATTCCCAAAGTAACTACAGTAACAAAAATGGCAATTAAGCCTTGACTCTAGCATTGGGAAGATTACCACAGAATTACTGGGCCCTTTTAGATAGCAGGAAAGAAAAATAAGGGTGTAAAGATTCAATTTCCTGCCGGCTGATAGACCCAGTAGTCTGCAACCCATCTGTTTTCCTGAACTGAATGTGTTTCCAGAGACTGGCAGGTACTGGAAAAAGAAAAAGGCAGTCTCCAGGGGGGAGATGAAAGTTTCAGCAGGAACTGAAAGAATGTGCCAGTTGGTGGGTAAATAAGTAAATACATGAGAAGAATGGGAAAAGGAGAAAAAGATACAGCTAAGCCTGTCTGTAACAGTGTGGAAGACAACTTCAGTGAGAGGCAGCTAAGGGGTAGCAGAGAAGGTGTCAGAGACACTGGTTTATTTAGATAGAGCTGCCATTGCTGGTGTCTGTTGAAAGACCTGTGAGAGAGTGCTAGGTCCTAGCACTGAACAGCCAGAAAGCTCTGTAGCAGTAGGTGCTGCATTCAATAAAATGTATTTTTCCAGGGCAGAATGGAAGCAGCTTTTGAGTCCTGTCCAGCCCTTGTTTCTATCAATTCTGTGCATTTGAGCAACTTTGGAGCCAAAATAAGTATGTAGGTGGGAACAGACAACTGGACAGTCTGTGAGTTGGGGTGTCTGGGACTTCCCATAGCTGCAATGAGCCATAAATTGTATGTCTTTTTAATATAGGATAAAGATCTGCATGGTGAACACTGCTCTTTACAGGACCTTTCATTTTCTCTGGAGTCTTTGGCTGTGGAGGTGGGAACAACTGCTGAGCAACAACAAAACGTGTTTTAACTTACCGGGCACAAGCAGGTACAAGTGTTGTCAGGTTGCTCTTTAAGGATGAATGGCAACATGATGAAGATTTAGTTGAACTCCTAAATAACACAGGCTGTGTGAAGTTGCCTGAGATTCCTGCAGTTTTCCAAATGGGGTATAGTTAAACTCCAACAGCTCTTTTCAAAGACATCTGCTCCTCCTCCACATGTGGGACTTGAAGAAATAGAGAACATCCTGCTTCCCTGCTGTCCTCATCCAGCAGTTCATTATTCTCCACTTTTTGCTGTCTTCTGTGAGTCCTGGTTTGAACTAGACTAGCTTGAGCTCCCTGCCACTGGCTGTCATTAGGCCCTTGACATGATGAAACAAGAAAAGTCCTTTCTTGTATCACAAGGCTTCTTCTTCACAGGCTGGCATTTCTCAGCTTTCTCTTCAGTAAGCTGACAGATCAGCCTTCTGTCTTCCCTCACAAAAAAATATGCTCTCTAGCTGATGAGATGTTTATGTGGCTCTCCTCTGAGCCTTTTGCAGTGTTTAACATCCTTTTTCCAGCTGCACAGCAGAGCAGGGAGCAGCATTCCCTTGGTGTTTCCTTGAACTCATACTTGGAGGCATTCTTGCTATTTCTGTGTCATAGAATCATAGACTCATAGAATCATCTAGGTACCAGCTCAGTGCCCAGATCTGTCAAGCAATGTGCACAACACTGCCCTGCACAGCTCTACAGCTGCAGAGAGACCACAAACAAATGGAGACTATCAGAAGCTGTTTCCACACAGCCTAGGGGGTACTCCAGCATATAATGAAAACCTCTTTTGGCTCTGCTTTGCTTTGAGAATTCCTACCAGTTGTGAAGATTTGCAATCTCTACACTCAGACCAGCAGCACCTTCCCAGGTCACATCTTTTCCCTGACTTCCCAGGAAGATGAAATCCTCAGCCCTGTGAGGCTTTGGAGCTGTCCTTAAGGGGAAGAGAGGCCCCAAGAGCTGGGTGGTGTACTGTGAAAAGGTACCAACAAAAATGGCTTCAGCATTCTAGTGCATTGACAGCTGGTGGGTGTTTGGTGTCACCAAAACATCAAGTGTGGTACCAATCAAGAGGTGCAAAACAGTTTTTAAGCCAGGCCATCCAGCAGTAGCATACGGCTGCACCATGAGGCAGAAGGGAACCTCCAAGCCTCATTTGCAACGTAGTGAAAACAGCAGTCACCTGGTGAAAAAGTCAGGCCATCTTGAATGCTTGGTTGAGCAAATCTGCCAGAAGCTTTAAAGTTTTATTATAGTGCTTGAATTTCTTGTCAGGTTTTTGAGCTCAGATGCCATAGGAGGTCTAAATGCTGATCAGAAAAGTTCCTCAGTTGTTTGGTTCACTCCGTCTCATGGGAAACCATGGGGGTAAACTCCCAGCAGGTACCCCGGAAACAGTTTGGTTGCCTGGATCAAGTAGCAACAACTTTAACCAGTAATTATTAACAAACTAAATGAAATTTTAGTCTAACAGGAAAGTAGAACAGAAGAGATAAATATTCTTTGACAAATACTAACTGGCTACCTGTCTCGAGTCACTGCATTTTTTAAAAAACTAAAATTATTGCATCATAATTGTAATACCTGAAATCAATAATAAGAAATCAGGTTATAAAGAAATATTGCTATGATGTTAAATACATTATTGGTGTAGAGAAATCAGTTGCAATACAATAATCATAGCTATAACACTGGTTATTGCAAACTATAATTTGAGAAAGTTAAATTGTGAATCATAATTCATACAGTGCGTTATGTTTATTCTATTATGCATAAAGATAATAGCCATAACATTTTATTTGTTTACCTGTGGCAGAAAGCCTACTCATTTTAATTTGGGTTATTTCATTTTGTTGTCTTTTATAGAACAGTTAGAACAGCAATTCTACTCTTGCTTAAATTTGAACTAATAAGGGAAATTTTGCAAAAAGTATGGGTTTGCTTGCATTTTTGTGCCCCAGATGAGAATAGTCTCTATTGAACTTCCCTCTTGACATGGCTATTTTCTATTCAGCAAGCTTTATATAAGTTAGGAAGAAGCTTTCAGCTTAATCAAAGATCAGTTTTGGCTGCGTGCTGTGGAGCACTCATATAGAAAAGCTGCAGTTTGTTCAGCTTTTGGCATGATCTCACCCATTTAAAATTAACATAAAGTTATCAAAATGACTGAATTTCAATCAATTGCATTTCTGCAGGTTGCCTGATATTTTAAGCTGGCAGGGACCTTGAAACTCAAAAATCACAGTCAATACTTCTTGATGCCTAAGATGATGAACGAAGCTAGTGATGAGTGTCTGATTTTCAGAATGTCATCTTTTCAAATTTTACCATACTTTTGTTATGAACAGATTTATTCTTTGATGTTTTTCTTTTCTATTGGCATTTTTTTGAAAGCTGGAGAACTGAAGATTTGTCATAGCTAGAACATAAGATACCTTTATCTGATTAAATATTTTACTGGTTTTCCTGTATTCCAGCAAATCTTTAACATAAGTTTGTTGGGAGAGTGAAGGAACACAGAAGACTTAATATATATTTTTCTTCTCTTGATAAGTAAAACTTCGCAGAACTCTGTAAGAAAACTGTGATTCTGTTTTTCAATTTATCCTCTAAAGCATTGTATAATCCAGTTGATTTTCAACAGCAGTCATCAGAAATTCAGTTTTGTAACAATAAAGAGGGAACAACTTTTATATGCAAAACAACCTTCTGCATTTGGTTTCTAAAATTAGTAATGCACATGTACATTGTTCTTATTTTTTTCACTATTCAGATTAGGTCAGTTTTGTTTAATGCAAATATTTGTTTGTGAGTCCCATATAGAACATGGTCAAAGAATAATGCTTTCTTAGGTTGACATTTGCCTCTATTAAATAGGTTGTAAACTTTTTTTTCCCTTCAGTTTCTCTTTGGAAATAGGAAATGTCTTTTTTTTTTTTTTCAGTTTTTCGCTGAAGAAAGAAAATGAAATTGTCTTTATCTGTTAAAGTGCAAAAATAGTTTCCATAGACAGAGGCGATGACCTTGAAAAGTGAAGCATCTCAATTTTTGAAGTAGCTTATTTAAGTCAGCCTACTGACCTGTAAGTTTTCTATCCATCTTCAAAAAAAGGAGATGTTTTTGGTGTTGTTTAGAAGTCCTTTCCACAAGCATGGCATTCAGTTTCGGTGGGATCAGGGAATACTGCAGGTCTGGTTAGCTGTGTTAATGTTAATGTGCCCTAGAAAAAGAGAACAAGGTTCAAGCAGTGTTGCTAGTCTGTTGCTTTAGAAATGCTTATTCATCTTTAGAAAATTCCTACTAGAGTTGAAAAGAAATGCTGGTGGGATGTTAGACTACTGGATCTACAAGGAAGGGAATTGAGGTCCCATCTGGTTGCTTAAGCTCCAGCTGACTGGGTAATTACCTTTTAAGCCAGCAATCCCTTACAGACTGGCTAGTGTAATGGCAGAATGTTTTTTCTGTGTCTGCTGATCCTCTCAGTACCTTCAACTGAGACATGAGATAAATCTGATCTGCTTTTCCAACACCTGAATGCGTTACCTGGAGCCTGTAACCTAGGAGATTATTGAATTCTTTGTGCTGGAAGGACAGTCCGTGGACTGAAAAGTCCTTATCTTCATCCTTGATGCATGCTGTTGCCCGAGACACTCCCTCCAGCATGTGCACAGAGACTACTTGTAGTTATTATCCAAAAGCATTCAGAATCTTCACAAATACCTTGATCTTTGCAAAACTTGTCCTTACCGAAAAAAAAAAAAAAAAAGTCAGTAAATATGGCACCTGATACAACTAACACTCCTTTATGTGTGGTTTTTTTTTCACCACCTCAAGCTGTTTTTGTCCCTTGTGTGTCCTCAGGCTTATGTTTAGACTGTAGCTTCCCAAGGTCACACACTGCAATTTTTATTCCCTCTTCATTCCACAAATAAAGGCATTTTGATATGGTTTATTTTCCATAGAGGAAATTATTTAAATGGGAACAATAATATAGTGAATAATGCACTAAGTAATGAGGACCTCTGTTAATTTGACAAATTAATAGGCCCTTTTTTAATAAAATGATTGAATCCGAGTGATTTCCATCTGAGAAGGCAAGCAAATGTTTGTATGGAAAAAGCATAAAGGCAAAACATGATGTAAGCAGATGGCAGATATTATACCTGTCAGCAGTGAATCTGGAAGTGGTTGTAACTTGGTGCAAAGCAAAATGGCTCAGCCCCGTTCTACTGAGAGGAAATATTGCACAATCAGAATATAACACCTCATCTATACAAAATTTGCAAAGCAAAAGCCAGTCCCTGGTAGGTTTATGATACTGGAAAAGACTAAAGGGTGCCTCTTGGAGCAGAACTTGACAATGTAGCTAACAAGACCAGAGCAAGTGATTGCATTTTTCATTTGTGCTTGAGTGGTGTTTCATTTAACTTCACAGCTTGTCTATAGAACCAACAGTGAAAGCACCTGACGTAAAATCCCATTTCACCTGTTAAACAAGGAAAAAGGTGAATTTGACTGGAGGGAGTAACAATCTAATGAGGGAATATAGACATGTAGTGACAGTGAGTTAAATGTGTAGACTTTACAGGCTGTGAAAGAATCCATTCAGCCCAAGTATTGCCCCAAGAAATCTGCTTTTTGTGGAGTCAGTGACAGGCTAGTGACATATGGTATTATGTAGACAGTTTGGATAGGTAAAAAGGATTATGTTAAAACGGAAAATCTTATCCTTTGATAAACTGTGTCTGCATATCTGAGGATGTTGTCAAGACTGACCTGAAAAGGCCTTGGCTGTCTGCTGAGTTGCCAGTTAATAATCCTTGTATGTGCTGACTGCACTTCGTAGTTATGCTATGGATGAGGCAGAACTGACAGAAGAGGCTGAAATTCATGGAGATGTAGATAAACTCTTAACATTGATCCCATGAAATCCAAGTGAGGAGTTGGCTAGCTGGCTAAGAAATTGAAAAGTTCTTGAATTGCATCTCAGCTTCTCTCAAGTTAGCTCATAGCTCTTGAAAGATCATAGTCTTCATCCATCAGAAGCCTTGAAACCTGAAATGTTTAGGGAAATGTTAGTCCCTGAGAAACAGAAAACAGCAGGGATGAACCAAAGGTAGCCAGGCCTGTAGGAACAGAGATAGTGATGGGTGGAAACCATATAATGTGTAGAAGACAACCATCTGAAAACTGAATCTTTTCAATTCTTTCCTCCTGGCCTCAAAAACTTACTTTAGTCTCCTATTTAAAAAATAAAACAAAACCAAACCCAAATATATTCAAAGTTTTTATTCATAAAACATGAGATACCAGTCGTTGGATGAGAAGAAGGTACACAGGACTTGGAGATAAAATAGGAGGAGCAGCTGCAGGGCTGCAGCTGCTGGATATCCAGCAGTCTGCATGGATGCTGATCTCACACCCTTCTTATTCCCCAGACATTGATGAGAATGGCAGTCCTTTTCTTCAGGCAGATGGGAATGATCTTGCAGGAGAATGTTGCTATCGGACACAGAAAGCTTTATTAAAAAAGGAGTATACAGCTTTTACAGTGTTAAAAAAAAAAAAAGGTGCTTACTGGAATAACTTGCAGGCCTCAGTTCAGAAATGTAGTTGAAGGTGCACCTTTAAGTCAGAAAGGATGTTTCTGCTGCAGGAAATGTCAAAGTGCTGGAAAACCTCACTGTGATTGCTTTAAACAGGCTGTACTCTCTCCTGCAAATGACTGAGAAAGTGAACTGATAATTTTTTAAACTCAGATTATCACTTTCTCATAGTACAGCACAGTATTGTCATTTTATAGGCATTTGACATCAGGCCACGTTTCACAGCAGTGTGATGTTGGACCTCTCTGTCCACAAGGGCTACATATGTGGCCCTCACAGCATTAATATCTTCTGCTGGAATTCCTGGGGAATAGAAAATGACTCACTTTGTGACCAACCTGTTGGCCAGATGCCTTAGAAAGCCGAAATGGCTCTAGTATCTGCACTTTTCTTCTCTCATGGCTCCAATGCCATCTTAGTTAGCTCCAGTGCCACGATAACTGGTCATGGTCTTGAATCCAGTCTGCTGTCATTTTGATAAAAGATGCTGTGTTATCTGCTGTGTTCTATGACAGGATCTTTTCCTTGTTAGAAAGCTGATAAAAATATATACCTTCATAGTAGCTAAGAAGCAGTAAGAAATTATGCTGTATGTCTAGCAGCCATGCTGATAGATAGTTAAGATGAACTGTATTATACACGTCATTATTATTTATTTGTGCAGTCCAACTTCTTTGTTTTGTTTTTACTTCCAGTGCATTTGCTATAATACACAATAATACTATTTGTAAGCTATCAGGCTGTGATTACATAGCTTTAGTCTGTTCCTTCCAGACAAAACATACGTATTTAGTCAAAGATTAAAGTCACTGCGACTAGACAAGAGATTTATTTACAACTGCTTACCTCTATGTACTGTTTCAGTTGTAGAAGTACAACCAAAATTTACTTGGTAAATTACCAGGTGAACTAACAGGTCTACTAATATTTTCACAGCTATGCAAGCTCTAGGATGGATGGATGGATGCATCAGCAGAACAAGAGTGAGTGTACAAACAAATACGTCATTTGCTTCCAGTGTAGGTCAGTTCTTAAATACTACTGAGATAGCATTTGAGCACACCTGTTCTGCTAAAGTTTGCTGATAGAAAGGGCTACAAAGGACATATAGTTAACTACAGATGACAGGGAGAGAAATTAAGAAGAACATGCCATGAAAGAAATTAGTAAAAAAAAAGTAAAAAATATCTTTTAACCAACCATTCTTAGCATAGCATCTGCATGCTATACAAGTGTAACAAGTACAGTGTTCTTCCATTTCCTCCTTTTGCTAATTCAGTTTCAATCTGATAATTCTTTATACATGTTTAGGGATATTCTGTGGGCATGATTTGCAAAGCTAAGAGGACAACAACAAGCTTGCTTTCCATTTATTCTAGGGGAAGATCTCAGCCTGGTATGTGAGTATTGATTTCATTCAAGTACTTAAAAATAGCCTTGCAGTTCTTTCACCAGTGGGTAAAATTGCAAGGTGAGTTCAGAATACATTCCTCATTCCCGAGCATTCTTTAATAAGAATAACTCAAATAGTACAAATACTGCAACCCTGTCCAAATGCAAACACTTCTCCCTCTTCCTTGTTTTCTTAGTAATAATTGGTTAAAGGAGGATTTTTCTTTGTTTCCACTGTTTGACAATGAAGTTGTTCCCCTTCCTGAACCCTTCTCAGGTGATGTTTATAGAGAGGTTTTGCAGATAAATGCAAAAGTAGATATAACCTGTCATGAACTTCACTTTACTCTATGCTAGCGAAGATTTGTGCAATGTTTCACTTGGGAATCTTTGTAGAAAAAGATGCTTGGCTTTGGAAACAAACCTGCAACATATAGCTCGTTTGCCTTTTTGTTTGCCTCTTTTTGGTTTTTTTAGTCTCCTATTTAAAAAAACAAAACAAAACAAACCCCAAATATATTCAAAGTTTTTATTCATAAAACTTTTTTTTTTCTTTTAATGAGTAGAAATTTTTGTAGCTTTGGATGTGTGGAAAGGAGGGTTTCCTCAGAACTATTAGCCCAATATAGTCTATCTATTTATGAATTACACTTTTATACTTTATCAGAAATGTTGATGTCTCCAGGGTTTAATATCTGCTTTATATTCTGGATTGGCTCTTGGACCTCAGTGAAAAGGAATGAGTCTGTGTTTTTGTTTTAACACATAGCTACTGTTCTAAGAGGAAGATTAACTTCCAGCATACAACTGAGGCCACCAGTATAAAAAAAATTTGCCTTTGTACTCTCTCGGCCCAACCAAAACTGAATCAGCCTGTAGAATATTTTATAATTCAGGTGAAAAGCATATGGGAATTTATCTGTAATTAATGTTAAACAAGGTATTGTGACAACTCTTGATATCCAAGGAATAATCAAGGCCTTATATTGCCTCAACACCTGCTACTGTTCAAAAGCTGTTCTTTGATGTCAGCAGGCTGAACTGTCACCTGAGAAAGTAGCTACACTTCAGTTGCAGTAGAGGGTTGAAATAATTGCTGCATGCAGCTAATGTCATGGCAGAACCAAATAGCTGGGGACACAAATCTTCCTTTCATGTTCTGCTGGGTTCAGTAATCCCCAGAGGGTGCGGACTGGTGAAAACGCTAATTGTGCTCTGCCCAGCAGCATCAGCTGTGTTGGCAAAGAGCAAAGATGTTTATCATGGTTGCTCTGGGATTACATGGCAGATACCACCTGCTGCACAGCACAGGGCCCCAGTATTTTCTGCCCTCCTCAGGGCATCATGTAGCCTTGTGAGTTGAATGACAAGGGTCAAGATGTGAGATGAGAGCAAAGAGTATGTATGTTGCCCCAATTGGCTTGGGATCCACGAGATTGGGACAGTTAAATATCAGTTCGATGTGAATACACTGGGGTTGGCCTTGTGCTCTGCAGACTCCTTAATCGGCCAGCCTCCACCTAACCACAGGGTAGACCCTTTGCTGAAGCACCGACATCAGGAGTGCAGCTGCCCTAGGCTTACACCATGGACAAAGGAAAGAGAAACCTTTCCATAGGATTCTTCACCTCCTCTGAGGTCTGAATTGCCCTCTGGAAATGTTAGTCTCTCTCTTTGGACTATATTTATAAAACAGGACAGCTTTTAAAATGAGCTTTTCATCTAACAGTTTAAGAACAGGTAGGATGAAGCTAAGGTGGGTGTTTCTTTGCCATACAGAATAAAAATATCACTCATCTTGCACTGCACTTCATTTGTGCATGCTTCTTTTTCTCACATGGTTCCAGTTCAGTCACCACCAGAACTGGTAGACCTAGATCCTCCTAGCTTACTTGTACAGGCCACAGCAGAAACAAAGTGCTGCTTTACTTCCTTCTCCCATCCTATCTGGCAGTGACTGGGTTTCTGTCTCTGCTTTCTTCACTCATTTGTACTAAGAATATAAAAGCTAATGTCTGTTTACTTGATATGCCTTTCTGTAAGCTTTTATTAGCCTGTGGAAGAGTAAGAATGGGTGTCCTACTATCGTACAGTAACTTTTGGACTGGCAGAGGGACTCAGGGTAGTTTGGTCTGTGGCTGACAAGAAAAACTGTAAGTGTCTCCATCCAAAAAACCCCATGACTGGTCCATGGAAGGGTCTCAATTTCTTACTTGATCTAGAATAAGCCAGTGCAACATCTCTGCGCTAACATGTGGAGAAAACAATCCCCCTACCACACTCAAGTGGTTTAAGCCACGTTTGCAGGAGAGCAGACCAGACCAGCAGCCCCTCATAAGGAAGGCAAAAGGTATGAGGAGTACACAAACTGTGTGGAGTGAGGAAATGTCAAAAGTAATTCACACAGCAAGAATGGAAAATACTATCTGTTCGTTTAGGACTAAAGTATTTTTTGGAACAAGATCTCTCTCTTGTGTCTGGTCAAAACACTTCTGGAGTGGGGAAGTTACGAAATTTATGTGAATGGTAGTTCAGATGGGGACAGCATCAGCCTCATTCTTCAAAAATGAGTATGCTTTGGGAGATGGGTGCTAGCATCATATAACTCACAGTAGGATTGGACTTGTTGCCTGGAGGACAAATAGCCCCAGTCTGCCTGGTAGGGAAGAGGCTCCATTGCTGCAGGTTTCTCATTGCCATTGCCTGTCTGCCTACTCAGTGAAGGGAAAAGGAGCAGGTTGCAAAAGAAAGATTCCCAATTCTAAAGTAATGGAAAGGTGACAGGAAAAATGATGGCAATTGCTACAGCATGTTTAAAATGTCTGATCAAAGGAAGAACAATTTCCGTGAAACATTTATTTTGCGTAGCTTGCATGATGCTAGGCAAAAAGAGTAATTATTGCAAATAGTAGAATATATAATTGTACACATGCTGGTCTCTGTTTCACAGGATCACCAAAATGGTGATAAGGTTCATTAAAAGTATTTTTAAAAGGAAAACTGCTTGAAATATTTCCCCATACAATGAGATTTTATGAGAACACGATTTGATATAGAAAATGGTTTCAGTTTTCACTTTAAACTAAAATTTTGCTTCACAAAACTATTTTGCATGTCCATACTTCCAAATAATTGTTTTAAATGGATTTAGATTCCTTTTCTAAATCTGGTATCTTTGCTTATTTCAGAGTTTGACTATATCTGTTTTTTTTTTTCTTTCCTCTTTTCCATTCTTGTGGAATGTGAGAAGATGACTACTATAAGGTGTTTTAATTTTTTTTCCTTTTGATAGGATAACTCTGAAGATAAGCTGTTTTGTTTAAAGTCTTATTTAATGCTTTGGGTTCCAGAGAAAAAAAAATATTAACAAACCAGAAGTTCAAAGTAAAGAATATATTAAGTGTCAGTGTGAATTAGCTTTTCCCTTCTCCCACACAGCCCACTTCAGAGCTGCTCTCAAAGGCAACTTAAGAGACACCTTAATGCTTCCTTCAGGATCAGGACAAAAAATAAGGTGATATTCAGTTTACTTATATATACACTAGTCTCCTTACCCTTCTGTTTCAGACACATGCTTTATGATGAATCACCATTTCTTTTTTTCAAGCATCCCCAAAAGACAGCTATCTTAAATGATTTATTAGAGCACAAGTACTTAAACTAAAGATTAAACTGCGAATTCATTCTACAACTGGTTGACGGTAGTTTGGCTGAACTGTCAATTAAACAAATTGCTTGAGTATGTTTCCAAATCCCTTAATTCTCCAGCAAATGAAGTCAAAAACACTCTGAAAGCCAGAGTTGGCCCACAGGGAAAATTTAACATAGTGAAAAAAACATTCACATTTAACCTTTTCCTACAGTAAAGTCTTCACACAGGTTAGTAACTGGCTATTTTCCTGTCAATTATTTCCGCATTTTTCCTGTGCCTCAGCAGCTAGAACTACTACTAGCAAATCTTTGAATAGTGTTAGACTAACATTTTCCATTTCCACTGTATTTTATTCACCACTGCATCTCAAAGTCTTTTGCAGATGAGTCAGTTATGTGCTGGCAAATGAACATTATATGAGCTCAGAGCAAGAACATTGTGTAAGACAGCCAGTTTATTTCTTGTAATTGTCACTTGTCTTACAGGAAAACCTTAAAGGTTCTCTTGAAAAAGCAGAAACAGATGTGGAATTTTTCAGTTTCTCATTCCATTTTCTGACAGATCATATCCCTCTCTTTCACTTTCAAGCCCAAGGCAAGCTACATGCCTGTCTCATCCAGCAACACAACACAGGGTCATGTGCACGCTTGAGGTTTTGGCAGATGGTTAAGTGAAAAAGAAAAGTCTAATTGCATGAATTTTTAATGTCATATGGTACACTTGAGCTTGAAGCATGAGTCAGTGGAAAGGCATGGAAATCTTTCTTCTAATACCTCTGGATTCAGTGCAAGATATTGCGACTTTTGGGAGCATGCCAGTAGCCCTTTTTTTCACACTTGGTTTTTCCCTCAGGCCCCGGTGCTTTCCCTGTTTCTCACTAGTGAGCAACAACCTGGTGACCTGGATGTATCTGCATATTTTGGTGCTGGAGAAGTTACCTCCTCTTCCTCTCTGCTTTCTCTTCCATCCTTCCAGTGTCTTTTCCCCTTTCCCTTCAAGCAGAAAACAAAACCACTTCTCTTCTATGATAGTGCCTGGCAATAACCTTCATAACCCATTCCCTTTTGCAGCATGGGAATATGTCCTCTCTGGTCTAGCCTAAAGGACAGCAAGAGCCATTTTTAAAGAAGTTTCTTTGCATGATTTCTTGTGAAATTGGCTGAAGGTTCGAGTTGAGGAAAAAAAACCCAAACCAAAACAAAACAAAATGTGCTTAGATATAAAGTTACACTCTTTATAATGAGCAAAACTTTTGGCAGAGAAGCAGGAGTCACTTATTTTAGCTAATGGACTTGCTATGCTTCCTGATACTGAAAAAATATATGTGTTTGAAGAGCTGGATATCAAGCAACTAGGATCATCTCTGTAGCGGTCAGTGCTAGCCAGTACAGGCAGAGCTTCCAGAAGCATTGATGACTTCTGAATTTTGTGGATATACATGAAAAAGGGAAAATTTCTGTCTTCTGTTCCTTACAGAGAAACTCCCTTCACCTTTGCCATGCCCCGTGATGGCAGCAACATCAGGAAATGTTCTGACAAGAAGTGATTTAAGTGTGGGCCTGAAATTGTGATGCTCTTTCTCCATTTGATATAAGAGTTCTATTAGAACCATCACTCACAGTATATGAATGTGTAACAGAAAGGAAGGTTTTGTGTTTGAAAAAATAGTTTGCTACTTTCAGGTGACTGCAGTTGAGTAACCCACATTTTCAGTTGTGGTGAGAAGGGTTGAGAATGGCCCAGTTGTTCTACACACTAGAGCTTCAAGTCAATGCTGTACAGGGTAGTCACTGCTGCTAAGTGGCAGCTAGTCTGGTATATAAAATTCAGAAATTAATCCCCCAAAATAAATCTCCCAAACTATTAGTAGCACAACAAGATGCCAGTTTTCTTCTCTTTAGTTTTAGAGAGGAAAGTAACCTCAAGGGACAGGAGTTTTGAAGTACAGATTGAAGAGAAAAATGCTTGTCTAATATAGCATTAGCTATATTTTTAGTGCCTGTTCGAATATTCACACAAAAAGACAACTTCACTCTAAATCTTCATATGAGATCATGAGAAAAGAAGCTCCTGAGTTTGAAACTTAATTTCTCTTGAATCATTTTACATTTCAGTTATAATTTTCTTCAAATGTCATAGAATTTTGTTTTCTCTTTATGTTGAAATAATAGTAGGCAAGGTACTGGCACGTGAAAAGAGGTGTCATCATAAGCAGAAATAAAGTATGCTTTCAAGGAGTGAACAGGTTGTTCTGAGAACTATAGGGACTCAAGGAGGACACAAGTATCTAGAAACCAGGTAGAAAGAAAAAATGTAGAAAAAAATATACAGGAAATAGATTATTGAGTTGTGAAGAGATGTTTTAATGTCCATTTTAAGGACTGAAAGCATATTTTACTAATCAGACTTTATTCCAAACAGCTACACAACATTTTTAATTGACACCTCAGGTAGGATTTTTCAGAAGGACTTGACTGTGCTCTAGGTTTTTTTCTTTTAAAAAATCAATAGAGTTTTTACCACCTACTTTAGTAGAAGGCATTTTCAAACAGCTTTTCTGTTATTATGTTGTTATTCCTAAATCAGCTAAATTTCTTGCCTCAGATGTTTCTGTTGAAAGCAGCTCTGGTTCCATACTAACGCATTTTAACTTCTGATTCTTTTTTAAAACCATTCAAGTTCCACTTTATTGGAGTTTGGAAGTTGAGACCATTTCAAGACCTAGTAGCAGGCTTTGGAGATGACTTCTGCCTCTCAGAAACCATCCCAAGACCCTAGCCTCCATCCCATCTTCCAAAACCTTAAAAAAAAAAGGTGATCAGATATGTAAAAACTGAATAATACGGGTACATGAGCTACTTTCTATGTGCTTGCTAAACAAATCCACAAAACCTTTACAATCAGATCTTTAGAAACCACCACTATTTATTCTGCCTCTTGGATATCTTTGAATAGACTTCTCTTTAACAAGAGTTAGCATCTACCTGACTGTGTCATGCTTCAAGTCCTAGAACAGTAGTTGGGAAAGAATTCTATGCTGTCTAATGTTGAAGACTACAGTGTGTGTGTATATATATATACACACACACACATATATATATATTTTTTAAGGAAAATTATTGTATACTGAGGGAGTAGGGAAACAATAGGATGGGGAGTGGAAGGAATAAGAAATAAATTCATTAGAAAGTCTTTTTTTTGGCCTGTCTGAAATATTTGTTTAGCCTTAAGTTACGCCATTTTCCAGCTGTCTTTTGTGTTCTTAAGTAATTCCTCTCTTTTCCTCAGAAATTAATTTTTCTTAATTTGGGGAGCACTGAATTTTTGCCTTCCACAGCAAGTTCAAGGTCCTCATGCCAACTGTTTGTGTCCTTTAATATGGCTTTGAAATATGCATTATGATGATGATGATGATGATGATTGCAAGAGGCTCTTTGCAAGAACACAATAATATCAGATACTCTGAGTTAGAGTAATAATTACGAAGAAATGTGTTTGTTATCTTGACAATACATAAAAGCTTAGGTTAATATTCACCCATGTCACTGACTGTTACCATCAAAATTACAATATGCCCTTTCTGTATGACTAACTTTAGCTCTTAATATTTGTTACTTTAGAAATAGTATCCACACTCACCTGTACTTCTTGGGCAGTTTCAAATCCCTTCAAATCATGGACTCTCATAAACTTCCAAGAGAGGTCAGCCTCCTTGATTATTAAAGAATTGAAAATCCTAAGGCAGCTAGACTGCCTTTTATTCACTGCTGTAGTAGCTGGGGTTAGACACTGACTTTTTGGTCACTTTATCTCTAAATTGTTTTGGGCAAACCTAACAATAAATAATTTGATTAACATTTTTAGATATTTCTTGGGTGTCTAGCAGTATATTAATTCCTTTCATTCTTGTAAAGATGGTGATAAAATATCTGGACACCCACAAAATTTTATAACTGTTTTCCAAAAATGGTTCAGCTCATACAGTCCCTTTAGGAACTGTGGATCAATTCTCCATGTGTACTTGTAAAGAATAATGCTATAGCTTACAACACAATTGTCTCAAATGTGTTAAGCTAAAAAGTTCCTTCCAGTATGCATTTCTCTTTGACAATCATTTTAGGTTACCATAAGAATCAGTTAAAAATGGGGAGCAGGAGAAAAACATCAAACCAAGTCGAAATATTTTTTATTTAAGTAAACATAAAGAAAAAAAAATTGTAGACTGCTGATTGCCTAGCACCTTCACACAAAACAGCTCTGCAGTATTTGCTAACTGTTAAGGAATTCGTATTTTATTTTCAGGCATAAAAATTGCATTAAGCTCAAGTTATCATTGATAGTAGAGCTCAGGCATTTAAAGGTGGAAAGTAGTATTATGGGGAGAGTGTAATTGTCTTAGAAAAAAATCTTAAATCTGCGTGTAAATAAGTTAGACTGATAAAAAAGCTAAAAATAGGAAACATGTCAGAGATGGAGTGCAAGCCCCAGACGACTCTCTGATTAAGGCTGGATTTAAAGCTACTCTGTGGAGTTCTAGTCAGAAAGTGTTCACGTTGCCATGTATTTGTAGTGACATGGTTTGGAGCCCACACCCAATTATTTTATTTTCTCATTCTGTTACTTCATCATTTATTTTCTCACCAGAATTATATGTTTCATATTCCTTAATGAAATCAGCAGGAGCTCTGAGGGCAGATTTTCAGATTATGTAAATTTAGCCTCATCATTCCATTACCTCTCATCAAAGAGCGGGTCCAATCCTGTCTGACCTCACACTTTCAATGTGACCTGCCTTAAGTTTAATTTTGGTTGATGTATTTTTCAGGATAGGCAGCTACTGTAACTTAACAGACTGTTTTCTAGAAGATAGTATCACTAGTAGAGTTCAGGTTTGAGCCCAGAAGGACAACCATACAGAATTAAATCAAAATGTTATGCTGTTAGTTGTTAAAGAAGCTTGGCATATTTGATTCCTGAGGAAAAAAGAAATGCATCAACTAATTTCCCACCAAAATGGCAAAAGCATTTCCATGTAAGTCATGATCTCCCTCAAGCATTTTTAAACTGCAAAGTAAGCATTTGGGCATTGTTATTAACCTAATCAACAAGATTACATTGCCTTCTAAAATTAGATTCTTCCAAAGCATACCCCTTCCCCAGGGTAGGTCACTGCAGTCTTTAGTTTAGTGATCCTTTTCTGTCCCAAGGCAGAATAGGTGAAATTAAAGGGTATGACTAATTAATGCACTTAACTTAAACAGGGAGCAATAAATCAGACATGCCTTGACTCTCTACTTTGTACTTTTTTGTTAAGTTAGTTGGGTTTATCCTTTCACGCCTGTTAGCACTCCGTGTTTGAGGGTCAGGAGTGTTTCAGAGTAAGAGAGGTACCCTCTTCAGAGTCTTCAGGAAGGACAGGCTGGAGAGACAAGGAGGGGGTGTTGCTCCCTATGTCAATGACCAGGTGGAGTGCATGGTGCTCCATCTAGGGGTGGATGTAGACCCAACTGAGAGTTTATGGGTCAGGATTAAAGGAAGCACAGGGCCAGGTGACATTACAGTAGGGGTCTGCTACAGACCACCTGACCAGGGTGACAGGAAGTTTAAGTCACTCTATAGAGAGATAGGAGCAGCATCATGTTCGAAGACCCTGGTCCTCATGGGGGACTTCAGCCACCTGGCTATCTGTTGGAGGGACAACACAGCAGGGCACAAGAAATCCGGGAAGTTTTTGGAATGTGTCAATGACAACTTTCTTCTTCAAATGGTAGANAGGGACTTGATTGGTAGGGTACCATGGCAAAAAGTACTGGAGGGGAGAGGGGCCCAAGAAAGCTGGTGAGTATTCAAAGATCACCTCCTCCAAGTTCAGGAAAGGTGCATCCCAACAAAGAGGAAGTCAGGCAAAAAAGCCAGGTGGCCTGCATAGATAAACAAGGACCTCATAGATAAGCTCAAAACTAAAAAGGAGACCTGGAAGCAAAGACAGGTAGACTGGGTGGAATATAGAGAAACTGTCCAAGTGGCCAGGAACCAGATTGGGCAAGCTAAAGTCCAAGCAGTACTAAATCTGACCAGGGACATCAAGAAAATCTTCTATAGATATGGCAGGGATAAAGGGAAGACTAGGGAAGTTGTTGACCCTCTCCAGAAGGAAACAGGAGAACTGGTCACCCAAGATATGGGAAAGACTGAATTATTGAACATCTTTTTCATCTCAGTCTTCACTTGCAAGGGCTTTAATCACACTGCCCAAGTCACCGAAGGCAGAAACAAGGGCTATGAGAATGAAGAACGGCCCACTGTAGGAGATCAGGTTCCAAACCATCTAAGGAACCGGAAGGTGCTTAATTCCATGGGACTTGATGAAATCCATCTGCAAGTCCTGCGGGAACTGGTGGATGAAGTTGCTAAGTTTCTTTCCATCATAGTTGAGAAGTCATGAAAGTCTGGTGAAGTTCCTGCTGACGGGAAAAGGGGAAACATAACCCTGATATTCAAAAAGGG
>VXBJ01003470.1:159665-174644 GCA_013400055.1 Nycticryphes semicollaris
GGTAGATTTAGATTAGATACTAGAAAGAAATTCTTTACAATGAGGGTGGTGAGACACTGGAACAGGTTGCCCAAAGAAGTTATAGAAGCCCCGTCCCTGGGAGTGCTCAAGGCAAGGCTGAATGGGGCTTTGAGCAACCTTGTTTAGTGGGAGGTGTCCCTGCCCATGGCATAGGGGTTGCAACTCAGTGATCTTGAAGGTCCCTTCCAACTCTAACCGTTCTATGATTCTACCCCATAGTGTTTATTTGTCTGGTTCTTTTACTTCTTTAATATCATTTTGGGATGGTGCTTGATGTATAACTTACCTGCGAATTCTGAAGACAGGGTGACTCCACATTCGCTTTGGAGGTCTCAAGCTCCTGATAAGAGCTTTAGGTGAGACTACTGTGCACGGAAAGTGTTTTCTGTACACTACCTTCAGACCTGCCTTTTTTATCTTTGCTTTTGAAGACTGGATCTGGACAGAGCTCAACTGCTGCGACTTTGATCATCACCATTTCTTTTCAGCTGGTCTTTTTCTGAATCATAGTGCTGGTGTTTTTGAGACAGAATTATTCAGATTTTAGCTAGAGGTACACTCTGCCTTAAACCTTGAAAGGTAGTTTTGATGTATTTTTACCTGGCTATGACAGAATTGGGGTCCTATTTTTAGAAAAAGTAAATATGTTTAAAAAATAAATTATGTACATGACATAGAAAAGAGAAAGTACATTGGAGTAGCATAAATCTTTAGTTCTAATTATTTGTGTTCAGTAGCAGCAGCAGTTAATCAGGTGGTTCAGCTGTAGTGTATTAATGCGCAGGTGTTACTAGATGAATTCCAGGCAAATTCCTGTGTGTTTTCTCCTCAGCTGCATACTGTTTATTTATAAAAGAAAAGGAAGAACCCAAGTTCAGTAGATGCTGCAGAGAAGTAAAAAAGTATGAACAGCGATTCAGCAGCAGCAGCCACAGTTGTACCACTGCTTCTAGTCTTGATACAAGCCTCCCCATAGAAGCTGCTTGTGTCCAGGATTTATATCTCAGCTGTAAATTGTACTGGAGCAGGAACTACCATACCTCAGGGTTATCATGGTTTTATCGCCTCAATGTCTCACCATTTTTTGGTTTTATTTCTAATAAGAAAGGCATGGGGGTAATAACATGGGCTTTGAAAACATGTATTTGTAAAAATGCAGATGCTGCATTTGCATGCAAATGTATAGTCTTTTATTTTAAAAGCCATTTGATAGTTAGTTGTGGGGTGAACGAGGCGCCTGGGTTTAAGCTGTGAGGAACAGGAGGCTGCAGCACAGAGCTGGGCTGAGCTGCAGAGTGACTGAGGTTAGAAACGACATCTTGAGATCCACTGGTCCAACATTCCTGTTGCAACTGGTCTTCTTTTGTTTAGGACATCATCCATTCAATGGTATCCTGCAACAAAAATACTCCATATCAGCTTCTGGAAAACCTTTTTTAAAGCATTGGAAGAGAAGCAAGCAGATAACAAAGTTGAAGTAAACCATTTACACTCCTCACACTCCTGTGAAACTAACACTTTACATGATGTTGCAAGAAGGCTACGGGCTTTTTTAGAAGAAATTTCTTAGAAGAAATATTATTTTTGTACATGTGTTTAGTGGGACAGGAATCTACATTCTCAGGTGGTGTTTGAAACTCTCCAAGAGGGAGAGGACTTGGCAAGAGTCATGAGAATGAACATTGAAAGTTGAGTGGAAAAGTACATTGATTTTCAGTTCTCCAATATGTAACAGTCAAGTTACAACCTTTCACAAAATGTCGCACTAGGAACATTTCATCACTAATTCCTCCTCACTATTGCACTGATAAATCTCTGAACTCCTGTGCCTGAGACTGAAATTCCCATGGCTCAGCCTGGCCAGAGCACTGAAGTCCCCACGGGTGCCTGCTGGGTGACTTTATTTCCAGAAGATTTCTTCATCACAGTGAGCCTCTAGAAGCCCTGAATCGCTTTGGGAGGTAGTAAATACACCTTAATTATATATGAAGCCTTACACCTTTATTTTAAGTTCAGAGCAGGGACACGTCTCAGCACCATATTTTGATATGCCAGCTGTATTAAAACCAGAACCTTTCCTCACCAAACCATCCAAATGAATGTTAGTGAGGTCAACAGTATACACCTGAATTCAATTGTCCAAAGTTTTAAGATTAAAATTGCATATTGTGGACTGAGGTGATCTATATTTAAGTCAGAAAGAAAGCTTGAGACTGCAGTCACTCATAGTGTGACTGTCTGGGCAGAAATTAAACTAAGGGTGTTCAGGAGCTTGCTGTTGAGAAATTTTCTTAATGTTTCCTGTGAAGACAAATGCTAAGTCTGTTTGAAACCTTATTGAAGAAGCAAGGTACATAGAAATGCTTTTATTTAAAAATCACATCAGGAACATGATGGATGAAAATTGATTTCCTGTCTGAATCAAGGAACATGAATGGCTATTTCTTTCCCTTTTTATTATCTGTACTATTCCATATCAAGTCCAGCTCATGAAGTCCATTACTACATCTCCCTGCTTTTATTTTCCTGTTTTTCAAAAAATTCTTATGTGTAGGGAGAAAAGCTTAACAATATGCATCTTAGGCTTAATAATATGCATCTTAAACTATGCTTAGGAAAGGAAAAAGCAAATATATCCCACTATATACTCCAACACCTTCAGGTATTATTCTGATTACTATCCATGTTAGACTTCCTCAGCAACCCTGAGCTGGAGAAGTTGAAACTGTCTCTGTATACAGCAAAAGAGAGGGAAGTCTGACTGCAGCATGCAAGAGAGGCGTAGCAATTCTCAGAACATGGGCCTGGTTTAAAGAAAGAGATAGGACATTTGTTAAACAAACCTGCCTGACTTATATTTTAATTTAGCAAACTGATGGGGTGTTTTAAAGCGAAGGACTTGATGTAAAACACAATCTCCCTATGCTCTATTTCCCCAGGGATTCAAAATAAGCCTGCCTCTGTTTTTCACCTTATTTCACCTCATTGTGCTGTTTCTACCAATTTTCCCTGTCCATTTCTTCTCCATGCTCTTTGCTTTCTTAAATCCTCTCAGTGAGATGCTCACTGTCAGTCATAGCGGATCCTGCGAGGCAGATGTTGTCTTCTCAAGCTGTCTTGCTTATATATAATTTTTCTGGCCCTATCGTGTCCAATTTCATGAAGGGTTTTAAAACAGGCTAGGATAAGAGGCAAAGTTTACCTTTTGGCAGCAGTGACATTTTATGATGCACAGCAAAATTCTCATGAACTCGTACTAACCCTTGCTAAACCTCCTGCATAGTCTGCTTAACAACAGTGTTCAGAATTTAATCTAACTGCTCAGTCTTAGGTAATACATTATGATTCTTCAAGGCTGTTGTCTGCAGAAGCTCCAGATTTGGTCAGAACTGGTGTGTGAACCCCTGCTCGCACTTTGCCATGTGCAAATCAAAATGGTGAATGCAAGGAAGTGAACTAGGCAGGTACCTTCACAAAGCAGTCCTTTCCTTCTTCTCTATTAGTCTTGCACGGTCTGTCCCCAAACTTTTCATATAGCCTCTCTTGTTACAATATTCTTCAAACACAAATTGGGGGTGGGAAGAAGCTGGACATTCCTGTTCATTTTCTGAAGAAAACCAAATGAAACTGAAACAAAATGAATCAAAATAAAACGAAATATATCAAAATCTTCCAATAGCAATCAAGCTGTGGAATTGCCTATCACTGTGAGAAACTTGCACAAATAGATGAAAGGAAATAGTTAGAAAGAACAAACAGGAAATTAAATATATTTTTTTTTTTTAATTAGTATAGTCAGAATTAATTTTCACATTTAGAAAAACAGGGAAAATTTCATCTTTAACTTCAGAATCTGCTTTTGGGAAGTGTCTATGTAATTGATTTACTTCTAGTACAAACGGTGCTCTGTAAGGCATTCTACTATATTTTCTAGAGTAACAACAACAACAATAACAATAATATCATCATTACTATCATCATCTAACAAAAATCTTAACAAAGCTTCTTTCCATCAGTCTTGGGATTCTGACCTCGTGGGGTTTAGGGCAACTCCAGATTACTTGGACCAGCAGACCTTGTCTTTACTAATGTTCTTTACTAATACAGAACGGTTTTGACCAGCTTTCACTTTATAATTGGCAAACTCTAGCCATAATAAAATTTACATAACATGCTTTTACATCTGAAGAAGATTACTTCACTCAGCTGCTGAGGGGAACAGGCAGGGAGCCCTCAGGTATGTCCCAAACTGTGGCTACTGGAGAGGTGGAGGAATGTACTGCAGAAAGTACATGCTGCCAAGGTCTCTCCCTGTAGCCTTTTACATTTGCCACTGCTGGAGACAAAATAGAGGACTACTCAGTTGCTCTGATTCAGCAAGCATTTTTTATGTAACATATTTACTTTGTTAATACAGTAAGGATAAATTTGCATAGACACTTTGAGATCTTCAGATTAAATGTTTGTTATTCTCACTGCAACAGTCACCAGATGGTAGTGTTAAACTCTTATTTGGTATGCAAATATTTCAGTCATTCTGAGAATATTATTATTTTGTGTGTGTGTGTGTTGCAGGATTCTTTTGCTTTGTGTAGGTTGAAACCACATAAAGTAGCAAAAGAGTTTTTAAAATGGTGGCTTATTGGTTAAGAAGCATTAGTAGCTGGTAGAGGTTGATTGCAGAGGTACTCAATTCTACACACTCTGTTCAACAATTGGGATGTATACCACAGATAATTAAACCTTGTTATAAAACATCCATTCTCCATACTTACCTGCCTGTATGGTAAGCACAACTATGAGACCTGCTAGTAGGGCAGCAATAGAAAGTTGAGGGTTTTTCACCACGTGCTTTCTAATCTGTGTTGTTTTCAGATTGTATTTTGTGATCTCATGTTGGCAGCACCTGGGTTATTGGAAAAACTCCCTGCAGAATACCTATTGCAGTTGTATTTCCTCTTCTGACAACCTGGCAGTGCTGGCTGTGGAGGAAAAGCATGGAAGTGCTATGATCCAGGGAGAAGAATATCATGAAGCTCAGTTGACTTGAAGGACTTGCCATGCCAGTGCTGTGGTCACAGCTGCCTAGCTGGATCTTTATAGGCTGTTTCTCAGTCCCGTGTGCTCTCAAGTTTCAGAAACACACACGCTGGCCCTGGTTTCCCTAGCAAGCCTGTAAAATGAAGGTGACTTTCTAGGGATAGCTGAGTTGTCACAATGATTTGTTAATTCTCAAGTCATTTATACTTATGTCAAAAGCTCAGCAAACCTTTGTATACCATCAGTGAAAACACATACTCTGGAAAGGCTGCTGGGCTGTAATGCTCCTGAGCTATTAAAAAAACAGCTTCAGACAGATAGCATCTAGACCTTCAATCACTCAACATTTCAGACTTTCACACAAGAGGAGTGCACATGCGTTGACTAGCAAGCCTCTTTGTTCCACTGAACATTGTAAAGCTGTTTTCTTTCACATGTATGCTGGATCTGTAACAAAACTGTAAAAAAAATATATAAACTGAAACACACAGAGGGGAGGGAAGAAGACAGGGAGTGGATGAACATATGAGGCAGCTTAAAGATCTCTGCTTTTTATTTCTTGAAAATGATCATCAACATTTTATGCTCTGCACAGGGAGACATGTTTTGCCCAGGCTTATATATGTACATTTACTGGAGTTACTTGGGATGTAAGCTGGTGGAATCTTATCTTGCATTGCAAAATCATTTTTGTCAGGAAACAGTACAGGCCCTCTATGCTTTTGCTTAACCATCCTGATGAGTACTCGGGATTGCTAAGGATGGCTTGGTTTAGGAAGTATTCAACTTATTTTCTTTTACAGTGAGAATGCAACTATCTAGATAACTATTGAGATCTATTTTATGTTCCTTTTAGAAAGAGGCCAGGAGAACAGCAAAGGTTATACACTACTGTAGCCCAGTAAGAATACGCTTCTCTGCAGAGGCTTTGGAATCAGGCGTTCATAGTTGTTTTGGGGGTAGATACTTTTCCATGAGAACCATAGAGTCCTTCCACTGCAGTTTTGAAGTCTGTTCATACCTGGATTATGAATTTGCTATAGGGATTTGCAAATAGGGGTGGAATAAGACAAGGTGACCTACCCTCTACTGCGATTTGTGAGCTGACTATTGCTGCCTCAGCACTAGAACCATTTTTGCAGTAGAACTGTGAATGGCTGGTCTGTAAATGAAAGAATCAATAACTATCTCTTAAAATAAAGTGCACCTGTCTCTCACCACTCTCAGATGTGGCCACAGTACCTGTTTCACACTCAGACTGCCTGATGTCATCAACCCCAGATCCCATGTCCTTCTGCTGCAAAGGTGTCCATGCAGATGTGTTCCAAAAAGTCCATAGCAGGAATGCGTAGGTTCCCGTCCATGTTACCTGGTGAGCTGTACACATATATAAGGAAACTTTGCCACCTAAAACTTGCTCGTGTATAGCCAGCAAGTGTCATTCTAGATTTCTCAAAATTCATGTAAAATAATAAGACTTCATCTGGAAATTTTCCCACCTTTGTATTTTAGGACACTGTTTTTAAATCCACGCAAGTTCAGTCACAATCCAAATTTAGAATGTCACTGGTCTCTTTATTTCCCTCAGAAGGAAGTGTTCTTTTGGATTTTTGTATAAAACTTCAACATGGTAGATTTAGGTGTTACTAACAAAATGCAAACTAGTCATTCTTCATTTACAGTAATTTCAATGAAAGTAGCTGACTGCATAGGAGATCATGAAAGTTTCAAAAATATGGCAAGGAAAACTAAGAAACCTATTATACTCCTCACTCCCCCATATCAAGGGGAAAAGCCGTTCGTGTTGCATATCACGTAAAAAAACCCAACACATTCATGGCTCTGCCAAATGATATGTACACACCTCACTAAAAGTTGTGATAGTTTATTTGCTGATAGTCTGGAAGACACATCAAGGTAGGACTTAGTGTGAAAGGGGTTTTCCAGGTCCCAAGTAGATTTACAAGGAGGTACACAGCTTGCAGTGCTGGAGATGATACTTGAAATATTTCTCAGGATCTGGGATAACATTCTCTGATGTAGACCTATTCTTACCCAGCCTAGAGCAAAAAATAAAAAGAGCAGATGACTGGAGAGTGTAGAAGGACTAGGGCAGATCCCATCCACAATTTCCTGGAAAGGAACATAGATGCTGGAACAGGCTGCATTTATCAAAAATATTTACTGGTTTTGCAGGAAATACATTGCATGTTAACCAGTAATGTGTATGTGATGCATTGTGATTGTATAATAGCATGGTATAAAATTCTGGTACATGTAAAATCTGCCTTGCGTCTTTATCTGACATGAGCAGATCCAGATCTTATGGGAGAAATGTTGCTATGACAATTTACACCAGCTAAAAATATACTCATGAATGCTTAAAAGCCGAGCTAGTAAAGGCAATATTTCCATTCCAGAATAAAATAAGTTTGTTGAAATTTCAGAAATAGGTAATTCTGTGGAACATACTTCGGCCTTTAGTTATGTTTCTACATTCAAAGTATTTAGCCTCTGCAGTGAACAGCAAAGAATTAAAAATTTAAATTGTATAGAAATATTTATGTTTTGTATAGATCTTCTGTGATAAATTGCATATTATTGCATTTGCAAGTTCTTTGGGGCATGTGAAATTCTGTCTGTGTGCTGATCACTCCCAGAGACCAGCAATACAGTGATGGTCACAAAAGATGATCTTCCAGAGCTGTTGAAAGACATTATGTGACTTTCTCAAATAGACAAGCAAAGATAAGGCTGTGGAAATCATTATGTCATGTCCAAATAAAAAGTGTGCAGGAATAATTTTCCAAATGTCTCTGTCAGTATTTTTACAGTACCATCATCTGCAGAGTGGGCTGGAGTTCTGGCTCTTAAATAATTCTTTTCAGTTCAGAACACAAGTGAGGATGTGGCAGGTCACACATACACCTCCTTCCTGTCACAACATTTCTTGTACTTGGGTACCATACTGATGGATAAGGCAGAGTCCTTACTTTGCTTTTCTGATGTAAGTAAAACCAAGTATTTTGACAGGCTAAAAGTGGTATGTACATGGCCCAAATTCTAGCTTAGACCCTGTGCCTTAGCATTTCCTTGTGGCTGCACATGGGTTTTCAGTCCTCAGATGAATCACCATTTGAAGGGACCTGCTTATCTCTGCTGAAAGCTGATAGCCAGCAGTTAAACACCAAGCAGCGTTCCTCTAATTTGGCATCCGTAATATCATGAGACCCTGTAATTCACTGTGGGCTCCGGCTTTCCAGATCCTAGCCTGTGGCCTGTTGTAGATGCTTCTGTTACAGGCTACTAAATCAGTTAATCAATTCAGAAGTACTGTAACCAAAGCAGTCCTTTCTTATCAAGGTCAACAGTCAGAAGGTTGACTTTGACTTCATTTTCTTCTGTCTCTTTCAGATTAGAGTGTATAGAACTTAATTTGTGGCAACCTGCTGTTGTTGTTGTTGTGTTTTTTTTTTTTTTTTTTAACTAGCTTTGCAAGTTGTGTATGGGTTTAAAAATTTGGCAAAAGCAGAATTATTTTTCTTGAAATATTGATATTTATCAGCATACAATTTGAAAATAACTTCACAGTCCTTGCACTTTGGTTTCATTTAATGCAGCCAGAAAATGAAATCTGAATGTGTGTAATTTTTATAGTCTTCTTGCTTTTATCTGAAAATCAACAAAGCACTCAGGAAAATGAAAGCCTCAGTGTTTTCCTTGCTTTCCTGCAAAGTCAAAGAAATCATAGGTTGTTCCAGGTCTGCAAAGAAACAAGGGAGATTGGAGGAAAGGAAAATGAAAAAAATGTATTCATAAGCTAGATACTTTTATTGGAAATATACAAGAAAACAGTGAGTAACTCTTATAGAAGCCTGTCACCATGACAAAATCAATTATCTCTTCTGCCTGGTGGGTTGGCTGGGTGATGACATACCAGTGTAGGCACTATGCAGCCTTCTCTCACTACAACCCATTTGATTTCCACTCTGATCGCTACCCTCTATGTTCACTACCACACGAAGAGGGTAGTAATATACCTTCAGTCTATATGCCTATATACAGATCTTTGTGAGCAAGATGAAAAAGTTTTGAAGAAATACTAATTTTTTTTACCCAACACAGAAAAGGTTGTCCCTTGCCATTACAAAGGCAATCAAATCCCTAATACGAGGAATACGTTAAATGGTGATGTGCCTATGTTAAGGCCTTTGATGCGGAAAAATAAAATGTCAATGGATTTCAGTCTACATGTTTGTGTCTGTGTTTTTAATGAGTGTTGTGTATGACTATAGCCAGGAAAGTATGTAAATAAATAAGGCCAAGTCTTGGATTTATAAAAAGGAAGGAACTCTGAGGCTGTCACTTGCTGGTGCTTCAGAATTCTGTATTGAGATGTTTGTTTGTATTCAAGTGTCCTTGAGTACTTGAATTATAAAGATTTACTGTTATTGGAACTCTTAGTAGTAGGATTTGCATATCAGTTAGCCTGGAAAACAGGCTAAATATAAGCATACCTTTTGATTGCCTGAATCGGAGCTAATGTCTCAGGAAGCCAACTGCTTGGTGTCGGCTGCGCCTCAAAGAGACATAAGGAAGTGTAACTCTTCTTATCATCTCCTTTTTCTGATGTCTTACTGTGAAGTGTATTTTTGCATTGCTTTGCATTGATTGTCTGTCCTGTTGTGTTTGATGGTGGAAGCCATGTCTGGAACTGCCTGGAACTGACTGCAGAGCTCAAGAAAGGCCTTCCATACCTCATATGCAGTGTTCTGTTTGCAATTCCAGTCTGTGTGGTTGCCTGGGATAAGCCTGCAGGTAGGGGAAATAATACTGCAGCACTGAGAAAGCTGGGGTGCGTTTTCTTATATTTTATATCATAGTTTATACATATAGTTTATTGGGTTTTTATAGATTTTTATATAGTTTATATTTTTCAGGTCAAGCATAGAATTGCATCTCTCTATATCAGGGAAGAGTAACGAGGGAGAGAGCAAAATAAGAAACCTTGCAACAGCAGGACAAGAGTGTCAACAGTAGTCAGGGAGTGGAGGAGTGGGAGAAAGTAATAACCCTTTTGACTTAAGCACATAAGAAATTAGCAGCCTGGGAACACCAACTGTTGCCTTTCCTGGAAAGAAAAAGGAGATATACTTTTGCATTGCCTTGAAGTATGCTAGGCAGAATACCAAGGTCAGTGATGACTAACTTAATGACTGGGGCTGTGGAGGGCAGGGGAAGTCACAGTTTCATTCCCACCATGCCTCCTATTGGACAGGTTGCACATGTGCAGATCCTTAATATTACTAGAGCATCTGTCTTTGTTTGAAATAAACAGGAGTTTATCCTAATGGCAGGTATATACCTAAAGACCTTTTGAGGACCTAATTCCTATACTCACAACTCTTCCATTAGTTAAGTGAACTATTCTGCCCTTCTTCCTTGTGATGTGAGATGGATATGTGACAATTTGTGAAAAGACTTGGTACAAAAAATAGGAACAGAGGCCTAATACACAGCCATTTCAACAGGGTGGTACTGTTGTTACTGTATCTCAAGATGAATAATCACATAATGAAGTATGTTAGCATGGAATGACTGAAACTGTACTCATGGCAAATGCATACAGTCTTATTGCCATTTTTCTTAGATAAAGCCATAATGGTTCTCTGAAATAGTCTCTGGAGATTCAGTTTGATTAAATTCACATTTTTCCATGTGTTTTTTCTTTCTAAGAAGGCTGCAAATTAAGAACTCTGGCATTTCTTTTCATTACCAGAATTTTATGTTCTGCCTGTTAAAGCAGATTTTGCTGCAAACTCTGTGATGACCTTCATACGAATGCAGGTCAAACACCTCCACCACAGTTATTCAATCCAGGCAAATTACCTCTACAGTGAAGTAATTGTTTGCTGCATTTGGTTGTCAGTCTTGCAATTGTTTTAAGTCTCCCACACTGCTACTGATGACAGAAGGGTCTGACATTAGGAATAAATAGTGTTAATTTACCAGTGTAGTACTTACTAGTACTCTCCTGGATATTTATTAGTACTTTCTTTGACTAAATACCTGTGGAAGATTTATTTGTCAGTGAAGATCAGCCATTAGCTGTCACGGCTTGCTGGCTAATATTACAGGATAGCATGGGAGATGTCTTCATTGTGGTCTCTGATGTGTGCTCAGCATCTCCTCCTACTCATCAGATCAGTGTGATCTACACATCTAGCAGACTGCTTATCTAGTTGTGATGGTGAAAATATTCAGAGCATTGACTTCTTTTTATCCTACCTTTGTTCCATGCAAGTGAAAATGTGAAATGTGCTAAGAAAAAATCCAAGTTGACACCGGTTTATAAAAGAAAATCAAGTGACAGAATTTTCTTGAAATTTTGACTGCCAGACTGTCAGTTTCTTACAGAGTCTTCTCCAGTAATGATACTGTACGAATAGAATGGAATAGACCACAGGGCTCTAGCAATCCAACCAGATTTTATTCAGCAATTAATTTTGATTGTTTCTTCAGTAATCAAGGTTTGACTGTCAAAAGCCCTTTCTCTTCTGACAAAGCTTGTGCGTGTTCAGCTGACTGAAGGTAATTGAAGCTGGTCATGCAGTATTCTCCCTGAAAAAACATACTCCAACACCTTGATGCGCTAAATGCTGAGTAGTTCTTTTATCTACGAGAATAAAATACCTGGAAAAAATCATCTTTAAAAATGGATCCATACTTCTACCTTTACTGTTAAAAAGATTGGTGTAATGTAAAGCATCTGACTTGAGATGTGTTCCATGTCAGCAGTAAGATACTTCCTTCTATGTTAGAATTGCTGGGGAGAATTAGCTCTCTTTGTCATGGATGAGATCAGACAAACTGACTGTCATTAGTATAAGTATACATCAGACCAGCCTACTGGTGCCATTGCCAAATGGAAACACTGGTTTTATTGTTACCAGAGACTTGTGGCTTTGCAAAGATCCATTTTTAGAAATAGATTTGATTGCCCCTCTTGATACTTAACCACATCCACGTGTTTCATCATGATTTTTATGATAGCCTTCCAGTAACAGTAGCACTGGCTCATCTTTCTCTCAGTAGAAATCTTCCTCTCTTTCTTTCTTTGGAAAGGTGTATTTTGTTTGGTACCCTCCTCTTCTGTACTCCTGGTCTATCATTTAATACTTCACTGCTGAAAATGTTTTTAAAAATTTAGTGGTTTAGCAGATAGTTGGGAGAAAGGAAACATTAGAGGACATGAATCCCTCTAAGGGAGAAGATATTGGCAGATAGATAGGTTTATGACCTGAAAAAAGCAGGTGCAGTAGTGCCTCCTGGGTCATTTTGGGAAAGGCAACTAAATTGCTTTGGGGGGTGTTATTGCAACCTAGGAACTCACTGCACTAGAAGAGGCCATGAACACTGAAGTCCTGATGAGGACTTTCAAAAGTAACCCCACTGTTTGGGTGTGTTAAAAACACCTAAATGAAGGCACCCAGAGTTTCTGGTCACTCTTCAAAGACTTATCTCACCAGTTTTTATTTCTCAATGGGCTTCCCTGAACAATTCTGAGTTGTAGTGATTTAAGTAACTTGCAGTGGTAGGGAAAGATTGATTCAATAAAGCTTCAAACCCAGTTCTGAGCTTACTGGCAAAGCTGGTCTCACCCCTTGAGTCTTGCAATAGCCCTTGAGAGCTGTTTTGCATGGGTATCTCCATAAGCACATGAATGCTCACCTCAGCTGATGACTGTCTTAACGTGGGTATGGATGCCTGTCCTATGGATCAGTTGCAGATTTCAGTTGTGTGAATAGCTCATGTTAACATTTAAAGTTTCCTGAAGATGCCAGGGGCCAGATACCTCCTCTTAGATTCTAACCATGGAGAAGTACGCAGAAAATAGCCTGCATCTGGGTTTCAGGAGGGGAGCTAGGGTAATTGAATAGGGTGTTACTGAAGGATGCAGTGCTGTGGGTAGTCTCCTGTTTGTCGGATGTTTGCTTTTAACTGTCATTGGTTACATCAATCAAAGCAGCCACCACATTGTCTAGTATTCAAATAAGCAGCCGTGAGGCCTCTCACTGACAGCTCCTTTAACATATACCCTCCCATTTCACAAATCCATTTCTAGTGCTGCCAGTGCCTAAAGTGTAAAAACAGCCTGAGACAAAACCAGTCATTCAGAAAACCAAATCAGGGATAGGTGTGGTAGCTCACAAGGCTTGACTAAATGTATCCCAATACCTACCAGTTAGGGTCCAGAAACCATTCACAAATTTTACTCTATCTTCTGTACAGTAAGAACAGAAGTAAAGGGGAAGGAGGAACAGGCCAGAAACTTTACAATATTTAAACAAAAAAATGGGAACACCTTTACGCAGGATTTTAGTATTTTGCCACTATCCAACTATAAATTGCAACAGTAAATTGATGACAACTTTTCGCATTTTTTCTCCAGAAAAGGAGGATAGATATAGGAAAATATGTGAGCCTTTTCAGTAAGATTTTTTTTTTAATTTGCTAGCTACTGTGTAGATTTTTAGCGTAAGTACAGTTTCAAATGTGTATGATCTAGTTTAATACTTGAATTTTCCCCTGACTGCTCTTCTCTTCCTATTCGAAGTATTCCTTCATAGGATGATTTTCTTATTTCACAGAGAAGCATTACTTCATGTACTCTGTATCCACGACACCTGTGCCAGGAGCACACAAGCTGTACTTTTGCTTTATTGATTAATGCAGTATTAGTAAGATGCTTTGAAGCTGGTAAGCACCTTTGAAGTGCTAATATAATTATAACCTTTTCTACCAAGTATATGCCTAGATGAAAATGTAATATGGGTATGATTAATCCAAGATAGTAACAGGCAGGAGTCTCATAATATGTTAATGGCTTAGAAATTACATGTTACAAACGGATCATTAGTTTACAGCTTAAAATAGAGCCAGGTACACTAATAAAAATGCAAACATTAAAGTTATAGAAATCATGTGTAAGTACATGCATGTATAGGAGCATAATGCACATATGGAAAAAAAGGAAGATTGGGTTACTTTACCATTTTTTTGCAACAGAATACTTTTAAGGATTCCCTATACCTGGAAATACTGCTTTCACTGCTCCCTCTTGCCTTCAGTCACCTTCTTCCCATGCATTTTTCTCTGATGAAAAGTTGGCCATATTTGTGCTGCAAAGTTATATCCTTGCAACTTTACAGACAGCCCTGACAGGGTTTGCAACAAGGTGAGAATTTCTAAACTTGACTGCTGACAAGCGTGACGTTGCTGACTGTGGCAAAGTGGATAGACACATCTGGAAAGGTATTGAACAGCTAGGATTTCAAACATGAGCCTGGAGTCTTTGGATCTAAACTAAGAATGGTTACAAATGTAGAAATATGGAATCATAGAATCATAGAATTGTCTAGGTTGGAAGGGACCTTTGAAATCATCTAGTCCAACAATCAACTTAATTCTGATAAAAAACATCAACCCATCACTAAACCACATAATTGAGCACTATGTCAACCCATCGTTTAAATATCTCCAGGGATGGTGCCTCAACCAGTTCCCTGGGCAGCCCATTCCAATACTTGATAACCCTTTCCATGTAAAAATTATTCCTGATACCCAATCTGAACTTCCCCTGGTGTAACTTGAAGCCATTTCCTCTTGTCCTATTACCTGTGACTTGGGAGAAGATACTGGCCGCCACCACTCTACACCCTCCTTTCAGGTAGTTGTAGACAGCTATAAGGTCTCCCCTCAGCCTCCTCTTCTACAGGCTGAACAACCCCAGGTACCTCAGCCTCTCCTCATATGTCTTACTCTCCAGACCCCTCACCAGATTCATTGCCCTTCTCTGGACCCTCTCCAGCACCTCAATGTCATTTTTGTGGTAAGGGGCCTAAAAATGGACACAGT
>VXBJ01003470.1:174796-188379 GCA_013400055.1 Nycticryphes semicollaris
CAGAGTACTCCCATCCAAGCCATGGGCAGCAAGTGTCTCCGGGATGATTCTGTGGGAGATTATATCAAAGGACTTAGTAAGGTATATATACTTTATATAATTATATATATATATTTATATATATATGCAAAGTACATATCTGTGTTTCTCTGAGAAGTCAAAAAATAGAAGTGTACTTTACCATGGCTTTGTTGGCTTTGAGCCAAATCAAGGAAGTGGAGACAGCCAGTGAGGCATGTATATTCATGCCCTCTTGCACTGACCTCAGAGTTTACCCCAACTGTGCATAATTTCTGCTTGATGCAGCAAACTGTTTTTCATACTACTATGGCATGTCACCCCTGAACTCCAATCCTACATATAGTTAATTATATGAAATGGCCTATTAACTTCAGTTAAAGTACTACTCATGCACAGAAAACTGTGCAGTGCTGGGCCAGGTGCTAATAAAGGAAAGCTGACCATGTTATTTCAAAGGACCAAGACTATCTAAGGTCCCCATATAAGTTTAAATTAATTCTCCCAGGCAAGCGAACTATGAGTTTCAATTTCTGTGTTTGTGATAAGTCTCTACCTTTATTCTCCATAATTTATATTCATTGGCTGCAACAGACTGGAATCTCTGCACTTTCGCTTCTATACAGAGTGGGATTTTATTTTTTCAGTGCGCAAAGTTTCAGTGAAGTGCTCTGTCATTTCCCCTTTTCCCCAGCATGCTTTTGCTTATTCACAAGGGTTGTATGTTTTAACAAACATTATTTTTTTCCTGTGTCTCAGCCTGTCAGAAAAGTTTAGTAAACCTTGTGCCTTGTGACAAATGTATTTAGCAGGTGGATTGAACATCTGCCTAACAGTGGTCTCTTTGGAGTTGCTGTCTCTGTGAATTACAGAGGTGCAGACCAAAAACATCTGGCATTCCCTTAAGGGGAAAGTTGAACATAAATTGCTTAATGCTGGCAATCTTAGCAGGGCACGGTGTTTGGCTTCATCAGAAAAAGGAGTTAGGGAAAAACAGCATGAAGCATGTCTGCACCATTTGTGCAGAGATACACGAAGCAGCATTTTGAGGCAAGAGGGCAACAGTCCCCTCACTCCCATTTGACATCTTCCCTGCCTGGATACACCACTCTCTTCCTTGTAGCATGGCATCATTCCAGGTTTGCACCCTGCTTGAGTGGCAGGATAGAACCATACTGCGATCACCAGGACATTCTTTACATCTCGGAAGTGCAAGGTTGCAATGCAAATGGTAGGCTTTTTTGAACATGGGTCTGTCAGTCAGACCTAACGCAGCCATAAACGCATGCTCAAAATGCAACTTAGGACTTGAACTGCTCCCCTTGGGCAGTCATCTGGAATCACTGTGGCCAAGTTCCTGGGAACAGCACAGGCAGTGCTGGAAGATACTGAAATCTTGAAAATAATTTTGGGATGAGAATCTCCTTTGGAAACCAGGTCCTGTATGTCAGAATTGACTCTTTCTTTTAGAAGATGCTATGTAATGTCTGCTCCCACTCCAAAGTCGGAAAGCTCTTGGAACCAGCAAGTTTGTGGGAAGGCTGAAGGTTACATGTAAAAGGGCTCTGGAGAGTTTTAAAAAAGCAGCTTCCTGAAATTGTGCAGTTGAACAGAATAATAATTTGGCCTCTATTGAGTGTTCATACACAAAGGACTCCCCAAATGATTAGTAAATCAGGGCATGAATAAGCACATTGCCTTCCTGAGGGGAGAGAAAGGACGTCCCATTGCTCAGTGATGTGCTATTTGATGACCCTCACAACACTGTCACAGCAGCTAACCAGTGGAGGAAGGTTAACTCTGTAAGCGGAGGAAAGGATCTGGCAGTAAGAAATCATAGGCCATGGGAAATACATAAAAATGTACAATATCCATTGCACTGAGTTTTCCGTTTTACTTGCTTGCTGTGTAAAGCTAATTACAAAGATCAATAGGCAAAAAAATCAGTTGCTGTAAAGAGTTTCTTTAACATGCCTGGGCTTCCATAACAATTTATAGGTGTAAAAGAGCCGAATAATTTAATCCAGTGTGCTTATTTCTCAGAAGTTACTGCATTTTAAAGTGAATAACCTTGTTCAGTCTTTGCCTTTGTTCCTTGTAATGTCTGATGGGTGCTGGAAGCAGAGGAATTACAGTGCTTCTAGTTTACTGCTCTGTTTTAAAGAGGGTGGCTTGGCCCAGTGGGCTGGAACGCAAGAGATGGATTCTCCACCAGGTAACCTTGCGTGTCTGGTTTCACACCTATGAGCTTCAGCTTGCTGCATAGCTGAAAAAGGAAAGGGTAAGGGGAGCTGATGGCACCTCCTCTTTGGAGCCTTTAAGACACAAGCAAAAAGCTCTGTGTAAGAAGTAAGTGACCTGCAGCTACACCGAATGAAGCAGGTTAGTTTTTGTGCATGATTCAATTCTCCCTTCTCACTGTCATTCTGTTCTAAAAACACATCTTTAATATGAACACATTCATTCTGATCTGCCTGTTCAACCTGTATTTCAAGGTTAATGGTTAAATGGCTCAAAATACAAATGAGGATATATACAGGGTTTGCTGGAACAACAGTGTAAAATTTTACTTCCTCTGTATGCTACCTGTTCTTAATCCATCATAGTCTTAAAGCCCAAGGGGCTTCCTGCTCCTGTGAATTACAGCTGCTACAGAAGAAAAGCATTTGCTGCAATTATTACAACTACCCTGTATGCAGTTCAGTTTTTGTTTCAAGCTGAGCTCAGTTTAGCTCCCTGAATTAAGCATCTAGACTCTTGTGAATTAAAGCAGTCACAACTTAAAGTCTGTAGTATATTTTCTATAAACTAGAGTGGAGATTTTGAGCAGTTTTCCTCTGAAAGGGATCCACATATCCCAAACCCACTCTGCATACTGAACCAATCCTCAGAAAATGGAAATTACTCAGGATTTCGCTTCATAACTGCACTGCTCTTTCAAACAAAAAAATATAAATGTAACTGCAGCCTTAAATGGGGATAGTCCAGGAATTACTGTTGTTCACGACAATGACACCATGGTCAACACTACGATGAACTGACACCAATCCTTCTAGTGGCAATAGGCCTTTCCTACCTGTAGGTACTTCACCTTACAGCAAACATTCACAAAACGGTCTTTTTACACAGTAGTCCCCTGCATTTCATGGAGGCTATTGGGTTTGGAAAATGCATTTATTCTTTCTGTTTAAAATACTTTGTGCTACAAATAACACTCTTGAGCTGGCTTTGGTCTTTCTGCCTTGCATATTTGATGACAGAAAATAAGTGCAGAATTTGAAATCTGATATATTGAATTAGTTATTGGTTCATTTTACCATGTTGTGAGAAGTACATGTCGAGTCATTAACAGCTAGTCTCCTGAAGTGTTCTTTACTAAAAAATGATCAATGCATATTCAACATTTTGAGTCTTGACATCATATGCAATTACAAAACGGTGGTGAAAAAGTTTCAAAACCAGCAGTGGCGTAGAGCAAGAGTTCTGGTCCATAATTGGTCTATCTTGTTTGGGATTTTATATTTTTGGAAAGTAGATTTTATTAATCTGATAAAATAAGCATAATAGTAAATATGGAATAGTTTAGTAACAGTAGCAATAAAAAGAACAAAGCCAGTCTTACCATAAATATGAATGTAATTCTGATTGAACAGCTTCATCAGAAGCTCTCAGGTGCTGATAGATAGAATTTAAGTACTTAGAAGACATATAGAAAAATGAAGAAAAGCAGAGCTGATGATGGTAAGTCTCAGCTTCAGAGCTTTGCAAATGAAAAGGCTGATCACACATCAGACCTGACATGGCATTGGCATGAGAAGAAATGGGATAGCAAGCGGTGAAACATGCTCATGAGATGTTGTGGACAGTGCCAGGGCTGCCAAACCTATCCCAAATTAAAAAAAATTCTTGCCTCAAAAACACCATCTACACTTACAAATCTGTATATTTTAGTGAACAGGGCTGCTAAACAAACTGTGATAACATCCTTCAAATACACACATCATATATGCAGACAATGCTGTCAATTGAATAATAAAACTGTGATTAAAACATAACAGGATTCAGTGAAAATCAGCAATTACACTGAAAGGAACAAATGCTTGCACAGTAAGTGAGGGTAGCTGTCCTAGATTACCCCAGTGCTCACAGGTGTTTGTGAACCCTACAAATAAACATATTTTTTTTCCACTAATGCAGATTGAGAGAGTTTTTATGTGACACAAGCTTAGCAGAACATCATGATGATTAATGCCTTGGATGTAAAATCAGATAAATTAAGGTTTGCTTACCTTGCAGTTGTTCAGTATATCTATTTCTCTCTTGATACTCCAGACTGTCTATTCCAGGTTAGGAGTGCAGTCAAATGAAATGGGCCTGATTGAGCCGGGTATCAATTACACAGTCTGGAGTGGAGAGTGGAGCATTAGGGAGTTAATCTTGGACAGATATTCCTCTTTCAATTCAAACCATTAAACAATCCAGACTGACCTCCTTTGTGTCACTGACAGTCAGCTGACTGGTTGTATTCAGTAGGTCATGTAACTCTTCACTTTCCTCTAGAGCTGGGATTAGGTGAGAGGCTTTCCAGACTGCACATGTTAAACAATGGTTTGGCTTGTGGTAAAAGTGCAAAAAAACTATTTAGCACCAGCTATTTATGTTGCTGTTACAATACTCTATTTGTACTCCTCCAAAATTGATTTAGTTGAACAGCTCAAAGGCATTATTCTGTGAAATTAGATAACCCACACAAAGAGTGAGGGAAGAATAATGATGGCACATTAAATTCACACCTGAGTTTATTTGACAATAAATTCCCTTTGTTGACAGGTTCTGAGAGCACAGACCTCATAAGTGGACAGTACACATAAACTGTAGTGTGGTTGCAGCAGACAGGCAGCAAATAGCCTTGAATGCTCAGTGAAAGAAGGAAGGGTTATGCTAGAGAGCAGCAGAGCTTTTGTTGGCTAATTTAACAATCATGCTGTTTTAGAGAAAAACCAATGAAGGAAGGGAAATATAAGGCAGGATCAATGTTAAATTAGCAACATCAGCTGCAAAGCTGTTGTACAGAACATTGACTGACTGTGACAAGGATGTAAACATCGGGACTCAGAGATATATTAAATATATTAAGGCATCATTTCACAGAGCCTTGCAATGTCTAATCTGTTTACAAAAGTAACCCCTTAAGGTGCTCACGTTTTTTAAAAAACAGAATTTTGTGGTATTTTCATTACTTTATCCCTCTTGATGACCTTGTACTGTAAATATTTTACGTGGGAAGGCACTGCTGTGCTGGGAGAACAGCAAGGTGCTTACCAGAGATGTCAGGCTCAATAGCTCAGGTAAGTACAGAGCAGAAACCCACAGGCTGGGCTCTGGAGACATTGCTGCTCTGTTGCTATCCATTGCTGTGCATGCTCAACCTTGTTAAACCACAGTATGCACTACCTTAAGGGAGAGGGAAGTCCATGCACATCATGCAGTCATCACCCATGCACAAAGGACAGAGAGGTGCTTGCAAAGACCATCCACATTCCTAGAACGACCACACAAGACACCACAGGAAACAAGCACTACACCCTGCACGTTCAGCTTTTGCTTATTTGGGGGACAGAAAATGTTCCCTAAAACACCAGCCTCCTCTGGCTGCAGTTTCTCCAGTTTTCAGGTCTGCTCTTTTGTTTTAATTTTCTAATGAAATCTGTGTGGTGAAATGAGACAATGGTACCATGTGAGACTTGAATAGGTCAATTTATGCTTGCCATTAATTAGCTGGATTTCAGTTCCTGATTTTAAACTATTAAAATAATTAAGTTTGTGTGAAGGCTTAATAACAGAAAGTAACCTGAATCTTACAGTCAGTAATGTCAGTAAGAGTCCCACTGGGCAACACATTCCCGGTCACCTGCTTCCAAGTCTTTCTTCTGGTGACCTGCTCATACCACCTAACTGGTCTGCACTGAAAGCAGAGTGCTGATTGCAAAAACTGAATGAGGATTGCACATAGTCCAGTACATAGTAGGTGTCAGTCCAAAGAAATTTTTCTCATTACAATATGTTAAAGAAATTTTTATTACCATTCCCCCCAGCTGGCGGTTGAAAAATCATTACTCTCCCATGTCTGGAGCTGAAATTCAAGTTACATGCTCATGCCCTTTCTACATAAATTTGAATATCTGAAGTCAATAGTGTGATTAAGAGTAGCAAAAGGACCCTTGCCTAAGTGAACATGGAAAACTGTGAAGATGACACAAATCTGAGTAGGGGAAAAGGTGGCTGGATCTCATGCTGAACAGTGACGGTGTGTATGCTGAGTCAGGAGTGCTGATGTGGGAACTTAACTAGTCTTGTTAAGTGCTTTTTCTGTTACCTGCTTTTCCTGGTTAAAACCCTCCCTCACCTTATCCCTGCAGGTAAATCTGTGTCTGGGAAGGTTGCATCTTTTAAAACACTTCAACAGACTTTTTCAGTTTTCCTGTTTTGCGCCAGGTCAGAGAGAGTATGTATATACTGTAAATATGCCACGTGGAACTGGGTTGGTAGAGTATGTATTTAACACATAATCGCTTTCTCCAGAGCAGCAATTTTTCAAATTAGCTTACCCTTGAACAAAGATGATTTGTCCTAGCTTGCCTGTGGTTTCTCTGAGTTCCACAACCATTAAGAGGCTGGTGCATTAGGAGATCAGCTGTTTTATCTCATGCTAATTGCATTATCTTTTATATATCTAATTGCTTCCCATTTTTAAAAAAAATCCTAAATTCTTGGCTTAGATGTAATAAAAACATTACTTCAAAAGTCAGGGTGTCCTGAGGACATTATTCTACCATGTAGACAGGACTTCTTTTTAAAAAAAAATTAACCAGAGTTTTCTTCCATTTATTTTCCCCTTCTTTTGGGTGCAAACCAAATCAGGCCTTATTGGGGAAAGAAACAAAGCCATAGATTACTAGAATGAGGGAAGGTGCAGGAAAGGGAGGGGAATATCTCCCCTCTGAGTTTCTTGGCATGGAATGGCTGTCACTGAGCAGCTTACAGTGCAGCAACGGGTAAGCAGCAATCCAGAAAAGAATAATCAGGTTATTAAAGCAGGAAAGAACCAGAATTAAATGTAAAACTATGCTGAAAGAAAGATAATGCAATTATATCAAACAAAGGGAAAGCCTTGCCCTGAACATTACAGTTGGCTCTGTTTGTAATGGAGTGGGCAATGGAAACAGGCAACAAGAATAATCAGAGCTGGGGATATGTTAGCCTATAGAGGTTGAATATATCCTGCTCAGAGTTAGGAAAGAAGTGACAGGATAACCCTCGGTGAACTAGAGCATCATAAAATATTTCAGGATTTCTGCTCAATCTTGCTCACCTTTTGATACCAGAAGGGGACACTCAGTGAAGCTAGAAGGAAATATTTCTTATCCAGCAGATAATGAACCTTTGGCACTTACTCCCACAAGATGACATTGCCCTTACTCATATAAAAGGAAGGTTGAATGCTTTCCTGGCTATGTAAGATCAAATCAGTGAAACAGGAGATTCTCTTAACTGGTCATTCAGTTTTAGATGAACTGCACACCTTACATCCGAAGACTGGAATGCTTAAAAGGTGCATGTTATGATTAATTCCTTACATTGGCAATGTAATACTGATGGTGCAACACTTCAAATTTCATTACCATATATTCCCCTCTAAGAAGCTTCTACAGCGTTTTCTTTCTGTGCAAATTTATCTATGTCAATATAGGTAAAATCTTTGCTGAAAAAGCAGAAATGATTGAAACTCCATCAGAAATTAGGAGGATAACACTTCTTCCCTGGCCATTAGAAGTATAGTGATACTGTTTGAAGTGCTGAAGGGAGAGAAGGTGTGTACTCTAACATCTTTAGTCTGGCTACAATGCTGATGCAATTGTGTTGCATTACTTCAGAGTGGCCATCCATATGCTCTCATGCTGTACATTGGTAGAAACAGGGTATTACACATAGATAAGGGCGTAAGCAGGTTTCAAAGTGCTGTTACCTCAGTTTGCCATCATCCAGATGAATTTTTCTTGATTTTCGGTCTCTTTGTATTTCTTGTGCTGTTCTGCAAACTTTATAACTATGCACACACATACTCATGCGTACAAATATATATGTATAAAAGAAACATGCATGCATACTGCAAAACCAATTTACATAGATGCATGTAGTGGGGTCAGTATGTATGTATATAATGTTTGTCTCTTTGGGGTTAAAGAGAGAAATCTGTTTTCTGTTAAAATTTCACTTGAGTTTCAGACAATCTCTTCTGATTGTTCTTATAAATGGCCTTTTTTACACATATAGCTTTCCAGATCTCCTTCTCTGTCCCCATGATTTTCTCTGCTGTAAAGAAAACACTGTTGGACAGTTTGTAGTAGAGTAGACCCAGAAACACACAGCTCCAAGATAATATCCCCTCCTATTCAGCATGCAAATATGGAAACATACCTGTGCTGATAGTCTTGAACACTTTTAGCTTCCCATGACAGTCAGAACCATCTGCTGCTGCTGGTGGAATGCCATCTAATCTGCAAAGCTACATGCTGACCGATGTTGCACAGGGATGAATTCATGATCAGGCTGGGCGTGATATGAGCCTCACTAACCTGAAGATATTTGTCTTTGCTGTTATCACTACAAGCTGTCATGCAGGCAACCTAGTTTAGAGACAACAGTGTTCCCAGCAAGCTGTTTGCTTGGGGGAATCATTTGAAAACCTGCTTTTGCATCTTTCCTTCTAGCGCAGCTGTACCTATCCCAGATGCTGGGGAGTCTGAGTATAAAACAACATACCTTGCCTTACCCTCTAGCACAAAAAAAAAGGGAAACAAAGAGGTGGAAGTGGTCTCTGATAAATGTTGCAAAGGGTCTTTGGCAGAGCTGTAAATAAAACATGCATTGACTACATCCTTCATCTGCATCGAAATAGTGCAGCTCCCATGGGAGCACCAACCACAGCCTTTAGGTCATCCAGATCTCAGACCTAGGGAGGCTGCATTATCCATACAAAAACTACAGCCTATAAATATTTAGCGGAGTTGACTTGCAAGACTCTCACAGCTTCCCACATATGCCCTAGGGCTCTCTGTAAAAGATTCAAAATGGGAAGGATACAGCCCAGGAAATACACTTGTGGAGCCAAGCCGTGCTAGTTTAACCTGAAGTCTGAACTTGACAGATAAAATTGTATGTTAGTTACAGTTAGAAACTTCCTAGTTTATAGCCTTAGAAACTTTCAGGTTAACTTTTCTCTATTACTGAAACATAAAGATACGATTTTCCAAGACTCCCAACGCTTTCGCCAGGCATGTAATGTAAGGTGCAATGAAAAAGCCTGATTCTTTCCTGGTGGATCCCAGCAGAGGAGGAGATAGCAATGAAATGGTCAAAATGAGTGATAAATGCAGAGCTACTCTCTGAGGGTGCAAGGAGGAGAGGGATTTTTTTTAAATTATTTCTTTGCACGCATGTTAGGGTATGTAAATCCTATCTGATGGAATGATCAGATTCTTTTCAAATGGCTTTGCTGATAGCATCCATTAAGGTAAGTTCAGAATCTGCCTCTAAATTTTCATTTGTGTAGCTGATGAGCACTGAAGTCAATGGAAGTCCTCACTGCTCTGAAATGGCACTACTCTGGTGAATAATGAGGTCAGTAAGGAGCCCTTGGAGAGAAAGCACATTTCTCCAGGGTTGGTATGATCAGTTTGAAGGGGCTCACCGTGAACATTTTGCAGTCTTCTTCCTCAAGATATTTATTCAGGATATTCCTCTTCTCTCCACTGTATAAGAAGAAAGATCCTTATTGTACTTATAGACGTTAAACTTTTTGCCTTCTGCCAAGCTGTTCCATTGATGAATCCCTTATAATTCTTTATATTGTGTCCTGTCCTGTGACATAGTTTTCTTGCCAATCCATCCCTGCTGAATGACATACTGCCTTTGCTGACCAGCTTCTACTTTCTCTAAAGGAAGAAGAAGAGATAGATACAAGTGGTATGTGTTCATAACAACAACTTGCTACCTAGAAATCTATGCATGTATTGTGTTTGAAAGGCGTCAATCCTCAGTGACTGAACATCTCTCTTGTTTCAATTTACAAGCACCCACCACAACTGCTTAGTGACTTGGCAAGCAACACACATCAGTGCCAAGTGTTGCAAGTGCTGGGCAAAATCAGATGTCATAAGCACTCACTTGGCACCTTGAGTTATAGAGTGATGCAGACCTTGGTTTGATAAATGTCTTAAGGGTAACAGGCAGGGAGGATAACTGAAAACAACTTTTAAGCCCAGTGCCTATGGGACCTGAGGTATCCTTGATGGATGCTTCGACATTGTGTAATTACAAGTGGCAGATGTTAATTCCCTGGGGAATGGACAAACCAGGTCAAACGCATTAAGATATAAGAATGCGTGAGAGGCAGGAAGAGTGCTTTTTTTCCTCTCTGATGACTCTGGATACTCAAAACAGGATAATAGCTCAGAGATGGCAGTTCCTGTCAGTTGTCTTAGGACAGAAGCACGCTGAACTCTTGTGGTAGTACAGGCACATGTTTCTGGTTGGGAAAGATGCAAACAGAAAGTATCCGTGAGCTGTTGGACACCACTTGTAGCTTGCCTGCCTTCTTGTAATTACATGTGATTGAATCTACTTGCATTCTGTCTAATTTGCTGAATAAATCCCTGTTTCAAGGGAACATCTTTGAGTAACATTTTTTACAAAAAACCAGAGGTGGCCTGAATCTGTTTCCTAATCTTTCTGGTGATACGATCCAAGCCAGATTCATGCCTGATATTTCAGAAACTTCATGCAGCATGCAGCTGATGCACACAGGAATGCCGAATTGGTGAGCTGATAATCAAATACAGGTTGCCCAGGTGACTGAAAAGGCATATAAGCAAAACCCTTACACACACTGCTTAGCTTGCTTCTCTTAATTTCTGGAACGGCATTTTTCTGATGCTTCCCCTATTTTTCTAGCAGCATTACTTTTGCATTACTCCTGGGAGTTGCAGTGAAGATGTCACTGTTCAGATCTTTAATCCATAGAATAACTTGCCTGATTCAATGAAACAGTTCCCATTACTGTCTATCAACTTTGAAACAAATTGTCTTTTTCCCAGCAGCAGGAGGTGAAATGCACCTTGATTTCAGTTGCTGATAGGTAACATCTGATCCCTGGAGCTGGACCGGCGGTCAGCCCATGGCTGAAAGACCCAAGGGAACTGCAGAGGTCTGGTGGCAGGGAAGCTGAATAGGAAATACTATGACAAAGCTCTCTGCTGTGACTTCAACGGGTATGAGATCAGGCCTTCATTCAAAAAGTATGCAATGGGAGACACTATCTATACACAGTTCCCCACTGCCCCTTAAGTCTGCTAAGAACCCTGCCTTTGCCAATCTTTAAAGATTATAAAGGGACTTTATTATTACAATACACTTGTTTCTCCCAGAAGAAGCAGGGGAAACATTAAGGAAGGATTGACCTGCTAGCTGACAGTTATTTATTTCTTCTGAGTGTTTTGAAGTCCAGATCATGTGGTTATATTCTCAGGCTGTTATTCTTCCCATGTTTTTTGAGGCCTCCACATCCGTTATTAGAAGGGTTTCCTCTTAACCTAAGCCATTATGAGTCATAGAACAATTAGCACAACACAGTAGCTGTGTAGCTAATTGTACATCTAAGGCAGGCACCAAAATGTTTTGCTTATGAACCACCAAAGCTATATTTATTTTTTCTGAAGAAAGAGATACTGGAGCTAGAAACGTTCTGTGTCTCTGCTGGGGGTGACTCATACAGCAGCTTGGATAGCTCATCCCGAGAGTGCTGTTCTCTCTTAACTTCAGTGAAAGAAATTAAAATGCATTATAATAATAGCAGTATCTGATAAATCTGCTGCAGATAGGCAAAGCTTCAGGGTTTAGCAGAGCAAATAGGATGGTTTCAAAGAGCCATAACTATAACTCTGGGAGGACAAATTCTGTGCACAAAACTTAGGTGTAACAAAACAGCTCTCCTCTCACACGTGCTGTGCAGCCTTTGGGAGATCAAAGCTTTGTCTCTCAAAAAACCAACCTCCCAGCCCCTGCCCAGCAGCCCAGTGCCGACGGTGATGGGCAGGCTGTGCAGGCACTGTGCAGTTTATGTGCTCTGTCAGTAGCTGCTAGTAGGAACCATTATTAAAAAAAAAAAAAAAAAAGGGTTCAGAGCATACACATTACTCCCCTGTTACTCCATGCTTTTTTTCTGACACACTTGAGGTCGGGAAAGAAAGTCACACCAAACCCTTCTTGCTGGTTCCCTTACTTGCAGGTGTTGATGGGAGTGCAGAACTGTAGCTGGAAGGCAAAGCTCTGCACGGTCAAGCTACAGCAAAGGCAATGTCACAGGCAACAACCTAGAGGTGTCTGTCAGTTGCAAACATAAGTGTCTGGCTGGTGGCCTAAAGGCAGATTTAAATCACTCTGGTCTGCCTCATGCTCAGATCACCGACCAAACTAGCCACTTTTTCCTCCCTATGGGACCAACTATGAAATCAAGCTCCCACAGGAGGTGAAAATACTACCAGCATTTCACCTCCCACAGGAGGTGAAAATACCACCAGCATTTTATAGGAATGCTTTTGGCATGTGATAGATAGTGGCTGAGTCTCACAGATTTCCTGGGCATGTCATTCACAAGCAAGTTGTGGTATGGTAGGAGATAAGGGATGCATGATGCTGGAGGCTGCCGCATCATGTTTGCATCCTGTTTGTGAGAAATGTTGCCTACATTGCTAAGACAGATAGTCCAGTCTGCAGCACTGCCAGGAGGAGACACTCAACAGCTCTTCTCATAAAGCTGAACTGATGGCAGGTATTTTTCACCCCGTAAACCTGTGCACGTAATCTGAACCAAAACTCTACTTGCCCTTAGCGACCTTTAAATAGAAATTATACCTAGCTCATTACAGTCATTGTGGCTAATAATCATTGACAGATGTCTGAATAAAGACACTGCAGAGGAGTGGGTGATGCATGTGCTGTCTTCAGTGACCAAGTTGTGTGTGTCACTTCAACGAGGGGGACTGAGCCTATACTGTGACTATAAATTACACACCTCTGCTTCTGTTTTGAAGTATCTCCATATGGGAGTGAAGAGATACTGAAAGCTACCCTAGATTCTCCAGTCTGTTGCTGGCATTGCTCCCAGAATACAGTATGCTGAAACTTTGAATTTACCACTACAGGGATGTTGGAGAAGTTGGTTTTCAAAGAAGGAAGAGTCTTTCTTTCTTAATAAAATAAAAAATACGTGTAATGTTTCTTGCAACTAGAACTGAGTATAATGAAGAGACAAAACCTAAATCACAGAACGTATTTTTGATGTGTTGATGTGCGTTGCCTTAGTAACCTGCCTTCAATTTTTTACGCTAACTTTGAGAGCCAAAGACATAATGGAAAATACAGGAAATGGAAAAGTTGAAATTTAAAAAATAAATTGGATTCAGCTGTGCAGGTAATCTCCCTTGGGTTTTTTTTTGTTTGGTTTT